>WHVE01000380.1:0-125374 GCA_015178995.1 Trichophaea hybrida | reverse complement strand
GTACGCGGTAACTTATACGAAATCAACAAAGCCTAGAATAAAGGACCTTCAAGAAAAACCGCTGGAACAATTAATTCCAAGGAATATCATGAGTTTCTCCCCCTCTTTGACAAGGTTATCGCTGAAAGACTACCACCACATAGACCATACGATCATAAGATTACACTCCAAGATGGATTCACCCCACCTTTTGGACCAATATACAGCCTATCAAGAGAAGAACTTCAGGTCCTAAAAGAGTGGATTGAAAAGAATTGTCAAAGGGGTTCATCAGATCGTCATCATCACCATGTGGAGCACCAGTGTTGTTCGCACCTAAACCGAATGGAGGCTTACGACTATGCGTGGATTATCGAGGACTCAACGAAGCAACCATAAAAAATCGATATCCATTACCATTAATCCAGGAAACCTTGTTGAGGTTGTCAAAAGCCAAGTGGTACACCAAGTTAGATGTCCGAGATGCCTACAATATGATTCGAATAGCAGAAGGAGATGAATGGAAAACGGCGTTTAGGACCCGTTATGGCCTGTTCGAATCCCTTGTTATACCCTTCGGACTCACCAATGCACCCGCCAGCTTCAGGAATTTATCAACGATACTCTTCGCCCCTTTCTGGACATTTTTTGTACGGCGTTCCTGGGACGACATCCTCATCTACAGTGACAATTTAAGAGAACATAAGGAACACGTCAGGGCAATAATGACGACACTTAAGGAAGCCGTTTGTACCTGAAAGCGGAAAAATGCGAGTTTTCATCAACAGGAGGTGAAGTACCTGGGACTGATAGTTGGGGTAAACGGGATTAGAATGGACCCAGAAAAAGTAACAGCGGTGAAGGAGTGGGAAGCACCTGGCAAACTCAAAGAAGTTCAAGCGTTTTTAGGATTCGCCAATTTCTATCGAAGATTTATCAGGAATTACAGCAGGGTGGTCCCAACCATTGACAAAGCTAACGAAAAAGCTGGTACCATTTCACTGGGGACCTGATCAGAAACGAGCTTTTGCGGAGCTAAAAGAAGCATTTACAACAGCACCAGTTCTAGCACACTTCGACTACGAGAAAGAAATCGTTTTGGGAAACCGATGCCTCGAGCTATGTGTCTGCAGGAGTACTATCCCAATACGATGAGCAAGGAATCCTTCACCCAGTAGCATTTTTTTCGAAGAAACATACACCAGCAGAAGAGAATTACAAGATTTACGATCAAGAGCTGGGAGCCATAGTTAAAAGTCTGGAACAATGGAGACCAGAATGCGAAGGGTCAGTACATCATATTAAAATACTGACGGACCACAAGAACCTCGAATACTTTATGACGTCAAAGCTACTCAATAGAAGACAAACCAGATGGTCCGAATTCCTGTCGAGATTCAAGTTTAAGATTATATACCGCCCAGGAAAGCAAGGTCAAAAGCCCGATGCACTCACCAGAATGCCAGGAGACATTCCTCCGAAGGGGGGGGCAGAAAAAACCCAACAAATCGTGCTCAAAACGGAGAATCTCGACAAACGAATACAACAAGGACTGGTGATAGCATTCGCAGAAGTGGTGAATCAGGACGAAACCGATCCAAAGGAGTTGTGGAACTGGATTCAAAATGTATGCAAGGACTGCCCGTTCGATAGCAGCGAAGGACTGTGTCTCAACGCAACGGACGTCAAAAAAGATTCGGACAAGCTACAACTGATACAGGACCATCATGATACACCGGCAGCAGGACATCCAGGACGAGCAAAAACCCTCGAACTCCTCAAAAGAAACAATCAATGGCCAGGTATGAGGAAGGACGTGGACAGATACGTACGAAACTGCCACGTATGTCAACGCAGCAAAGCAACTCACCAGAAGATCCACGGATGGCTCAAACCACTGGAAATACCGCAACAACCATGGAAGGATCTGAGTATGGATTTCGTGGTGGGACTACCGGAAAGCGAGGGGTACAACGCCATATGGGTAGTGGTTGACAGGTTGTCAAAAATGAAACATTTGGTGCCATGTCGGGACGATACAGACGGCAAGAAGCTGGGCGAGATGTTTATACGAGAGGTGTTCAAGTTACATGGTTTACCGGATACTATAGTATCAGACAGAGGACCCCAATTCGCGTCAGAATTCTGGAGACACGTTTGTGAAAGACTTGGGATCGAACGAAGGCTGTCAACCGCGTTTCACCCACAAACAGATGGACAAACGGAACGAATGAATGCCATTATGGAACAGTACCTCAGGACCTTCGTCAATTATCAACAGAACGACTGGACACAATGGTTACCAATGGCAGAATTCGCGTCGAACAATCACGCCTCGGAAACAAAAGGATGCTCACCGTTCTTTGGTAATTACGGATTCCATCCAAGAATGACCTTTAGCCAACATCCGATTCAGAATGGGAATGATATCAGGGAAGTAAACGCAAATACCCTCTCCCAGAAAATGAACGATATCTTCCAACAGATGAAGGCTGAAATGACTCGAGCACAAGATATTCAAGCGGAACAAGCAGACAAGCATCGACGGGAGGGAGTGCAGATGGAGGTTGGGGATCGAGTATGGATGGATGCCAGGAATATCACAACACAACGACCCAGCAAGAAGCTTGACTGGAAACGCCTGGGACCATACGACATCACGGAAGTCATCAGCCCGTGGGCTTATCGATTACAATTACCAAAGGACCTTCACATTCATCCAGTACAATCAATCTCCTGCCTAATCAAAGTATCGGAAGATCCCTTGCCAGGGCAAATCGAATCGGCACCACCTGCAGTTAACGTGGACGGAGAAGAAGAATACGAAGTGGAACGCATCGACGACTCGAGGATGTTTCGACCACAATTGCAATATTTGGTTAAGTGGAAAGGCTATGATGAACAAAGCTGGGAACCGGCGGTTAACGTGGATGGGCTCCAAGCAATCGATGTTTTTCATGCGAAACAACCTGGCAAGCCCGGATCAACAGCGTCGTAGGAACTTAGCATGTGGGAGGGGGAGCTACTGTCGCGGTTGTGTCGAGTGAGGATCGAAGAAGGAATAAGGATCGATGAAGGGGAAAGAGAATACGAGGGAAAACAGGTTTCGTTGGAAGGAATCAGGTTTTGTTGATTGGAATCAGGTTTTGTTGGAAGGAATCAGGTTTTGTTGGTTGCGTTGTAAATATGGCGTGATGGTTATGGCGTAGGCCGCGGATTGAAAGGGTTGCGTATATAGTTGGGTGGAGTTAGGATGTATTTTGGAACGAGTGAGTAAAGGTGACGACGGTTGCGTTAACTGTATATAAGGATGCTGGATTTGCGGAGGATAGGTTTGTTCTTTACTCGTTCTCTAGTCTACAAAACAATCAATAAGCTTCGGCACCAACCTTTGTTCACTTCTGTGATTCTGGATTTCGAGTCTCTTGCTTGTTACGCAGTACCCGCGATCACTGCACCACCGCACAACACCTCTGTCTTAGTTTGGTTTTTATAACCCCTAGAACTCCGAGCCTTGAATCCTTGACAGTAACTGTCTTGGAGGTAATCTTCCGAAGACTCGTCAAAGGCGACTTGAGAAGGAAGTTCACCGGTATGGAAATAGTGGTAGTATTCTACCCAAAGGTTATTGCGAAGAAGGTACCTTGCCAGGTGTTCGTATTTGGCTCGAGTGTTTGCTTGGGCGTGCAAGATGCGAGCGTAGAGAATCTTCTGATCGTCTGTAATGGACATAAAAGTTTATTGGTGAATATTCTTAAGGTAATTAACTTAATAATATTTCAGGTGGTTTTTCCGCTGTTGTGTTCTGACTGTGGTTTGTTCGACTGTTGCTTGAATCGTTGTGTTTAAACTTGTGGGTTTAAGGTGGTATTTTATAGGTGAGTATTTCCGCGTCAAACCATCCTGCTAAGGGGTGACGGTACTTCTCTGTAATCTATGATGTGTGTGTATAGTACTATCTCAGAAACACTTAGTCCACCGTAGTGGGTGTTCACATAACATCCGATCGTTGCTTCAGAGCCGATCTCGGTAGTTAGCTGTGGAGAGTTCCGTTTGACAACGTGTGGTTGCGTAAGCCCCCACCAGGAGTTCCCAAAGGTTATCCTGCATGTTATGACGTTGCTGACATACATATCGGACCATTACTTCGTATTAGTTATCTTTCTTCGTATTGAGTGGAATAGAGATCAATGATTTCATGAGCTGCCAACCCATACATTGCCACGTACCTAGTGTCATCGGGTCTTATCCGTGTTCCCCGAAGGGGGTGCCCTCTCTCAGTTATCGTGTTGCAAACATGGCAGAGCTGGGGTTCGACAGTCTAGATCCAAGCACTTATCTTTTAGGTAGAGTCAACTACCGGGGCGCAGTTAGCTTATCTCCTTTGCTTATTCTAGCTCTAGAGATAGCAAAGTCCCGCATACTAAGATAATATCGCTTGTCCAACCAAATCCATGAAGCTAAGCACGGGTATGGTTTGTCCCAGTATTAGCATGATAACGAAGATAATACTGGTCTGATCCGTAACGCACAGCTGATCCGAAGACCCCTGCTTGGCAGTTACATTGCTTCGGCAGTATGGTTGGTGTGTCCCATGCCTTGGCCAGTACTATGGGTTTTTACCCCCAAGATTACTGTCTGATCGAGTGTGCGTACTGTCTCCACACTGGGTAGCTATTCCCTATGCTGAGACGTAGTATTGTAGCATAGACTATTATGGGGATTTCACCCGGCTATGTTGAGCCGTCTGCTAACTCATCAGTAGACATCCTCAGGGGTGTGATCTTAACCGCTGATTCATCTTTGAATAACAGTAAACCTGGAAGACTAAGCCTGATGTACTTCATACGCATGCTAAGGGGAAACCCCTAACATTAGCAAAACGACCGATAGTTGCAACAGAGCCGATCTCGGTAGTTAGTCTGCAGAGAGTTCTGTTTGACAATGTGTGGTTGCGTATGCTTCCACCAGGCATCCCAAGGGTTATTCTGCACATTGTGACGTTGCTGATACGCATAGGGGACCAGTGCTTCGTATTAGTTATCTTTCTTCTACATGAGTGGAATAGTGATCAAAGGTTCAATGAGCTACCAACCCATACTTTGCCACGTACCTAGTGTCATCGCATCTTACCTGTGTTCCCCGCAGTGTGGTGTGCTCCCTCAGTTATTATGTTTGCAAACGCGACAGAGCTGGGGTTCGACAGTCTAGGTCCGAAGACTTATCTTTTAGGTCGAGTTCACTACTGGGGTGCAGTTAGCTTATCTCCATTGATTACGGGTCTCGGAAAGATAGCAAAGTCCCTCATACTAAGATACTATCGTTTGTCCAACCGTTCTCGGGGAACTTGTTCTAGTTTCCACTCATAGTTTTTATCCCAGTATTAGTTTAATATGAAGTAACACTGGTCTGATCCGTAATGCACAGCTGACCTGTAGGCCCCTGCGAAGCTATTACATTGCTTCGGCAGTATGGTTTGGTGTGTCCCATACCTCAGCCAGCACCAAGAGATATTTCCCTTGATTACTGTCAAATCAAGTGTGCATATTGTCTCCGCGTGGGTTAGCTAGTCCACTTTGCTAAGACGCGGTATTGAAGCTTGGAATATTACAGGGATTTCACCCGGCTATGTTGAGCCTTCCACTTACTTATTAGTGGACATCCTCAGGGGTGTATCCTTGCCCATTAACACAAGATGTCAATGGTGAGCCTGGGAGACCAACCTTGATGTACCTCATACGCATGATAAGGGAAAACCCCTAACGAACACCTGCTATCCTTGTACACCATCTTCACACTATTCCTACTCCTTTCATGAAACCTGATTATTCTCATTCGAAACCTGCTTCTCTGGCATTCGAAACATTATTCCATTCTTCTCGTGCTTAACTTCCATACAAAATCTGATTTCATTCTCGTCGTGTATAATTCTTTGTATTACTCACTAATCATCACACCGCCATCGATTGTCACTCAACACAACCGTGACACCAATATTGAATTTGTAGACTAGTATTTTCCAATTGGCAGTGTAGTATGGTGGAAAATACTTCTGAACAATTTCTAGAGTCTTATTGAGTATACCCATGATCTGACTGTACTGTTATTTTGCACAGTCCTTCAATATTGGCAATTATGATATTCTTTCAGGAAATAAATAACTCAGTATTGAATGTGTAGTAATATGAGACCCAAAAAGAGAAGTCTAAGAATAGCAGGAATGCAATCCATAACTGTCTGGATAAGAAATATGATTGGAGATAAGGATAAAAATGAATGATAAGACGAAAAAGAAAAGATAATTGTAGTTTCTGTTGATGATGATAGTTGTTGAGAGAGAAGATCTCCCGAACTAGGCTACGCTAAAAATAAGGTGCGGCTCTAATCAGGGCTCTGCACCACAACACACTAGCCTTATTTGGCTCTGCAACAGTAGATCATCGTTGTGCGTGTAGAGTCTGATATAATGAGTGTTTAGTACTGCAAAGTGAACGGTCCCCGAGGCTTATAATTAGAATGGTAGAATCAGTCGGCCGTCATTGACTTGTCACGCTCAATGCCAATTCAAATTATTATATCTCGAAGGCGATATTTTTCAGTCACATATCTAGTATCGGCCAGTATTCAACACGCTCGAGCTCTATTACACATAAATACATCTCTTCTACTTGATGCTCCGATAATACGAACAACACACCTGGTTTCACCCCCGTTTCGGAAACTTCACCCATCGGTGAAAAGCTTAGGATTGGCAATTTGGCCCCTGCACGCACCATAGTAGAGTACTTATACTTAAGAAGTTGCTTTTTGGCATTCATATGGGCCGTTTATTTTTGTTCTATTAAAGGTATCTGCACAACGTTCACGGGGTATTTGTTGGCGGTTGCTGCTCGTTCTGATAGGGCCGCACCTTTTGACAACCCTGCGAATCACCCACATACCCTGCAGGATTCTTTTGCTCCATCTGCATGCCGATTTTATGCAGGAAACGTTTGCTAGAATTTTGTCTGCGACTGTGTATTTGGACGTATCTCTCCCATTCTCATAATTTCAACATATCGTGCTGGATCTCCACTTCACAACCGGCCGCTATATTCGTTGACTCCATCAAGTTCCATCAAATCCATTGCCGTCTTCTCAAAGCACTTCTTATTATGGACTTCCCCCAGCCACACCCGCCCCAGCGCCCACAAGCCACCGGATCCTCGGAGTTTGAGAGAGTGTGGAATGAAACTAACCAGCATGATGAATTCTGGGAGAAGGATTTGAAACAACGAGAAATCAAGCCGGAAGAATGGGGACGACAGAAGCAAAATTTCAGAGACCTTTATCTAAAGGATGGAATCAAGCTCAATGATGTCAGAAAACTCATGTATCAACAGCATGGATTCTATGCAACGTAAGTAGTATTATGATGCCTTTTTCAGAGCATATGAAGCATAGTTTACTGATAGATTCTCAGTGAAACGCAGTACAAGAAACGGTTGAGCACAATATGGAAAATACAAAAAAATATCCCGGAACGAAAGATGATCGCAATTCTACAAATTGAACAAAAGCGCCGTCTTGGACCCCAAAAGAAATTGACTCTGTTTTCCTACCACGGGAAACCGGTTGATAAGGATAAACTCAAACGTTCACGAAAGAGACTAGGGTTTGGTGGAGACGACAGAGTCAGCCTTTCGCATTCTATTGGTCAGTTTAGAGCGCTTTAGGTATCATTGCGTATGCTAATACTGGACTACAGTCACCCCATCCTTTGTCTCTTATCACACCGAACGCGCAAGTTCCTCTTGTACCAGGCCCCAGCACATGGCCGCTGAGACGGTGAGAAGCTCTGCCCCAAGCCTAGGGCCCGAACACGCACCATGCACATCGCCAATTCCAACACCCGCACCAATCTCATCAACTACACCAATAAAATTTATTGATACGATCCCTGGGGATCTAGACATACAAGCGGCTCCGGAACGGCAAGACTTTGATATCCTGTTCGGTAACTCGAGCTCTGATTCAAATCCCGGTGGCAACTATGGCACTGTCTCTCACGGCATGTGGATTCCCCATCCACTACGAAGTGATGACAGCGGAGTTATCGTACCTCTTCCAGGAGAACTGTTTAAGCAGGCTGCTGGTGATGCAGTGGTGGGTGAAACGGGACAAGCCTCACCGACACCACATCCATACAGTCCAGATCTTCGCAATGTTAACATTCACAACGACTTGGCCGACGTTTTATACGACAGTGGTCAATTTCGCGAAGCACTCGACCTTTATGAGAGCATACTTGATACAATGAGTGAAGCATTGGGGCATAATCATCCTGATACCTTGGCTACTCAGTACAATATGGGCCTTACTTGTTTTGAGTTAGGAGACAACGACAAGGCACACGAGTGCTTGACGCGCGTGTTGAGGGGGCAAGAGAACACGTTACAGATAGGCCACCCTGCAACGCTGGAAACTCAACAGCATTTAGGCATGATATGTTTCGCCCAGGGCAAAATTTCAGAGTCGCAAGAGTGGTATGAGCGTGCTTTGATGATACAAGAGGCAGTGCTTGGACAGGATCACCCATCAACTCTGGTCACTACCCACAACCTCGGATGCTTATATTGCAAGCAAGAAAAGTACTTGATGGGATATATGTACTTTCTACGGGCAGTAGCAGGACGAAAGAAGATATTCGGGCGGGACCATCCGGTGACCCTGGATAGCATCATGTCCTTGGGCTCTGCGCTGTGCTATTTACAGCAGTATGAGGAGGCATTTGCATGGTACGACAAGGAACTGATAGCGCAAAGTGAGGAGTTGGTCGACAGTGGAATATTGTCAGCTGCAGGCTATCCAAGGAATGACTATGTGCATCTAAGGAAAGACTACATAAAGGCGATCGTCTCTATGTCTCTTATATGCTGTCGGCTCGGATACTTTGAGAAGGGGCAGGCGTGCTTTCGTTTCATCGGGAGCCTCTTGGGGTCTATTGATTATGAAACACTTGATTACCCAATGCACAATAGTGATGATAATAGTCAGTACTCTATTACACCACGCCCCGCAGTGAATAGTGCTAATTGCAAAACGCTGTTGCCATACATAGAATTGATCCTGAGAAAATTGTTTGTCTCAGAAACCGTGTTCCGGGCAACCGGAATACGTACTCCCATGGGAGAGGTCGATCAACCACTCTCTAATCATGAATCTGGTACGGAACCTTCTAGACAGAAGTTGGCGATGGAATTGTGTTGTTTGTAGGTTACTAAGCAAATATGTGTGAGGTATTAGCGTCACAGACATCGATGAGGTTCAGATCACGGCTCCAAACATTAGTGATCAATGTTTTCTTTCAGGACAAGGCCAAGATGACGAAGTTTGGGATTGGATCGAGATTGAATGACACCAATTATGGACGAGTGAAATATAGAACCGTGATACGCTGGGTTGGGGAGAGGTTCGTTCTTGCTCCTTTATTCTATGAGATTAAAGAAGGCGAGCGAGAATGAGAAAAATCGGGCGAGAGAGGATCAACGGTTGGAATTAAGCTAAAAAATAGTACTCTATACATGTAGCCAGAGTGTAACTATTCACCTAAATATTAATGACAAGATGACCGGACAACTTTATTTAGCAGTGGATGACACTCTAAATTTCGGGCCATGTTCCAATGGCAGATGAGATCTGAACCTGCACACTAGTGGCGAAGAGGGTGCACACTGCACGATTTTGGTGATCATAACCTGTCATTTGATACTTGATAATTTAGGTGTTGAGTACTATCACTGAACTTTGGTTATGTATACTCACCGGGGACAGAAGAATCCCAAACAATTGACCCAAGCATCAGCCCGATATCTCGTTATACGTAACTCATATTAAACTCCCCAAACCAAGAATTACACGTGATGATGAAGTACAAGTTACTGAGAACAATTTCTTGGTGGTTTACAACCAGGAAAATCACAGGCCTAGACAATAATCCCAGTTTGAATGATTTCAGGTTTTTGTAATAGGTAATAAACGCACCTCAAGATCTCACTATGACCATCCATTCTAATCAAATTCAATTTCACTAAATAACCCAACCCACGCATTCAAAAAACCCCCCACCCACTATACTTCTACTTCGGTCCATAGGTTCCATCCCCTTTCAAGAACCACCATTCCGTTCCCCTCAACGGTTCATCCTCCTTCCAGATCAACGGCCTGGCAGCCGAAATCACAGGGTCATAGATCCACAAAAACTATTATATTAGCTTATGATATTCTTGTATTCTGAAGGGGAACCAACATTTGAACCCCTTTCAGCCATTTTTTTCACTTCTTTGGTTTTCTTCGCTTCTTCAGCTTTCTTCTTTTCTTCCGCTTTCTTCTTGTCCTCCGCAGCTTTTTTCTCCGTTTCTAGAACCACCGAAAGTAGTGGTACCTCCGGCACAATTGTCGCTGAGATGTAGCGTCCCGAGGACGTAATGAGGGGCTGGAGAGATCCGTCTGGATGTCGCGCATAAAGGATGTTGGACATTGTGAATGGATATCGGTGTGTGATTAGGTAGCTGTTGTGGAAGATGGTAGAGGAAGGTTGTGAAGGAGATGAGAAAAGGCGGGGGACGAGGGTTTATATAGGTGGGCCGGTGGGAGTTGAAATAGTATGGGTAGGCGAACACATGGGATTGAATACGAAGCTGGTGATAGCGTATGTATTGCAATTGTATGGGTTCTGCGTTGAATGCGCAGTGATATTGAATTGCGAAAACACCGTTTCAATATTCGTTACTGCCAATGAATGACATCACGACATCCTGTCTTTTAGGAGGCAAGTGATTTTCTTATTCGTGTTTTCTTCAGAATTGTACCGGGTGAGTGTAGGATTCATGGTCAGGCGAGTCAAGATGAGCCCGGGTCCGTGCACGTCCTAGATGAAGGACGAAATCACCCAGCTCTGGACCTCATACAAAACATCACGAGTCCAGGCAAGCGATGAAAACACGACAGGCCTGGCACGTGCCCGGCTGTACGGAGGTCAAATAACGTACACGAGGGTCATAACTCAAAACAAATCCAAAACCCGTACTTACAAAATTAAAACCAAATTACTTATAGAGAGAGATTTCCAGAGAGAAAGCGAGAGTGAGGGCAAGAGAAAGAGGAAAAGAGAATCACCGCTCTTAATATATTATTAGGTAATCGAAATCAATCATCCTGCGCCCTTTTCCCCTCCCTTGCTGAGTGCCGCGAAGAGCAATTGAACCCTGATTCCTATTGCAGGAATCCGAACCTGGCTATAGCCGTAAGATGTAGCATATGTGTAGATTCATCCTAAAAGCCGAGCTGAATTATATCTGGAGTAAAAACTAATCACTAATCGCGAGTTCAGCCTGAATTGATAAATTTCCGCGCATTATTTCTACCGCATGCGCGCAGAGGCTTTTTTTTTTGTTTTAATCATATTGTATTCACTCTAACTAGAGTATGGCAGAGCCCAAATCCCCTCCGCCTCCGGGCCGGCTAGATGGCGGAGCTCCCTCCCCTACCCTTCTGCGCGCAGAGGCTTCTATGTAAAGTACGGTACAACAGGCCCGACTACAACTTCATCAAATTTGCAAACTCTTCCTCGATCTCTCCGCATTTGTCGAGAGTGGGACTTTGTTCGTGGCCCTCTACAGAGACAAAAAAATCACTTAGATGATGAACATCACCAACCTGCCTACCGAGCTGTTCGCAGATATTATCGATGCTCTAGTTTCATCAATAGGATATTACAAAGCCCTTCGACTACGAACGGTCAGCAGTGAGTACAAACTCGCGCCTGATAATCGCACGCCTCATTAATGTTAACAGAACTGTTTAACCATTTCATCCTACACGCCATCTTCGATAGCCAAGCAATCAATTTCCTCGAACTTGACCAGATCGATTCATTGACCGCCCAAATGAGCCCGCCGCTAGTGGCCAGGGTAGTCTTTGCGCAGACAAAACTCAATCCGGACAGAAACCATGTCGTCTCTGCGATTTGCAGGGCAGTCCAAGCGCTGGTCAGTCATAGTCATGGTCAGAAAACGGACGAACAACAGCTTGAGAATACTATTTCGGTTTGCGAAGCGGTAGCCCAGCATCTGAACTTGGCACGCGGCGCTGCGTTTGGTTTTCTCAGGGATGGCAACCGCAATTTCAGTAAGGCTGAAGACATCCAGATCGCTCTTAGCGCAGCGATAATTGCCGGGAACATCACAATGGTTCAAACTCTAATTGATACCGATAAATGCGCCGATGTCAATGCCGAAAACACGTATTTTGCCAGACCTTTACTGCTCGCAGCAAAATGGGGCCGCCTTGAAATTGTTCAACTCCTCCTTGACCGCGGTGCTGATGTCCATTTCATCGGAGACATTCATGCGACTATGCGATATCGATGCAGCTCGAATTGCTATTATACCTCTGATGGCAGTGCGCTGCGGGTAGCTTCATTGGCAGGCCACGATCACATTGTGCGCACGTTGCTGCAGCCCAGATATGGAATCTCCACATCGGGACTTGAGTACGAGAAAGCAGTTCTGGCCGCAACTTGCGGCGGTCATGCGGACTTGGTACTGCTTCTCCTGGGACACTTCACGGCCCCTCCGTATATCCTGCAGATCCTGCACCACAAAATTTTCTGGGCTGCTTCACGCCACGGTCGTAAAGCTATTATTCAGATGGTGTTCGAATATTGGCGAAGTTCATGATGTGACGTGGGCTGCAATTCTGTGCATAGTTGAAGTAGGTAGTTGCCAAACTCTGCTGCCTGGTTGGTTGTGGAACCATTGCACCGTGACGGAGTGCCCGTCTGTGTATAGTACCTATTTTGCGATTTAGCTAGAGATGCAGCGGCAATATTGGGGGGAATTTTTAAAGAGAGATGAAACAAAAAGTGAAGTGAGAGGAGGGCTTGGAGACTCATGTGAGTAAGGTCGGCAGGCCCACCGGCAGGCTAGGGTAAAACGAGTGAGCATGGATGTTTATTCACCTGAAATATTTTTTACTCCCAAGCGACATTTGCAATTAGGTTCAAGCTTCTAACATCCCCGTGTCTGGGGACATTTCTATTCCAATAGCTTGAATCGATAGAATATCACGTTGGACTCTGATCAATAGGTCTCAGTATTGATATCTCGGCTCAAGCCACGGTGATATACTCCATAGGGAACTTATGGAACAGGCGGCCTTAGACCTACATGTTGGACAAGGTGAGCAGGGCATGTTAGTGCGAAGCAAAGACCAATTGCACGGTATAAAATTGAATGATCAGACTGAGTATTCGGCCTTACATTACTTGCCAACCACAGTCATTGAAAATCCCACAATTCACTAGGGCATTTCTGGTATTCCCCAGCAGCCAGATTTTCACTCATGGCCCTTTCCACTACTTTCCTCCCTCTCCTCGGGCTCAAGCTCTGCGATGGAAGGTAAACGGATTTTTCTTAAAAGCACTGGGACTATGTTTGAACATTTTGTCCTCCTTGTTGACACTGGTACATCCAGTGGTATCATCGGTCAGTGGAAGTGGGGGACTTAGATGGTTCAATTCCTGAACCTAAAATTGACTTCAGATATAACTCTAAGCCCTCTCAACATAAATTGCTTTGAGAAAGAGAAAAAAACAAAAATATAGACTTGAAGAGCGCAATAGATTACACACTTCTATATTTTTCCTGGGTGCAGAAGCTGAGATACAGCGCTACTCAGCAGAAATGATTCCATACTGGGCACCGGTAGTCTCCGTCATGTAGGCCTGAGGGCGCCTGCTCCATAATTGAAATCCTCTCACCCACGGCCGGAATCAGATCTAAGAAACTTGCGCGTTAACCAGAGACTAGGAATGAGTCAACTCTTTTGCAACATTTCCAGGACTTATCTCGTGCCCAGACTTTGAGGATCTGGGCTCCATTAGGAAGCTACCTAGCTTGGGACTGCAGGCGCGGCAAGACCCAGCCTACAGTTTGCGTCGTTCCTAGACTTGATAAGGATCAAGTATTGCCGCTGTTCTCTGATCGATCTAGATCTATATGGATACGGACAGCAGAACTCAGAGGATAAAATGTGATAAAGTAGCGTTGCGCGCAACTCGAAATCCTATGCCTTCAGCCTTGCTCTTTGCGCAACTTTAGCTCGACGGGGCGGGCCTCCGTAGTGTAGTGGTATCATGCTGATGATTGTATAAGAAGCTGTATCACTGTGCTGCTATGCTATGGGTTCCAGTGCCTGCTCCACATACAACTTCTTGAACAAGCCTTCTGCGCTTTCGAACGAACATGCTGGTCAATCTTACATATCCTAGTAAGGGGGTGGACAGGGGATTGGTTGGTTTGGGTATTCCACTGCGATGACATCAATGAGACCCTGCATGGGTGGTAGGAGGGGTGGGCAGTATGATGACGGCATCTGGTGGAAGGAGACAGGGAGGGTACAACTTGGACACAAGGAGGGCTTGGCGGACACAACGGGCTCACACCGCGGAAGTGCCGGGGAAAAATGGATCATACTCAAGTTAGAGTGAATACAGTATGAATAAACAACAACTTTAGCTTGACGAATAACGATCTAATTTGCAAGCGGCTCACAGGCGTGAAACTTGGACTGTACTCTACAGTTATTAATGCCGCGGACGACAGTTGCTGAAACGAGAGCTTCAGGTTGTGCATGTGTAACACCTCACGAGGCTGCCACAACCACTTCAACTTCACTGCACAGCCTCCACGCCCAGATTCTTCGAGTCTGTTTTGTGCTCGATAATCGCCCTCGCGGCCCGATATCTCCGCACCACTGTATACTAGTCAGGTACTGATGCATCCAATCTCTGTATGCATGACAATCAGGTAGAGTGTGTTGATATGACTGCCTGATATTGTGGCAGTGAACGCACTGTTTTGCGCAAACTGGAGGTTGTCGTAAGCACCAAAATAATGAATGCGTCAGTCACCAACCCTCTTAGCTTTAAAGTGCGTGGATTGGGCGTGGACGCAAAACAAGTGTTCACATCACCGTCTCGATCAACCAGCAAGTTGCAGTTATGGACAAAGCCTCGGGCAAGCCATTCCCACCAAAGATCATCACTCAGTTCGACTGTCTAGACTCTGAAAATGTGAAGCTATCCAACGTTAACATCGACGAAACCCAGCAAAACGCCGAAATAGAAATACATTCCAGGCCGTCGTCCAGCACCCACCCCCCCACTCTTGCAAACACATCGAGACTTGACCTGCTTAGCATTCCCACCATACTAAGCTCACCAACAAATGCGCATGTCAGACCATCTCCAGTATCCTCCACGAACTACTCACCAGCGAGCTTTTCATGGAGTTCCTGGGTGGCATCATCGACATGGTCCCGAAGCAATGCTTCCTCCCCTATGGACTTCGAATCGCCACATTCTCCTCTTGAGCCCAAAACACATTGGCTTCGCCCAGCACAGACGAATGTAGTGCTCTCGGGGGCGGGGGCACAATTTGCTAGGAACGGCGAGGAAAACGAGGGTGATAGAGGAGGGGTAGAGCTATGCAACGAGTTTGAAGTGGGGGATGAAGAGAAATTCTCCGTAGTAAAACTTGTGGGTAGTTGGAGAGCTATGGAGAAGATACCCGAAGACCTTAGTCAGCGTGGCACAAACGAGCTTGAGGAGAACCATCACTCACAGATTGTGACTCGGATTGCAATTTCAGTTCCCAGCGAACTTTCAGAGACTATTCCTTCAACGACGGAATCCATGGAAGAGGTTTCCCTTGAAGGTATGCATCATTTTATGGCAGTTTAAAAACTCCGAAATTAATAGTGCATGAGTTTTAGAATCAACCAGAACACAGGCAACTGAAAATGATGACTGTGAGAGCGTTGTGTCCGATGCAGATCTAGATGTGTTTCAAGACACGGTCGAATTCCTCTTCTCAGAACTTCGGGGTGCACCTTTTCCCGCTGACCACGGCATGCCTAATATTGTCTCATCGCCCCCAGAATCATTGGTCCAGAGTTTAGGTCTGGAACTTGCTTCCCCGGAAGGTGGGCTTGAACCAGTACCTTCTGATGCAGACCAATATGCAATGCCCGAAGCCCTGCCACGTGCACAAGACCAAGGATTGTATCCCTCATTCTCCAGAGAGCCATTCCCGGAAACACTCTCTTGGCCCTTGTCCAGACTGCAGTCGCTTCTACTAGTTGGGAGGGAAACCCGAGCAAACGGTTTTCGGCACGCTTCGTCGGCTGGTTGGATCGGCGGTATCTGGAGTCTTCTGCGCAGACGGAGACCTGTGGTTGAGGGTATCGACTTGGAATACGGCAATTGGACCGAGATGGCCTATGAGTCCGAACCAGGCCTAAAGCCAACGGAAAGCAGCGAGTGGGGTTGGGATCCACCCTCGGCCCCAGAGTTACCGTGCTATGAAGTGAATGCTCTGACGGGTCATGGCGTTATTGATCCGCTGGACGGTCCGTTCGGTCGGTATGCTGCTTACACCAGCCACCTCCAACCTCCATTATCAACCGCTGAGGTTGGATTTTCTACCAACAACATTGATATGGTAGTACGGGAACGCATGTTGAAGAATATATTTGGACCGTGTCATTTCGACAGCTACAGCTGCGCACATATGCAACGAGTATACCTGATACAACTGAACCTGAAAGTTTTCTCAACATTGTCGAGCTATCCAGCGTCGAGACAGTGCTGGCCCAAGCCGCTCACGTATTTGGTGCAGCATCTAAATGTAATTCCATCAATCAGACCACGGATGTCCATTACCGACTTCCTGCTTCACCATAGCACCGAATTCACTAGAGATATTCCCAGGAGATCCCTGAGCAGAAAAGGAAATGGGGATTTTGCCAATAACATTGTCCAAACGTATCAAGCATTGCCCTACGAATGGGTGATATTTGCTCTCGAGGCCTTTTTGATGCTCGATTTCTCGCTGATCCTTGAACACCGCGTTAACGATAAATTCCTCCACTTGCCGGCATTAGCAGATCCCGTGGAGCAACTCATCCGTGCGCTTCTTCCCGGAAGCGCCAGGATCGAAAAGTTAGATGGCGAAAAAATCACACCCACCGACTTATCGGCAGCCCTGCTTTCCAGCTGGGAGGGCCTGCAGTTCGACTGGACCAATGAAATTTCCCAACATCTCGTGGTCGATCGGGATCGGCACGTTGTCAGGGTATATTCAAACGTCGCGTTTTGTTATCTGCACACTGCCGCGGGCGAAGATTCAGGCTTGCATAAAGCGGGATTTAGGTTTTACCTTCGGATCTTGATCGAAGTCGCGCATAGTTACTGCCTCCTCTTCGGCGGCGACGATGAGTCAAGGAAAATATTTGCAACTATGGGTCCAGATATCGACGGCTTTGTGGATATATTCCGTCTGGATCCAATCGGCACGTGCCCAAAAGACCTGTACTTCGTCGCGACGGATTTTCCGGTCTATGGTGAACGACTGTTGATGTTAAAGGAGCTGTTGCAGCCTCGGGGATTGAAGGGGCTGTGGATAGACCGCCGGAATTCTTTGGGGTGGTGGACTTTTTGGTATTTGACCTGAATCGATTGCTTAGACGTAGCGTAGAATCGTGAAGCTAACAGGGTTGTGTAGGGTGTTGGTGATATTTGGTGGTGTAGGCGTGGTCCTGGGCATACTGCAGAGTTTATTTTCGGCTTTGCAGGTGTTCGGAACCAAGTAGATATTCTTTCTTATTTCACTGTACTGTATAATGAATGGGTGCATGGACTTGGTGCTGGCCTGGTTTGAAGAAACCACCGCTGCTGGTTCGGCAACAAGGCGGTACACATCCTTTCTTCGTGGACTGAGGTTATGGCGTTGTGGCTTGTTACTGGTTTTTGGTTTTGACTGGTTTCTCCCCTCTTGCCTGTATTCTGGAGTGTTGTGTTACAAATATTGTCCTCATGATCCGCTGCAAACACTCAGAGCTCGGGGTCGGAGTGTACTTTTGAAGTCCTTGTTGTAGTAACGACCGAAATACATTGGTGGCGACTGTATTGCAGTTCCAAAGGTCTGTATGTACCAGGTCGATAGCTACCTATATTTTAACGGGGTGGCGATCGATATTGATGAAAAGCTTGCCTGAAAGATCTGATCTCAGAGTACTTATTGCAGCTGGGACCATTTGAAGTGCAGGTGAATCAATATTAATCACCACCTTCACCATGGTGACACAGTAGAAACGAAGCCCCGGAATGAAAAACCCAGAGTATGTATGCAATCTTGGAAACTGGAGTCTACGTAGCATCGTGGGCGGCTCTAGCTGACTGATTGGCGGAGACTCATAGACACAGATGACCGCGATATGAGTCTCACAACATGTGAAGTGGCGGGAATGCTCGCAGAATCGACGGGAGAACATGGCTAGTCTCAGATATTAAAAGCAATCGTATGGAGTCACTTATTTTATAGGGTACATATCACCCCAAATGGCAACCTAATAGCAAAAACAGCTTAACCAAAACCATTAGCATGACAGCGGGTCAGGGAAGGCCTGTCACAATGCATCCCAGTACCGAAAACCAGATAGTGGCTGAAACGGCTAAATGACCACTTGATTTGTCGCCCTGAACAGGGCCACCGATTGCACTCCACCTCGACCAAACAAACGCCTGCGGCCAGAGCGGACCAACACATCGATCGGCGAAGGCCGCCGAAAACACAGGGTAAGGTAAGTCATATGAAAGGTTGGAGAATGATCAGTTAACCCCCACGATAAAGACAAAAAGTGCAAATTGCAAAACAAAAAGTGCGCGCTCGGGCACAGAATGTCGCCAGTTCAAATGAATGGTGAATTGATTGGAGCGGACCAAAAGCCACCGCCGAGTGCATGCTAGGCCGGTACATACGCCTGGATCCCTTAAAGCTCCACAAAGATAGGGACGGCTGTCATACATTACCGTCCTGATTTCAAAGCGAGGTCTACAGACGTCCAGCTTTGAGGAATATAACCCGCTCCCTCGACACAGGTATCCGCGGGCTTTATGAGGCTCGCTCCACAACAACCCAGGTAAAATTACGTGGGATGTCGGATAGACGTGTGCCCGCGTCGCGGACGTTCGCGCTTTGCCGAAATTGGCTTGTGATAATACGCTCTAGTGCCACTTGGATCGGGTAAAACTTCATCGTGCATAACACTCTAATGGATACCCGGTTAGAGATTTCGTCGGATCTCCTGGATCGAGACAGTGCCAATAAAAATGCTGGGTGCCAGTTGGAGTGGGGGGCTTGCATGTTGGATACGGAAAGTTAATGCGAAGCAGGATTTATACTCAAGGTAGACGTTGAGCAGATCTGGTGTGACATGGGCGCGATGGATGGGGGTCATCTGGGGTAATAATGCTAAGCATAGACACTTTACGCATGCTGACATTTCACCTCGCTCTCTCCCACCGACGCATCCAGCCCTTTCCTCACCTTACAAACCACCACCACCTCCTCCACCTAAGATTTTTACAATACACCCTCAAACTCGGTGAACTGTTACCGCTGTATCAGAGAACGCGAAATCCTCACCGAAGACCACCCACCGCAGCCATGGCCGGAATGCCGTCGCCAGCGGATCCGGCTCTGGAGCCTGTACTGCCCTTCGAGCGGCCGCTCACCAAATGGAGGGATGGATATACTGGGGATTCTCACAATTCTCTGCGCACTCGCGAAGTTTTCAAGTAAGCTGCGTGTTATAACTGCTGCAGGCACCATGACTGACGGTTATCACTCGATAGATACTATCACCCCCCAGAAGGTGATGGTTCACAACACACCGACGTTTTGGTTCCCCAAAATGAAGAATCATCACCCGATGTACGGCGTCCCCCAGAGATGGACAGTTCTCGCATCGCGTCCCACGACCCAGTACTCGCCTGCATCACAAATCTGACCGCTCGGGTGTTGAATTGCAAGCGATCCATGATCACTATGGTTGGTGGAGCTCACTCCTACATCGTCGCAGAATCAACCCGCTCTCTGTCCATTGCATCCCCTCACACATCCGAACCCGGCGATGAAATATGGTTAGGAAGTGGGACCGTCGTTCCGGCGGCAGGGAGTTTATGCGAGAACACGGTATCCCTACTCCCGCCGGCGAACCCCTACGAACAAGATATGCTGTTTGAGATAAATGATTTGTCGCAAGACCCGCAGTACCGCGATGCAGGATTTGTTGCGAATTGGCCATATAAACGATTCTATGGAGCTACTCCATTGCGCACCAGGAACGGGGTATCGATCGGGACGCTCTGTGTTTTCGACGATAAGCCGAAACCGAATGGGCTGACGGAAGATGAAAGGATCACGTTGTCGAAACTGGGGGATACTGTTATGAACTACTTGCAGGTGAAGCAAGGCGATAGGGATCTGAAGAAGGGAAAATTAATGGAGATGGGGCTTTCAAAATTCATTGCAGAGGGGTTTCACCCAGTCGAGGGCTTTGAAATGACCGAGAGAAGGGAAGGACGGTTGTGGAGCGAAAAGATTTTGGAGCAAAGAAGGCTGGAGGAGACGGTACGAAAAAAGAAAGCCGAAGAGAAGAGGGTAATGATTCAGGAGAGGAAGTTTCAGGAAATGGTGAGAGAGCGAGAAAGAGAATGGCAAAGAGAAATGGAGATAGTCCGACAGCAGTACCCCGCCGTAGAGAAGTGGCCTACCTCTACATGCAATGCCACTGCCACGCCAACTGATCCGCCGAGAGAATTCGAGGATAAGAAAAGGTGCCAACCAGCACCCTTAGAAACCCTTCCCACAACATCCGACCTTCCGGAATCGGCACCTACAGTTCCCGTTGCTGCTGTCGCAACTGCGCCTGCACCATCGGAGCCCAGCACCTCCACTGTGCAAGCTGCGCCTTTCGAAGAGGAAGCCGGAGTTTCATTAATGGAAACGATAATGAATACTGCCGCCCGCCAATCCTCCATTCCCTCTCCTTCTCTAAGCCTTTCGGCTTTCCATCAAGATTCCTTACTGACACCCCCGCCCTCGAACTTCTCGGGGGCCGAAGGATATTTTGACTACGGCCGGAGCTCGTCTACACAGTCTAGCACTGACTCTAGCGATGGACCGCGTCGCCGCTCGGAATACGAGCAGACGGCTTCCTTCGAACCCCATTTCCGAGCCATGTTCTTCCGCGCCGCCACCCTGATCCGCAACGCCATCGACGCCAATGTTGTATTCCTCGATGGAGACCTCGAGGGCTTCTTCGGTGCCGAAGAAGCCGAATGCCCCGCATACTCTCATGTCTCTACCGACAAAGAATCCGAAGCAGCAACTCGAGCAGAAAGGCCCAAGGCGTGTCGACGCAGAAGCGGAATCCTGGGTTATGCAACTGCTGGTGGATCATCTAGTGGGACAACACCAAGTGTTCACGGCACGGTTGAATCGCTGGGCTTCGATGTCTCCGAGTTGAACGAAGAGTATCTGAACCGACTCGTCGAAGAAAACCCCACCGGAAGGATCGTTACGCATCTTCAGGACTTCCATGACATAGGCAGTGAAGACGATGGCCAAACGGATGCTATCCTCCAGAGGTTCTTGCCCGGTGCAAAGAGCGTGATATTGGTGCCTTTGGTCGATCACAACCGGAAGCTCTTCGCTGTATGCGTTGCGTGGACCAGCTGTGCGACTAGATCATTTTGTGGCGACGTGGAAGGAAGCTTTGTGACTGCTGTCACAAACACTATCATCGCTGAGACCACGAGGCTGAATATCCTCAATGCCGATAAAGCAAAGGGTGAATTCATATCCAGCATATCTCACGAGCTCCGCAGCCCGCTCCATGGAATTCTAGCAAGTGCCGAGTTCCTTGCTGAGAGCAACCTCGACGCCTATCAGCGCTCGTTCGTCGACACGGTCATATCCTGCGGCACGACCCTCCTTGACACTATCAACCATGTCCTTGACTTCCAAAAGTTAAGCTACCTGCACGATATCAAAGTTTGCAAATCCGGCATTGAAGACGCACAGGGCGACAAAATCAACGAAATCGAACAAACAAAGCTGCAGCAGGTGAAACAGCAGCGTGATGTCGACCTCAGTGACCTCGTCCAGGATATTGTCGACGGTGTGTGTCTAGGCCCGGGATACCGAGCAACGGGTGATCGCGAAGATCCAATCAGTGGCTCGGTGTACCAAGAAGGCGACAAGAAGCTCACCGTCATCGTCGATATCGACCATCGAGACGACGGCTGGATATTCTGTCTTAATCCCGCAGGTTTGAAGAGAATTATTAACAACATCACCGGAAACGCCATGAAATATACTGAGTCTGGATGGGTGCGTGTTCGCCTGCGAGCCGATGAAATCTCGGGCGACGAACACGGCAACAGGCGTGCAATGGTAAAGATCTCAATCTCGGACTCGGGCAAAGGTATCAGTCGGAGTTTCCTGAAGACAAAATTATTCACCCCCTTCAGTCAGGAGAATCCGCTTGCGCCTGGCGCGGGACTGGGAATGAGCATTGTGCGCCAGATCGTCGGCGCCATGGATCCGCAGAGTAAGATCGATGTCAAAAGTCAAGTTGGCAAAGGAACGAAAGTTATTGTTCAAATACCCATGATCTACCGTCCAAAGCCATCTGCCAATCTTGACGTCGACGATATCAGAAGTCGCGTTCGGGGGATGAGAATGCGAATGATTGGATTCGAGACGTCTACCAACACTGCGCCAAAGGGGGAAACTGCAAATCTTCTTCGGGGCTCGGTGGTGCGGTACGCAAAGGATTACCTGGGACTCGAGGTGTTAAAGGACACAGCAACTGTCGAGCCTGATATCATCATCGCCAACGAAATCACCGACGATATTCTACAACAAATTCAAAGCCTTGGACAAAAGCTCCCTATTATCCTCCTCTGTCGCCACCCGCCTATGGATGGTGGCTCCTCCCAACTCTCCGGGCATATTTCCATCTTCATCCGCAAACCCTGCGGCCCACGGAAATTCGCGCGTGCCATGGCTTTCTGTCTAGGAGAAATGCAAAAACGATCAACGGACTCAGGATACGAAACAGCACCGGAAGAATTCGACGACTCGGAACCATGTGCCGACAATCTAAATCTCAGAGTTGGCTTGACGCGATCTACGTCTGCATCCTCACACCCCGACCATGACCCCGCTACCCCTGCCACTACTGCGCCGTCAATCACTTCCTTAGATATCGACAACTTCTTTGGCGATGAACTGGCCGCGTGGCGTTCAGATCCTGACGTCAACGTAACCTCAACCCCGGACAGTGAACAGCTGCAACTGCTTCCTGAGAAACCTCCACCCCCTGCCCCAGCCGTCGTGGATCCCCCACCTCCAAAACCAACAGTCCTCGCCGTTGAAGACAACACAATCAACCTCATGCTCCTCACCACTTTTCTCGACAAGAAAGGGTACAACTTCGACAAAGCCGTCGACGGCCTCGAAGCTCTCCGGAAGGTAAAACAAAAAGAATCTGGGTATGATGTAATACTTATGGATTTACGTACATTTTCCCCTTCCCCTCCTCTTTTTACACGACTGACTGGTGCAGAAATGCCAATCATGTCCGGAATCGAATCTACCCGTGAAATCCGTCGCCACGAAGAAGGGCAGAAAAAACGGAGCTTTATAGTAGCGCTAACGGGGCTCGCAGCGGTAAGTGATCAGAAGGAAGCGTATGTGGCGGGTGTGGATGCGTTTATGGTCAAGCCGGTGAATTTTAAGGAATTGGAGAGGACGTTGGCGGAAGGTTTGGGTTTGGAGGCTGGTTGAAAGCCCACAAGGTATGGTTGAATGTGATGTCCCCGTTTGCAGGGGGTTTTTTGGTTATTGGCGTTGGAAATGTTATATGGCGTTCTTTGAAGTTTTTGGAATGCGTGGGATGTTTTGGGATATATATATAAAGGGATATGGAACGCGTGGTTGGTTGGGCGTTTTCTTGTTTTGATTCTGTAATTTGAGCGGTGGGGTTTACAGCAGTAATGATACCGATATTCTTAGTTCGCATTTATTGAGTTACTGGGCAAAGGCTGCTTGTTGTCATCGATGAATCTATGTCAGATATCTACTTATATCTGTACATCTGTACGCTTCAAATTCTCAATTCTCGTTGCTTGACGTCACATGAATTTGCGAGTGACATCTCCATGACTCTAAACCCCAAATTCCCAAAACCCTCCACATCACCCAAGCCTAACCCGTACCCCCCTCCCGGAATACATCGTAATCTTCGTATCATACCTCACCTCCAACCCCTTCACCCCAGGTTCCTCTTCAAGAACACTATACACCTGCAAAAGTCTCGTAAGAAAATACGACGCATGCGTCAACGCCATTTGCTCTGTTACTATACATTAGGCCCTCCTCTCTTTCCCGTGGAGGGGAAACTTACGTCCTAAACAGATCCTTGGCCCCCCGTTGAAGGGTATCCACCCCCACCCTATCTTCCGCAGCTTCTCCTCCCCCCATCGTTCTGGACGGAACTCGTCCGCATCGGTGCCGTACAGGTCTTTTCGTCGGTGCAGCCCAAAGAAGGAGGCTACTACCTTCTCGCCTTTGCGAAGCGCGATTGGTGCGGTGCCGTCGGGGCCGCCGCCGAATGGGAGCGTGGTGGGTTTGATCGGGCAGCGAGTGTTGGCGTGGAGGGGGGGGTAGAGGCGGAGGACTGTTGGTGTTAGTTTGTGGGGAGAAAAGGAGGGGGGAGGTACCTTCGTGCAGAACCCATCTAAGGTATGTTATACTCCGTAGTTCCGCCTGGGTGGGTATTCTCGCTGATGAGTCGACACCGACGGTATCAGAGATAGCAGCACGGAGTTTTTGGAAGACGGAGGGATTCCGAGAGAGGCAGAGGACTGTCCAGGATAGGAGGGAGGCGGTGGTGTCACGCCCGGCTAACATCACGGATAGTACTTGGTCTTGGATTATGCGTGGATCTTGCGTGGTTTCTGCGAGGACTTCGGTGAAGATGTAGCGCTTTTTTGGAGAGGTGGTGGTGGTGGTGGGAGCTGAGGAACGGAGCTTGAGAGCGCGGTTGACATATTTTTGGACTTGGGAATGAACCACGGAACATGCTTGCTGGAAGTATTTTGGGTTGTAGAGCCAGTAGAGGTTGCTGAGTACCCACCGTGTCGCGATCACAGTCTGCGCAATATCAAACGCTTCGGTAAAGTTCTGTACATTCACGCCTGAGCCGGACTCCTCGCTCGCAAGCGCGCCGACAGGACTGCCGAGGAGAAAATCAGATGAGGAGTCCATGGTGAGTTTCTGGAGGAGGTTCTGGAGCTCGATACACCCACTAGTGTCGTCTTCGATCCGTTGTCGAAGCCGCTCAAAGAATATCTCAAGCCGGTCTAGGTCTGCAACCTGCGCGCGATCAAAACTTGGTCGCAGCAGCGCGCGACTGGCAGCCCAGGAAGATCCGCTTTGCGTGAAGATCCCGTTTGTACCTAGGAGTTGGTGCATACTGTCTCTATCCGTCGCTAGGCCAAAGTCTGTATACACGCACACATCAGCTCTCCCCTCCCATCCCATTTGTTTGTTGTGAGCAATAAACCGTCAAACTGCGTCGCAAGCATCGCCTGGATATTCCGATGATCTCTTGTGATGATCGTGCGGGTTCCAAATAACGTATACCCCCATGTATCTCCCAGCTCATCACACAACTCTACCATTCTTTCCGGGAGTCGCTGCGCTTTTGCGGCGGTGATCGTGCCAAGCTGTCCACGGAGGCCGAATGTGTAGAAGGGTTCGCGACGCATCGGGGGCGGCTGGCAGCGCCGCCCGGCGAAGGTGTGGATCTGGATGGAATGTTAGGGGTGAGTTTGGGTAGCGGGTAAATAGTATGCTCACCTGCTGGCTTTGTCGGATCACCCAGCGTGCGAGAAGGATTGTGACCAGGAGGGTTATGGCGGTTGGGATAACGAGACTGCGTTGCGGCGCGGTAGAGTCCTCCATGGTTGCCGGGTGTCGGTGGAGATGAGGTTTGGTTTGGTTTGGTTTGGTTTGGTTTGGTTGTTGGGGTTTTCGTTGGATCTGACATGCTGCAAGGCCAGGATTTACAGCTGAGTGTCATGCAGATCGGGGTATCTTTTCGCCGCAACTTCAGACGAGAGTGAAAGAGAGACATGAGAATAATCAGTGCGGCTTAACACGAGTACGGATTACGAGATATATTAGGCGACGACATTGGTTATCACTCGTGAAGCGAGAGAGCATTTAGACATTTAGTATATAAAAAACACTATTCAATATCTCCCCAAGGAAAATTACCATTCAATTTGGCACATGTCAGGTGTTTATAGGTAAAACCAAAGGTATGCAGCATGATTTCTGAGGCAAGCAACGGCTCGACAAGAGGACAGAGGGTTTCTGTCGCCCAGTTGCCGCTAATCGCTGCCACTCTCTGATAAAACACCGTCTCCTCGAACACAGATTTAAGCGCTTGTCCCAAACTATGTATGGCGTCTCTGTCGTACTTATTTTTCGGATTGGAGGCATAGTATGCCAGCTTTCGGTCAACCTTCGATTTGAGCTCTTGGATCCGCATATACTCTTTGTCGATCAAGTAGCGAACATTATCGTCAATTTCACGAGTGTGATGTCTGTGAATCCTCCATTTCCCCACAAGGTGGACAAAGGCATCGTTGAAGAGTATTTCCGATCGCACTTTTGACGCAAGTGTGATGATTTTCGATGCGTAGGAGTCGAGCTCTCCGAATCTGGCACTCCATGCAATGAGCTCCATAGTAACCCGGTGAGAAACAGAATGCATGGCACAGTAAAGCTCAGCGAGCTTGACTATCAGCTTAATCTTGTGTAGCTCCTCTGAAACTCCGCTAGATAACTCGAATGAAGTTTGGTAAAAGATGCGAAACAGACAGATGTAGGTATCGTGGAGTTCATCCGTGTTCCCGCCCTCAGTCTTGCCTTTACCGTCGCTATCGCCAGCCTCTGCAGAGTGGTTGTCCTGGGTTTTGGAAAGGTTGTCCCCCGATAACGTACCCCCTGCCCTTGCCAACTTTACTCCAAAACTCTCTGCACAGGATATCCCACTCTCTCCAGCCTCGGAGACAGGAGATGGCTCTAAAATCGACGACCACGGGTCCTTCTTATCCAACACCAGCTTGTATCGGTACTTGATACCGTCAGGGCCCGAATGCGAATTCTCCGGTTTCCACCAGGTATCCGAAAGACTCTTGTCGAAAAACCCCGAGCTAAGACGCAAGATTGTGCTATGGAGATGGTATGTTTTCCCAAACATCTCGATCGCCACATCGGGAGAAACGGAGGAGTCGGAAAAAGTGTATGGTAGCTGCGACCAAGCGTTGCCATTACCGTCAACACTGCTTGTCCGCTGCTTCTTGGAGGATTCGGTATCATCTTTAGCCTTGCGTTTAGGCGGCATCTTTCGATTCTCGATCCGAGCTGAAAAGATAGGAGTAATGGAGAACTTCCTGTGGCTCTATTGACCCCGAATAGACTCCCCAAAGCCAGAAAGGACTCGTGCTAAGTCGTGCGGGACGCGACGTTGACAGTGTTCAGCTGAATCTCGTGCAGGGAGTCGTTTAGAGTAATTTGGGCAGCCTCCTGAGGGATGATAAGAGGAGACACGAGCTTATGAGCTAGAGTGAGATCATACCCTAACTGTACTAAAATGTAGATGTCGTGTGAATGTTTGATGAGAGATACTTAGATGGTATGAAGCTAGGTCGGGCTGAGCTTAAGGAGAGGACAGCAGATTAGATGAGATAAAGATGCGTCTTATATAGCTTGGTGATAAGATAAGAGATTAGATAACGATTTGGATTGTCTTTCGGACCTCCGAACCACGACAAAGTAGATACCAAATTAGTACCTACAGTACATATGTACTCAAGTACTTCTGCGCTTGAACTCCAATGAGTACCTAAGTACCTAAGTACCCAAATACTGAAGTACTTCATTTGTACTTACAACCCTTCTTGGTAAGAATCACAAAACTTCACTCACTGCACAAACGCCCTTCCAAAAAACCTCCCCGCAACTCTCGTTGAGGCTCGCACCGTCGAAAGAAAGTGAAACGACTATAAGGGTCTGGTTTACGAGAGCACCGTGCATCTATTTTTTAGAAAAATTCTAGATATCCCCCAGCTTCTATCATCCAATCCTTCTGAGCATAAACCTCAGTGCTCCTTGCTTCTTCGCTACCTTCCTTGGGTAAATCTTGTCATTTTTTTTCGAGTACTTGGCCAGCGCTTTAACAGTCGGAAAAAACTCAAGCTTCGATGCCTTAGGTACATTGCCAGACGTCTCGTTTGAACACTCCTTCTTGGACCTGAACACTTTCTCGTAATCACATAGGTCGAATATGTTGACATTGATCGGCGGCAAAGCCTATGCGACCTCAGTTACACAACCAATTCACCGATCCGAAGTGAATTAGAACTTACCACATTCCTGGCTTGTGTGATACTTTTAGGCATCGGATCCACGCCAAGGACTAGACATAAGTACTTCCAATCCACCTCTCCAGACCCGAACACGGTATTAAACTCAATCTCGATCGCTTCGCCGAAGCCTTTGCGTGCTTCTCTGAATGGCGCACTATCGCAGCTCCAACGCTTCTGGGCACTGAGACGCTTGAACTCGGCTGCTGCTGGTTGATGGCGGTTGTGGGTAAAATCTCGGAAGGCAGAAAAGAAAGTGTTTACTGGTGAGGTGGTGGGGCATCTATTGATAGAGGCGGCGGTGGTGGTGCGATCTATGCACTCTAACGCTTTATCAAACCGATTCTGTACCGTCTTTAACATTTTTTCACCCCAGCCACGTTGCGTACACAGTCGTTGGAACTCTTCCGCTACCTCTTGATTGGGGTCATAACTAAAGTCCTTAAATCCTGCGAAAAACTTGCTAATCGGGGTCATTTCCTCGAAGGAAGATGAAGGTGACATAGCCACCAACACGTTTTTAAATTCATTCCGGAGCTTTTTCAGCTTTTTCTCGCCCCACTTGCGGAGAGTACATAGCCGTTGGAACTCCCCTTTTGCCTTCCGACTAGAATCGTAGTTGAAGTCCCCAAACTTAGCAAAAAAGCAGGCGACCGAGGTGGTTGTGATGATACAGGGAGTCATAGCCGCCAACGCCTTATCAAACTCATTCCGTATCTTCTTTAGCCTTTTCTCGCCCCAGCCGCGGTGATTACACAGCCGTTGGAACTCTTCGTTTGCCGTTCGACCAGAATCATAAATGAAATCCTCAAACTTAGCAAAAAACCTGGCGAGAGAAGTAATATTCTTAGAAGAAGAGGCGGAGGCTGTGGAAGCTGTACATGTGGAAGTCGTGGTTGCGGACGTCATAGTAGTTGCAGTGATGAGAGACGACGACATAACCGCCATAGCCTCATTGAACTTATTCTTAGCCTTCCTAAGCCTCTTACTATTCTCGTGCCAACCGCGGTGGGCGCATAGTCGTTGGAACTCCATATTTGCGTCTTTGCATGGATCGTGTTTGAAATCTGCGAAGGAGGCAAAGAAAGCCCTGAGAGCTGTGGTATTGTTGGAGTAGCTGGTTGCGGAGGAAAAACCACGTACATTTATTGGGCCCATTCTCGCCAGGAGTGAAATTGAAGCCTTCATACTCGGGGGAGAAAGACGGTGAGTATCAAAGCCTTGTGACATAGGCAAATGAAAGAAATATCGTGAAGTAATACTTTCATCTCGATGGTGGGCATGCATATATGCGAGGCTTGAACATTGATGACGGTATGATGCTGTCTGATTGCCCTGAACCCAGAAGGATGCAATGGAACTGGAAGCAATATTACTCGCAACTAATACAAGTGGAGCATCTATGCGGTGTTGGAATAGGCTGTGAGTGTGTCGAATTTGCTTGAACATTGCCCGCCTGGATTTGAAATAACAGCAATTAGCCTCATGAGCTCGAACGCGAGAGTGAAATGAACCGGAATATCTGTTCTCCACAAATTCACGCTAGGATGGTAAAAGGAGTTTGACGACAAAATAGCCCAGATGGGGATTATATCGGGGTTGAAGGCTGTTGCTGACGGAGGGCGACTTCTCGTGGGCGAGCTCTTGAGAAGTTGTATGTCTCTTGGTTAATAACGTGGATATAGAGAAAGGCAGCAAGAAAGGAGGGGGATGAAGGAGGGGAATGAAGGAGGGGGAATGAAAGGAGGGGAATGAAAGGAGGGGAAGAAATCTGACTCAAATGGGGGGGTGTAAAAGAACAAATTTGTCAACACCATGTCACTAATCCTAGTCCAACTGGGACAAAGCCCCGGGAAGTTGCAGCTTTATTTTCCCAACGCGGCGGAACATATAGTTGTGGATTTCTGGGTCAACTTGATCCGTGTGATGTGCTATGATTCAGTCGCCCTGCATTCGCAGTCAGTCGCCCTGTCTCCAGCTTTCGGGCGCCGCTCTGAACTTTTTCACTCCACTGCATCAACAGCATATCCAGAAAACTCGACTGGGCACAACCCAATCAAATGGCGGTGCCATCACTCGGACAGCCAGGTGTGGCGGTGCGTGGCTTCCTCTCGCCAGTGCGGCTTTGAATGATTGGCGTTGTTTAGCGCCCAGACAGCTGCCGCGTACTCAATCAGGACTAATCCAGAATTCGCTCAACAGCTCCTCCGGGACCACCCACGAAACCAGCAGTCTTCTCGCTACTCTTGCCTTCCCCAGCTCGGTCGTTCTCCCCTCTGGCCCATCGACCGCGACGACAACACCGACGACGAAGACGACGACGACGACAACGACAGCTTCGCTAATATACGTCTTGAACTCTCTCTTGTTGAACGTCCATCTTCCGCTCCTCCCCTGATGGTGCACCCCCTCATCCCCGCCACCTCGATCTCTCGAAACTGACGGCTCTTCTCTTCATCGCAGGGTATCACCAAGCGTGCCGGGCGGAAAAAGAATGCCGCCGATGCCGATTCTGCAGCTGCCGGCGCCTCCGCTGGCGGCAGAGGTGGTGGGAAGCAACCGAAGGTCCGCAAAGCGGTGTTCGAAACGTCAAAGAAGAAGGAAGTCGGAGTATCGGATCTCACTCTGATCTCGAAGATCACCAATGAAGCGATCAACGAGAACCTGCAGAAGCGGTTCGAGAACAAGGAGATTTACGTGCGTGTCGTGTCGTAGAGGGCGAGTGGTCGGGAAGCTGAAGCTGACAAAACGCTCGCAGACATACATTGGACACGTGCTGATCTCTGTCAATCCGTTTCGCGATCTGGGAATCTACACGGAGGAGGTACTGGCAAGCTACAGGGGTAAGAACCGACTGGAAGTACCGCCACACGTATTCGCAGTTGCCGAGAGCTCGTATTACAATATGAAGGGCTACAAGGAGAACCAGTGTATCATCATCAGGTAAGTTGGCGCCAATGGGTGTTGCTGGTGGTAGTGCTGAGTGCGCGCAGCGGAGAGTCGGGAGCTGGCAAGACCGAAGCGGCGAAGCGGATAATGCAGTATATCGCCGCCGCATCTTCTACGTCGTCGTCCACGATTCAACAAATCAAAGACATGGTTCTCGCGACCAATCCTTTACTGGAATCGTTTGGTTGTGCGAAGACACTGCGGAACAACAACTCGAGTCGTCACGGAAAGTACCTCGAGATCCAATTCAACGAACAGGGAGAACCGGTGGGCGCCAACATCACCAACTACTTGCTCGAGAAGAACCGCGTTGTCGGGCAGATACGAGACGAGCGAAACTTTCATATCTTCTACCAGTTTGCGAAAGCAGCAAGCGCGCAACATAGAGGTCGGTTCCCATTTTCTCCGCGTGGATGGCTATTAACAAGGCGACAGAAAAATACGGTATACAGGGGCCTGAGTCTTACATCTACACATCCAAATCTCAATGTCTCCAAGTACCAGGCATTGACGACGTCGCCGATTTCCAAGAGACCCTCCAAGCGATGCAAATCATCGGATTGTCCCAGGACGAACAGGATCAGATATTCCGATTGCTTGCTGCAATTTTGTGGTTGGGCAATGTACGGTTTCGTGAAGATGAGAGTGGCAACGGCGCCATCGTTGACGCCTCGGTGACCGACTTCGTTGCATATCTACTTGAGGTTGATGGCGCAGCTGTTAACAAAGCTCTCACATTGAGGATCATGGAGACATCCCGTGGTGGACGAAGAGGAAGTATCTACGAAGTTCCGCTGAACCCAGCTCAAGCGTCAGCAGTTCGGGACGCCCTTGCCAAGGCAATATACGAGCTTCTTTTCGAGTGGATTGTGCAACGGGTCAATTTGGCTATGCAGACTCTGGGTGGATCCATCGCCAACTCCATCGGTATCCTCGATATCTATGGGTTTGAAATATTCGAAACGAATTCCTTCGAACAGCTCTGCATCAATTACGTCAATGAGAAGCTGCAACAAATCTTCATCCAACTTACTCTGAGAACGGAACAAGAAGAGTATGAGCGCGAACAGATTACCTGGACGCCCATTAGATACTTTGACAACAAGGTTGTTTGCGAGCTTATCGAGGAAAAGCGGCCGCCTGGAGTTTTCGCAGCCCTTAATGACGCCTGCGCAACTGCCCACGCTGATCCTTCAGCTGCAGACGGAACGTTCATCCAGAGATTAAATATGCTGTCGTCCAACAAGCACTTTGAGAGCCGCCAAACCCAGTTTGTGATAAAGCATTATGCAGGAGATGTGAACTACAGTATTTCTGGTATGACAGACAAGAACAAGGATCAGTTGTTGAAGGATATTCTGGAGTTGGTGGCACAGAGTGGAAATACATTTCTCCGGAGTCTTTTCCCGGCCAATGTTGACAGGGATAACAAGCGAAGACCTCCGACGGCTAGTGACAAAATCAAACTGTCTGCCAATGATCTCGTTCAGACTTTGATGAAGGCTCAGCCTTCGTACATTCGAACTATCAAGCCAAATCAGAACAAGAGTCCTACCGAATATGACGTCCCCGCGGTGTTGCATCAGATCAAGTATCTCGGCTTGCAAGAAAATGTGCGTATTCGACGAGCAGGGTTTGCATATCGGCAATCGTTTGAAAAGTTCATTGAGCGATTCTATCTACTTTCGCCCAAGACTAGTTATGCAGGTGACTATACGTGGACTGGAGACGCTCATTCCGGTACCCTGCAGATCTTGAAGGATACCAGCATACCGAAGGAGGAATGGCAGATGGGCGTGACAAAGGCATTCATCAAGACTCCCGAAACGCTTTTCGCATTGGAGACTATGAGGGATCGATATTGGCATAACATGGCAATCCGAATTCAGCGAGCGTGGAGAAATTACTTGAGATACCGCGCCGAGTGTGCAACTAGAATCCAGAGAGCGTGGCGGAAGAAGCAAGGTGGCGAAGAGTTTATAAAACTGCGAGATGAGGGACATAGGGTTCTCTCCGGAAAAAAGGAGAGGCGGAGGATGAGTCTCCTGGGCAGTCGACGATTCATGGGCGACTACTTGGGCGCTGGAAACACAGGTGGACCTGGCGAGAGGATAAGGAAAGCAGCAGACATTAATCCTTCGGAAGAGATCGTCTTCAGTTGCCGATGCGAGGTTTTGGTTTCAAAGTTAGGGCGCAGCAGCAAGCCCAGCCCAAGAACCATTATTCTGGTTAGTCGTATCCTTCTGCTTTGTACAGATCTATACTAATACCTTCACGCAGACAAATAAAGCGATATACCTCATCGTTCAAGCTCTGGTCAATAACCAGGTATCGATTACGGCAGAGCACATCATCCCTATAGGGTCCATCAAATATGTCGGCATGACGAATCTCCGCGATGATTGGTTCTGCCTGGGTATCGGCTCGCCACACGCACCAGACCCACTGATATCCTGTGTCTTCAAGACCGAACTAGTTACTCGGTTGAACAGAGTATTACGAGCCGGCATCGATGTTCGCATCGGACCAACTATTGAATACTCCAAGAAGCCAGGAAAAATCGTCGTGGTTAAGTCTAAGAAGGATCCTGCGATCCCTCGAGATGATTTGTACAAATCCTCGACCATTCATGTTGGTCCCGGCGAAGCGCCAAACACCCCCAGCCGGCCTACACCAAAAGGGAAGCAACAGCCGGCCAAACCAATCACAACGGGTAAGCTGCTCAGGCCTGGAGGACCAAATGGAGGGCCGACGAAGAACCCCTCAGCAGCTGCACGACCTATACCGCAGGAGCCTCGAGTTGCCCCGCAACCCCGAGCTTCGGCAGTCGTTACCCCTCAGCCCACTACTGTCCCTCAGCCCGTTGCCGCAGCACACGTTCAGCAGAGAAAGCCCGTACCCGCAGCAGGCGCAGCACAGGCTCATACTCGAAACGCCTCCACAGCGTCAACACGGCCACCTCCTCCTCCCCCACCACCAGCCGCTGCAGCCGCGTCTACCGATCCCACGTGTAAAGCCAAATACGATTTTACGGGACAAAGCGACAAAGAGCTATCCGTCGCAGCCGGCGAGGTGGTCGTGATAGTCCGCAAAGAAGGAAACGGTTGGTGGCTTGTTAAGCGACCGGACTCGGATGTCCAGGGGTGGGCTCCCAGCTCATACCTGGAAGAGATTATCGTCAAGAAGGTCGCGCCACCGCCTCCAAAGAGACCAAACGGCGTCGACAAGAAGAAGCCACCCGCGCCGCCGAAGAGACCAGGGGTAGCCGGAACGCCTGACAGAAATAGCGCCGCTGGAACTAGCAGCTCCGGCGCCAGCACGAGCGGAGAGAGCTTTGCGGGGGGCTGGCAGAAGCTGTAAGGACCCAGATTACCCAACTAACGCACTACGGATGTTAACGAGCATACAGTTGAAACAACGGCAGATGGCCATGAGCGCTAAGAAGGATGACGACGATGACGACTGGTAAAATGGCCAAAACCTTCGCGATGTCGACAACGATAATGTGTGTGTATGCGGTCAGCGAGTGTGAGGGTGCTACATATGACATGATATGTGCCTTCTTGCACTTCAGGAACCCCGGGGGTGAATGTGTGACTCGGGGGATCTTTGTTGCCCTGTTCTCTTTCTTCGTTTCTTTTGTAACTTTGCAGTCTACTACATACGGGTCTGGTTTGGTTGTGGCGGGGCTTTCCCTTACGTTGAGATTGCTTTAGATTTAGCGAATGTGCGGTGCTGCTCTCTGTTCTGTCAATTGGAATTTTTCGTCTTCATCAATTCTGCCATATGTGAGCAAAAATAGCTTCGCCCTGTGCTAACTAACCCGGCCTGCCACCCAAGGCCCAACCTCCTCCCCGTCTGAGTTCCCCCGTAGAGCCCACCGTCATCATGCACAGCAACCATCATGCACAGCAACCACCATGCTCGACCACTCGCTCTCCTGCCTCGCCGTCGCCAGTGTCGTAGCCTTAGTCTTCGTCCTGGCCTACCCTAGCCAATACTTCCTCCTCTCCCCTTACTTCACCCGGAACCAACGCATCTTCTTCAACGTCCTCGTCGCCTGTATCTGGATCACCTATACACGAACCGTCCTCACCGACCCCGGCAGCCCACCAGCATCGTGGATCCCCAGCGGCAGCGGCGGCCTAGACGCCGAGGAAGGCCGAGCTCGTGGAGAGTCTCGTAGACTCGTCGCATCCACCACCCGCTGGTGCAAACGTTGCGAGCGCTTCAAGCCCGCTCGCTGCCACCACTGCAAAACCTGCAAAAAGTCTCCTCCTCCCCCTCCCTCGCTCCCTCCCTCTCCCCCCTAGCTAACCCTCCACAGATGCGTCCTGAAAATGGACCACCACTGCCCCTGGACTGCCTCCTGCATCGGCTACCGCAACCTCCCGCACTTCCTCCGCTTCCTCTTCTTCGCCACTACTACCTGCGCCTACCTCCTCCTCCAACTTTCGTACCGTGCTCTCGCAATCTGGAATTCCCGTCACCTCTCTGTCTATTACACCCCCCACTCTACGCCACAAATGATCTTCCTCTTCATCCTCCTTCTTATCGACACCCCTCTCACCCTCGCACTACTAATCCTTCTAGTCCGCACCATCGCACAAGCCGGAGAAGGATACACCAGCATCGAGACATGGGAACTTGAGCGGCACCACGCGCAGGTACGGAAACGCGTAGTCCGGCGACAGGTGTTTCCGTACGACGTTGGGATTTGGGATAACCTAGTGGTAGCGTTTGGAGGGGTATGGTTTTTTCCGTTGTGGTGGAATGTATTTGCGTTTTCTCCGCGGGTTGGGGAGGAAGGGGAAGGGGGGGTGCTGGGGGGTTGGAATGGAAGGTTAATGGGTTTGAAGATCCGGATTTGGAATGGCCACCTAGGGATCCAGAGAAGGAGGGGAGGTTGGAGGCTTTAAAGAGGAGTGGTGCGTTCACGATTATGGAGGATTCGGTGGAGTTTGCGGAGGGGATTAGGCAGAGACTGAGGGAAGATTTGTTACGAAGAGCGGAGATGCGGGGAGGTTGGGGGGAAAGGGGGGATATGCGACGGGTGGGGGGTATGCGACAGCTGCTGGGGAAAGAGAAAGTCGGAAGGGAGATTGGATACAAGGTGCGTGGTCAGAGGCTGAAGAGGACACGTCGGCGGAGTGGAGAAACAGCGACGGCGAAAGGCTCGCGGATTATGGTGTTGATGAGGAGCTGGAAGAGGAGGACGAAGACATTCCCCTGGCAATACTCATGCAGCGACGGAAGCGGGATCTGGAGCGCGTTGGAGGCGTGCTGGGAGAGGTCTGTAGTAACGTTGTACTGTAGTATGGGGAATACGGGATGAATGGAGGATATACAGAAGTTTCACATTCCTAGCAAACAAACGGGGGTTTCAAGTGCACGTCTGACATAAATGTCGCGCACCGTCCACGACAGCATAACTCTGGACATGAGGTGTTAACTACGTCAGCAGGTGCGCAAGGTCTCATATACAAGGGCTCCGTCCGCATATCCACGTCAGCGTCGGGGACCATGATTGCAGAACACAGCCAGGCCCCAAACCAGCACAGAGTGTGACTGTGGTTACTGTACCAAAGACCGCTTTTGGGACTGCACATTCGAATTCTTCAAATGTTGATATGATCCTGAAGACAGTTGGCGTCGTTTTGCGTTACTTTTAGCACAGAGATAGATGCTTGATTAGTTGTACGATAGAAGACTTCGTCCCCAGCCGTGTATCTCGATGCCCACGACAATCACAGGGTAGGTTATGCAACATTTTGAAGACCCAACGTTGCCGGGTGATATTCCATGCACTTATGAAACTGAGATCTTCCCAATCTTTGGTTGTGACCATTGATTCTGTGCGGGGTGGCTGAAGAATTCAGGCACGTTGTATTTTCATCGCTCGTTTAGGCTCGTGGAGTTTTGTATGACAGCTCCTCACTCGATACACTCTAAGTCTTTTGCAATTTATAATATTTGGTGGATCAGTTGACATACATCCCCAAAGCCCTGCTAGGGATTTTTGTCAGATATCGGGAGACTTCATTTCGCGAATCGATCAGTTTCCCACTGCGTCTTACACCCTCGTTGCTCGTGTTTAAAGTTTGACTTTTGTGCCAACCCTTCGAAACTAGACTCAAGCTCATCTTTATCTTCATCTCATATCCTTGAACCCCCTCGGCCATGAACAACACCGCGCAGTTCCTGTAGGGCTGGAAGTGTTTGCCCGTTAGTCTGTTTGTCCCGAGTATCTAGAAGGGCATGGAAGTGTTTGCCTGTTTGCCTGTTTGACCCTTTGCTTTTGAGTTTGTGGAGGAAGAGTCACCGCCTCAGGGCTTGTTTCCTTTATGCTATGGCGGCACCTGTATATATAGAGGGCTTGTCTGCTCTCTTGCTCCAGTTACCTTTTTACGCAATAGACACAACAAGTTTATCCTCTCTAGATCGCTGTGCATGTCGCCAACCTCACACAACGAAGGTTCGGCACAACAGTTCCTGTGCATACCAAATAACCGACGACTCTTAGTTAGCACCCTTCGTATCTCCGCCCGTTTTCTTGTTCACACCCCCTCACTCGTGCCCGCCCTGTGATGCCTTGGCCAAAATTGTCTTTCAGACTACTCCTACCGTATACCTCACCCCACCTCCCATCTCTCCCACCGACCCCAGTCTCCCCAAACTTACCCCTCAGCATACAACTCTCATCCCCCGAAACCCCGGCTAGACTACTCATAGCCGGCACCGCAGACTGGTTCATATCACACAGAAATCACATATTATTCCTTACAATCGCAACAAACAATCTAGATACATTCTCTCGCACTCGTTGTAAGCTTTTAACGTGTCTTACGATCATGAGGGTGAGGAAAAAGCGTAGAGGTAGATATGTACATAAGAGGGTTTAATTCGGGTAGGGTTAGGTATAGTTTTTGGGATTACGAGGGAGGAATAGGTGATGGAAAGTAGGACTTGGGATTATAGGATTGGAGAACGAGTGAGGTGGAGGTGGGGTGGGGGGCGATGTTTATGATGGGGATGGAGGAGAGGAAGGAGGGTGAAGATGTACAGGGGCAAGAGGGTTTGAAACATGATGACCGGTTTACGGATGATGGTATGGAGGTGAGTGAGTTTGATTATAGGGTATGGTTGAGGAACTTGAGTAGTTGTTGCAATCATACCTTTCAGTCTCTGGAACTCGAGTAGGGACGGGTGTGGATTGAAGTTTCTGTCACATCACTCGCTCGAGGCCTCAACCCGAAGAGACACAGCATATGAAGCTCTCTCAGTTCGTCGATATATCTCCGAAACCCTGTATCTAGAAGCGGCATGAAATCCTATCGTTCCAAGTTTCTGTAGGAGCAGCTATGTTATGTAGCTGCACGTTAGTTTAGGAGAAAGTTTTGCCTTGTTCTCAAGCTCATTAAGCAAAGACGAGAAACTTCGTTCCGGCTCCTTCCCTTCCCCTCTCACCATCACTCAACTTGTGCGACCTACTCATCCAAACCTTTTCCCTTTTCTTCCTCTACACACGGTTAGAAAGAGAGGCTTTGTACTCTCGACTTCCTCCACACAGCGCAGCAATTGTGGTCCGTGCAGCATTGCCACTGGGTTTTCAAGTTCTTTACATGCTGGCCTGGTGTACTCTACTAGACTTCCTTAACTTTTACATATAGCTAGTTCCGCTGCCAATAGACTAGTCAGATGCTTCCCGCTCCATGTATAAGCATCGGCCAGAGACTTGGGCAGTAGATCTCTATGCTCAATCACAACCCGAGATTCATAACCCTAACACCACTCGTTACTGAGTCCGTGACCGATCCAAACCCAAAAAATGGACGACGATACTGACTACAAATTTAAAACTCGAGCGCGATCCAATGATTAACAAACCTAACCCTCACAATTTTTGGTGGGGCTCACCGATGGAGGGATTTCTGCGGGGCAGATTTTGGCTCCATAGCCAGATTTGAAGCTACATATGATCGCCTTTACCAGAGTCCCCGTTGCAAATCATCACAACCCCACATTCGCTTCTCAGGCGAGATTTCGATTGAGATTAGCGTGATGCAGAAATTCGGCCGACACTCATTTTGATGCACATATCTGCAAGAACACATCACAGAACCTGCCGTCAATCATCCAAAGCTTGATAGGTAGACCAAAAACTTGTTGGCGATATACGTGCCTGAGCATCTAGTGTCTGCTCTGGTTTTTCGATGATGCATCGTGACATAATATTGCATTGATATCATGTGGATTACTCGCCCGTAACACCGACTCAAGTTTTTGGCTCGGGTTATCGCGAATGCAAGGGCAAATCGGTCAATAACCCTACTTGAATTCCAATTGCCGCAGCTGAATTCATGAAAGTTGCATTGTCAATGTGTTGTTTGAACACATGATCCTCAGTCTACAGTTTGGGAAGATATCGGGATATGCCGCGCTGTAGAAACCCGGTGAGTAGATTCTTTCGGCTCTTGTACATGTAAGTTGCAATGTTTCTCTCTTTCCATTCGCTATATGCAGATCGCTTGAAAGTAATCATACTTCAAAGTGACTTTTATCAAAGAGCTTTATTAGATAGCCTTAGATAGGCGCCTGCAATGTAGAGTAATCCATGGTAATTACTGCGCTGATGGCTGACGCCTTCCGGTGACCGATCTGACAATTCTTTTAGCGGTTACCTATCGTCGCGATGGCGTACATATGCCGAATATTCCAGACAGCGGCTTCGCCCTCCAAAACTGGGGCTGAGACACGGACGCAAAACTCCAGTGCTTTTTGGAGAAACGTGTTGAGCGTCATGGAAGGTTCCAATCTAGGACCAATGAATTTTCTGCGCACGTTAGAAACTTCATGACTGAAAAGCAAACAATCCTGCATCGTTGGTTCGAATATTCGGATTCTGAGGCTATTAATACTACCTGCATGACGCCGATGGTGACATCGAGAGCCAATCGATTGGCGACCTTTTTTTATGCTTTATCAACTTTGGTTCGGCGATGCAGCGTGGAAAAGTACACTCAGCCCTGGCGCATGTCAAACGTGCACCTTTCCTTCGGTCACACAGACTGGAACGTGGACTTTAAAATCCCTTCTAATCTTGTATCACCAAATCAGAGGTTGTGGAGGGGAGCTGATAAACGTAACCTCAGCCTACGCGTGGCGGAGTCTCATTTCATGATACTAATAATGAGATATGATCATGAGTCTTATTAGATGCAAGAATAGAACTGAATGACGAAGGCACAATCTTAAAAAGTTATTTTATACCGTTGGAAGAGCTCAGCCGGACCGAAATCGCAATCGGCAGTCCAGTTGTCCTTTTTTGTTCAGAAATTTCAGCCGAACGCTGCGATGATCTGGTGCTCGGATATCCAATCAATTGTCGCCGACAATGCTGCGCTTAGATCGGTATTAAGTCCACGCAAAATCCGAGTCAATATTCGCTTTCTCTATTGGGGAAGTATTGCCAAGCAGGAACTGTCTCGGTACAGATGCCCTTTTGAAGTACCATTTGCAGCGAAAACCAACAAAATGATACTTAATCTATCCCATTCCAAACTCCTGTACCGTGGGTATAGTGCATAGGGCTCGGAGTTTCAACAAGGTAGATAAGTTTCCAGCGCAGCGGCATGCTTAAAACGGTGATCCTCGGTACTGCTACCTAACTTCTCGGGAGGTGGGATAGGATGGTCCTGCTATTCAAAAATAAACCAGGTTTTTGGAATGGACGGTTTGCGCGAAACTCCAAAACTCTTGGCTTTATAAACTTTATAGATCATTGCAAAGTAAGGACCTAAATAGACCTACATTTGAATCTGATGTAGTGAGTTGCAGGAGCCCATCTCGAAATACTTATATTTAGCCGGTTTTTTTTGGCCTTATGCATAAATCCCATCCTGGAGTGTTGCGTAACTGGCGAAAAGCAAAACTGGAACGATTTTAGCAAGAACTTTTGCAATGCATGCATATCATCTGAAACCGGACCGAACTTCCCCAGGCTCCGACTTTCGTTGAGGGCTTGATATTGCATATCGGTATCTATTTGAATTCCACTTCTGTCTTCATTGTTTTTTTGTAGGCGAAAAGGTCGAATTTATAACATTGAGTGTTCGAGCGCCTACCTTTCTCAGCGCACTTGTTCTATGTGGGCGACTGCTACAGATCGATAATTAAAGGAACATATATCAGGAAGGGGTGCTTGGTGGAGTTTAGAGGTAACCAGAGGAGCTCGACATAGGAGATTTCTCACTTCGATTTAGGAACGGGGATGCCTAGTTCCACCTCCGTGAGTATCCAACCTTCCAAGCTCCCTTCAGGTACACTTACAACTTATATATACATCTGGATGTACGGCTCAACCAACCCCCCCAGATGAAGCTCTACTTGTAGAATGTTTTGGTAAGTACTTCGATACCTTTTGCCGAAATCTGTAATCCCTGTGCGAACCTGCAAATCCATGGTAAATACTAGTGTTTACGCCTGGGCAAACAAGCTAAAGACCCTCTCCGGAAAATCCAAACACCCCATCCAAGAATTTCCCCTGCTTTGCCGAGAATTTCCATTCAGATTTACTAGTGGCCTACGGTTTCTTGTTCCCTTAATACGTACACGTGAACGTACGATACATAATCAAGACCAGTCGACTAGCTGCGGACTTTCGATTAGGTATCAGATATGATGAATCCTTGACCATCTGAGATACCGTAAAATTTGAAATCCGGAATCGCTAAAATAAAGTGTGGCTACAGCCACTTGAATTCTCAGCCAGCTATTGGCCACCTCAGCCTTTGATTAACCAAAAGAAGGCCTGATAGTCGTGTGAATCACTTATTCACCAATAGAAATGCTTGTTTCTTTGCCACACCCTATTTTAGCGATTCCGGTACCAAGACCTCATCTAGATATCTGCAAAGCTATTGACCTTCGGAGGTTGCTCGCTAGGTTCAAGGACTCTGGATAATTCCCACGTGGTGTCTCAAGCCCTACTCATATTTTACCAATCTAGGTTCTAACGCTCCCTAGCTCATCGGCGTACGGTGCTAGTCAGAATTTGGAATATCGTCTGATGGGCGAAAGTATTCGGATTCCCATTCTTTGGTTGAAATGTTACTCTATATTCGTAGTTACTTGTCGAGTCGAGTCAATATCGAGGTCGGTTCTTACAGTGATTTGTGTTATCTATTGGGGTCGATCAGCTGCACAGCTACAGCACCATTTCTATACTTTACGCATCCATGCACACACATCTAATCTTTCTTCCCGTTTCGATCGTGGGGTTCCCATGAATCTCGATAATCCTTGTGATCACTCTTGTGTGGTAAGCCGGGCGTTCATTGTATCCTGTAGGTGACTGAAAAGCAGAGTAAGTTTCTTCGAAGTAATGCCACAAAAAAAACTACACGCTATTACAAGCGCCGGAGGGAACTACTATTTCATCAATTGAAAACGCGTTTTGTCCGCGACTAGCTAGGTTCAGCCATTGCAATATTGTATCTCTGTGCGGAGGTTCGCAGGTATTCCAACTCCCTACTATGTATAAGGCGAACATTATGCATACATGCAGATGACTCGCTTGCTAGGATATGGAGAAACGAGAGACCTAGCAACCAGCAGTGCACTATCCAATCCAAGTTGCAAGCGAGATTTCCTTCGAGAAGAGTGGACTGAGGAGGGCTGTGAAGTCAGGATGTTGTACAGTCTACAGCTCAGCAACTTATTGGATGGTCGTCTAGTCTTTCCCATGCAATACAGTTGATTCGTCCGATCTGCATGTAACGCTCTCGCCCGTATATAAGCTTACACCTGGTCAGCTCCTCATCCGCATCCTGTCAGATCCAGTATTTGAGAAGTCCCTGTCCGCATCTTTAACTCATTTTATAGAGGTAACCGTGGTTTGGGCATCGGTGCAAGGTGCGGATATTTGACCCTGGGTTGAAGCCTGTCCCTATTCGCTAACTAATCTGACAGTAATACACCGAGGAGTTCTAGGCCCATCTGATCCTGCATTCTTTATATCGCCATTGATTCTGGGGTTATCCTCAAAACCTTCAATCCACTCTCGAAAGTGTTGGACGACATAACAGTTCTTGCGAAATAGAGGGTTAGGGTCGCAAACATGCAGAGGCCTACTGACAGCGAAAAATTAATATTCGAACGAACGGCCCGAGTATCCAGCACATTCTCCCTTATCGGTGCCAGCTTCATAATAATCACCTTTTGCACCAGCAAGAACTTCCACCGGCCGATAAATAGACTCGCCTTCTATGCGTCGTTTGGCAATATCATGACAAATGTAGCGACGATGTACGCGCAGGAGGGGATAAACGCAGGCCCCAATAGTCGACTATGTCAAGTACAAGGGGCAATTATACAATGGGCAATACCAGCGGATGCGCTATTCGTACGCAAGACTTTGGTCTGATTCTGGTGCAGAACCTTCACTGACGTTTTATAGTGTCTAGCAATGGCATTTAACGTATACCTCACCGTGTTCCGAAAGAAAACCTCAGAGCAACTCAAAGTTCTGGAACCTCTTTACATTGTTCTATGTTACGGCATTCCACTTGTACCCAGTCTCGTCTTCTACTTCTGCAAGCCCAGGATACATGGCAAAATATACGGACCAGCTACGTTGTGGTGCTGGATCGGAAATGACTGGCAGGTGTTACGCATCGCCGCCTTCTATGCGCCAATCTGGATCGTTTTGGCGACTACATTCTTTATCTATGCGATTGCCGGTCGAGTTATCTTTACATTGCGAAAAAATCTTCGTCAATTCGCAAAGGACGGCCGACACTCCAGCCAACTTCGCTCGAGCTCACACTTTCAGGGCCATCAAACCACCGGTAACTCCGATGGTCCTCTCGTGGTACCCGGGAAGATTGCAGTAACAACTGTGGACACTGTAGAACTGACGAAGGTCGAGGACCTGGAGCGCGCGCACCCAAATCAAAATGGCAGGTCTATTTCCATCACCCCCGAGCTTACTCGACATGCCAACTCCCCCGCCCTCCCCGAAATCACATCCTACACCTGCCACATTGAAGCAGTTCCGCATCGGCCCTCGCCTCGGCCTCGGTCGATGTCAAAAAATAACAGCGCTATCGAGGCAAATACTGCAGCATGGGCATACTGCCGGTGCGCAATGCTATTTTTCCTTGCGCTTATCATAACATGGGTATTATCCCCCACTCCTTCCTCTTTCGCCTTTTTTTGTACAAACTCCTGACGTATTACAGCTCCCATCAAGCATCAACCGCATCTACAACATCGCTACCCCCAACGCCTTTCACTTTGACCTTAACTTCGCTGCCGTTTTGGTATTACCAGCACAAGGCTTCTGGAATGGCCTGATCTACGTCGTTACCACGCTTCCTGCGTGTAAACAGTGGTTTGGGGATATCTGGGAGCTGCTTCAGCGGCCGATGATATGGTACAGACAAAACTGGCCTCGGCGGCCTCATAAAGACATTTCATCGGCACAAAGCCTCTCTTCTTCCATTTAGTTCTCTCGGGGCGGTGTCTTATGCCGTCTTTCATGAAGTAATGTAATATTCTTTCTTTGCATATAGGGGCTTTAGTCTAGGAAGCGGAGTTTGGGGGGTTGAAACCTTTCTGGCTGGGTATGTACTGCTTTGTAATTGTGTTTGGGCTACTTCGAAGGAAGCGTTTAGGCGAATTTTGGTAGGATTGGGGTCGTTTTTTGGACTGATATTTGGCTCAACGAAGCAAGCAGGGCATCGTTTGTCACTCGGTTAATCAGACCTAATCAGAAATCAAGCTTGATGAATATCACCAATGTCTTTGCGTGCAAAGTGATGTCCTTGGAGAAGCTCGGTGCATTTCAGCGATGCGGTATTGCGCGAGTAAACCTACTATTCAATACCATAGTAGGATCTCACCGGACTTGTGTTTATTAATCCGCCGAATAATTTCCACATGCTAGGCGTAAGCCCCTGTAGGCACCGTCAGCGCCTACGTTACATTAAGGTAGTGGAACGTGCAATCTATCATCTGTGTTTGCTGTTAAAGCTTTGGATTACTTACGCTTACAATTACCACTTGTGGTATCTCGGGAATGGTAGAGTGAATATCCTTGAACACAAGAGTATGTCTCTCTGCGCTGCGCTGATAACGATGAAGAAGAGAGGTGTGGGGTGCTGCAAAGCACTTAGCAGGAGGGAGGAAACGATTCTAGACGGGATATTCTAGTAGATGTTTCGGGGATACCGTTAATTACGTATTGGAGTTTTGAATGCTACCGATGATATCTACTGAATATATGAATTCTCCTCCTCTTGTACCACGTCTGCCAATTTCCTGTTACGTCCCGGCCCTTCTTTGCTCTTGCACAATAATCTATCGGTATCCATGATGCATGCTAATCTAAACCAGAACGCCGGCACAGATTCTATTGAGCGAGACCTGGATCCGAGCATAGTCTAAAACGCTATCCTTGGGGTCTGAAACTATTCGCGAAACCTAACCTTGATAACGCGTGTTTATCTCGTTTATAGCGGTATTTCCGCGCCTTTTTATAAGACATATGCGCTATATGTCCAGCCATATAGGTATGTTTCTTACATATAAAGCTACACTCATTGGTAAAACACCGGATCTTGGCCAGAAACAGTACACGCGCTGCGCGCTGCGCACTGACATCTGCGTTAGCCTCTGGACTGCAGGTCATCAACATGTCCAGACAAAAAGTTAATACCCAATTTGGGATGTCCCGGTTCTTGTCTCTGCCCGGAGCAGAGTACGCTTAGCTTTATCGTTACAATATGGGGTTGATGATACTGGTGTTGAATTACAATGAGATCTGGGATTTTAAAATTTGCAATCGATGACTGTGAGGGTTGAGATCCGCACTATAATGATTCTAGACTTTGCCCCAAGTAAGTTACATGTTAAGGTAAGTTTTCAAGAATAATTCGCCAAAAAATCTCGGTACGTACGTGGGTAGTTTTATTTCGATCTTCGAATTTATTGAGCAATATCGACCCTTGCTTCGGACTCAATACCGCAGAATGAATCCACTCTCGCTACCGTAGGATTTGACGGAACTATCCGATTTATTGCAACTCCATCCAGCAGGTGATATATTCCCTGGAAGGGCTCGTACCTCTCATACAAGGCTAGCACGGCTGAGAACCAAATGAATGAAGTTGGTGGTGATAGTGCTATAAAGGGATTGAATATCGTCAGATTATATTTACGCAATTATTAAAGTTAATGGGCTTATTGGAAGGGATTTGCAAATTCGAGTGGTCATCTGTGATTCTACACTCCCGTGCTATTTCAAGAGCCCATCCGCGCCCTTCCGTGCTAGAGATCAGAGGTAAACGCCGGTGGCAGAGAGATCGGGATGCATGCGCTCCTTGCAGGTAACGATTTGCGGCATGGACAGAGTGCTCTCCAACCTAGAGGAGATGACGCCCCTGCGGTCCTAGCTAGATGTCCGGGCCATCAGGGGTGGTCTTAATAGCGGAAACGTAAGGCGCTGGAGGCGGGCCGCCCCTGGAGATCATTACCTAGAGTATTTATTGATTACTTTTCGTTGAAGAGAGTTGGTGATCCTCTTGAGGAGCGTTCAATCTAATGCTGCTAACGGTTGGAATTGTTTCTTTCTGTGGTTTGCTGTTGGACTCGCCACTACTTCCCACTAGCTAGACTGGTGAATATACGGTACGAATACCGTACCGGAAGGTGAACAACGAATACCCCGGCCCTGGACATCGGTTTCTCTAGTAGAGTACTCTATGTAATCTACTCGCTCGGACAGTGCCTTGCGATAACGATTCGCGAACAAAGGGGTTCGGTTATATTGTGTCAATTATAGTGATAGTATAGATGAACTACTCCCGGAGTTTTCATTCTAGAGTATACATGCACCGTTCTCCATTCTATTTTCTCGATACTGTTGTTTCTCCTCTCAATTCTTATGGATGTCCTTCTCGTCTTTCCCCGTCTTCATGTTCTAGAAATTGGGTACTGGTGTTCAAGAAATTGTGCCAAGTCTGCCAACTATTACTCGCTCACTCACTTTGTTAGTAATATGTATCATCTGGTGTTCAATCAAACGCGAGGCCGACCAGATACCCATTAGCTATTTATGTTCATTAATTAGTACGTTAAGTTCCCAAGTAATAGTATAATTTCTTCGAGCGGGAGTCCAGTTCGGCCTACTCACTCCCTTAAGCGGTAGTATAATTACCAGTTCATCAGACGGTGTTGATTTCCTGGATAAAGAAATCAGCCGATTGGCTATAACGGTGCTATCTCTCAGGAATTCCAGGTATTGCGACGTAAGGTTCACGTTCTATTGACGAATTTGGCTGACATTCCTGGAAGCACTTCTACTTTTCCTAGAACCTCTAGTGGATACAGCGGAGGTCTTTCTACTTGTCCCTCACGCTGTAGTAGAGCTCGCTTCTAGATCTAGGGCATTCGTTTCCGTATCGAACTAAAGCACGGATCAATTATCTTCGAATCAGGTAGATCAGCAGCAGTGCTAACTGTCCTCCTACCCCAAGCCTCTTAGTTCTTCCCATGAAAGGCTCATAAATGTTAACCTTTATATGCATCGAGAACGAATGAGCGAACGATTAATATTGGAAATTCAGTAAATAAACCTCATGATCAGCATTTCCTTCCAGAAGAATATGCGAGTGATTCGTGACCAGTTCGAATATGATGTATTCCATATCGGCAAGCCTAAAGAATCTCGAATTAAGATTTGAAGGAACTGGAGGATTGTGAACGCTTGCTGCCACGGTGATAGATCATGATTTCTGACGCGGTGAGGTCACATTCGCAATGGTGTTTTAAGAATATTTTGCCAACCACGTGGGTTCCATGCAGCACACATGTGTCGGACACTTGCAGATTACTCAACTCGACAGTCTCGACTCTACCTGGGTTTGCCATCATCTTACCCCAAACACTAAATTGCTTAGTCTGGATTCTCTGCAGGCTCGGTTGTGAGACGAGCCTCCAAGGGTTGAGAGAATCCAGACTATAAATTGCTATGCCATGATATAACGATTGAGAAAGTCACTTCATCAAAAATCCCGGTTCTCTATATACCACAAAAACGAGATGAACATGCGCAGCATGAAAATCAGTTTCGGGTTTGCAACCTTCCCGTGCTGCATGCTGAAGAGCTGTAATCGGCTTTGCGTGTCTGTTTACCATTTAGCTTCATGTTTCTAACGCTCTGCAGGAAATGGAGACTTGAGCGCGCCTCAAAACCCTCGAAAGGACGACGTACTGAAGGTTTGTCGAATATCTCCTGCCGAAGGAATCTACACTATGGCGGATAGAGACCTGGCTCCATGATTTGAGCTCGAGAATAATGATGCGAGATCATCTGTGCCAAGGGACAAGACATTCCGGGATATTTCTGTGCGTGGTGTGAGATCCTATGATTCCAGGACGCTGTTGCAGCTCCGAACTCGCTCTCCAGGAGGTTCCATGCCAAAATTTAAGAATGCGTAAGCTGATCATATAGGTGAGCAGGGAGACCGCGAGTCTTTACCTACGAAGCCACTTCCTACACCGTTCACTGCCACACCAAACCGGTTGCTGAGGATGAAGCATGTGGTAACCATTGACCAGCCATCAAGACCGCCGTGATTTTTAGGCCCTACAGATCAAGCCGCCGCATTTAGCGTAGAATAGGTCCGATCTCCACCTCAAAGCGTACGCTGCAAAAATCCCGACAGACGAACGGGTACTCATCTTGCTCGCTATACATATTTTATGTCATGACCTAGAAGAGATGTATATCGAGCTGTACCGCCTAGAAACATGGCTAAGAATTGAACATGGGGAGCAGGCTTTCTCACGGATAGCCTGTACCGGATTTGAGCAGGAGGTACTTATGGACCGGAGTTTGGTATAGCAGGAGTAAAATCTTCTGGCACTTTGGGTGCCTACGTAGCTACATATATCATCGGTCCGCACTGAAAAATGGATATGTCTGCACTACATACTCAACGCAGGCTATCTCCATATCTAGGAAGACGACATTCGGCATGCATCTCAAGAATGTATTCAACTCGGACTATCTTCTATTTCCTAGCAACACTGACGTCTATGCGTTGGGTATGATTCTTCTAGAGATCGGCGACGGTGACACTATGCACTCTGAGTTTTTTCTGACACTCGAATTTACGCCCCGAACCATTACGATGAATTTAGGACGCCCCTATAGAAACCAATGAGCTCTGTTTAACCCGCCGAACCTTCCAATGTTAATTACGAGATAATCATAACCAGCTCGAAGATTTCGTCGCAGCGACCGAAGCTTGGCCGAGCTTTATGAAGGGTAGCATTCCGCAGCAAACAGGTACCTAGAGCTACTAGTGACAGAGACTAAGTTCAAAACAGGGATTGTCAGTACGGACGGTGAGTCGGGCCGAAATGTCACTATGGAACCTCCCATATGGACACCGTTGCTGGAAAGATACAGGATCATCGAACCTGCTCCGGTAAAGAGCTTCTCCTTGTAAAAATAAGGGGTCCATTTGCTAATCCGATCGCGCGATCTCGGACTTTCAACGTTCGGGTCCATCTGTGGACCAGGAATCAGGAGTGGCGTTGAACGGCAGTCCCTGTCACGATGGGGATGCGGACTACGAAGCCAGGAGGAAGGATAACTGGTCCTCTAGTGGGTACCGTCCAGCGAGATCCTGATGCTTAGGCGATCTGCCCGTTACCGCAGTCTCCCACTTGTTTCCAGTCCCGGTAGTATGCTGCAGTCACAGAGCAGCAGTACAAAACTTTCATGTCGCAACCCGGAGACTTGGACTCGGTTTGTGTTGCAGCGGTTGAATGGAAAAACCCAGTCGTTGGTCTGACTAGAGGAAGTTGTGATGTCATAGATTAGATTGATTGCTTGGCACTCGTATACTTATGTTTAGATTGTACGGAGAGAATAAATAGTAGACATCTATCTTTCCCATTATGACATGACGCCCACTTCACAGTTTCAGCTTGGCTTGGACTTGGATTTTGGTGCACATGGATATAAGCAGTTGGCACAAGAGTTGATACTGGTGTAGCGGCGTTCATGGTTTTTTCGTGCCTGTTTGTATTGTATTATCATTATCCAAGTTCAAGCTTCTGGTTGTTGGCGTATCTGTGCTGCTATACTTTTGAACACGTCCACACGATCGTACCAGATCTCGGATTCCCTCCGGAACGAAAAAAAGTCAGAAGAATAGATATAACGAGTGATATTTGGTGTATGCATTTCGATGATGCATTTCACAAAGTACCATCCAATCTATTCCACACATACCAAGCTGACATATAGTCTGTCAGACGCTCTATAATCCGCACGCGTTAGGGGATTAAAAAAGTGGCTGATAGACTAGCTGATATATAGCGAGTGGAAAATGTATTAAGTAAACGCACTGTAAGAGACAAACAATGTTGGTAGTAGAACAAAGGCTGACAGAGATACCAAACTTTGTCGCAATACTCAAGACGTCCTCTTGAATATCCCTAGAAATTTTCAATATATTTGCAGCCATTTTCGTGGAGAGGAGCAGTCATTGTCGCTATCCCCCCAAATCCACCCCCAAAGCGATAAGACAAGAATCAATTGGCAGCAACGGTCTGAAATCTACTCTCAATGATGATGGGCGTGAGTCGGCTCGAGTCGAGTCCGGCACTAAAGCTCGAGCCGACTCGACTCACAGCAGGGGCAGGCTCATGAAAACTCGAGCTTTTGATATTAAACTAGTATAATAACTACATACCTACATACCAGTGATCTCAATAGCCCAGCCCAGCTCATAGCAGCTCTAAAACTACACTATCCGAGCAGTTTCGCCACTCGGCTGAACTGGGCGGAATCTAGCGGCTCTGAAGCAGTTTGAGCAGCTTTCTGAGGGTGTTACGCTGTGTACTACGGTTATGTATATTCGCATACAGTGAGTATGGTAATCAGTATCCTCACCGTCTGAGGACGATCTGTATACTTCAAATTGACATCAACATTCATTTTGAGAACTGACCCTTCTGCAACCTCATCGCTAGCATGGTGCTAGTGCTTTTTTTTTTTGTTTGAATCATATTGTATTCGGCCGCTTGCGGCCATGACATAATCTAATCCTTTCCCCTGGTACTTCTTCAGTGTGACTTCAGGTGTCCCCTCCGCCTCTTGAAGCAAAGTTGTACCCTCCCTTTCTCCTCATGGTGCTAGTGCTGCATGGTGTAAACCCAAGCGCCTCAACGATGACGCTGACTACGGTGACGAAACATCATAATGACTTCACCGGAATGAACCTTAATGTGAGCCATAGCCTTCCAACCCGAGCAACTGTAGAGCAGCTAAGTGGCAACGAGACTAATTCAGAGCAGCCATCAGGCTGAGCCGCGGACGACAGCTCGAGCCGTAGTCGGGCCGGGCTATTGAGACCACTGCATACAATTGAAGCAGCCTCAAGTACATCCTTGCTCTCATTCCTCAAGATCTGCTTCCTCTCCAGAATCTGCACCTTTTGCTACATCCCCATCACAATCACTAGAACCCTAACTAGCCCGCTCAAAATCCTCTCCATCTTCAAAATATTTCTTTTCCCAATCATCAATATCCACTTGACGCAACCAACTTTTGAGAAGAAGAAGTAGACTACTAGATATTTCCATAATCCAATGTTAGACCAAGGCATGCAGGAATGTCATAATGCCGAGGCATGGACGTCATAATGCCCTATGCCCTGACGATATCTTATATTCAACCATCAATTGCCCGCATGGTCGCACTATCATGACTAGATGACGTGGGCCAAGTGGTATACAGTAATACTATGAAAGCCAATGATATTCTTTTTCCATCGGGCTGATAGGTAGAATCGGTGGAATCTGTATTTTGAACCCATATTTGGACCATGAGAGCTAACGCTGGGGTGCAGACTCCTGAGTTTCAAAGTCTGTATTTACAGGTGACCTTTTTCAATAGGCCTGGCAAAGCTCGAGACAAAACTCGAGCTTTTCGGCCTGGAGACTCGAGCCGACTTGCAAGTTTTAGCATGGAGCTCAAGCTAGCTCGAGTTTCAAGGCTCGAGCTTTAGACTCGAGCCGACTCGGCTCACGCCCATCACTAAACTCGATCCATTGTCTACAATGTTTTCGGAGCTGTATGGCTGGAAACAGTCGGTAATGGTCCGTATACTTAATGCTTTTTTTCGACTCGTTGTATCACCCCTCCCTAAAATCAACATAACATCAATTCCGAAATCATCATTATAGAAGCTCACATGGCACAGGCGGGTCTTTGCACGCAGCCGAAACTGGCCGTGAATTACGAGATCTCTTATCGTCTATCTCTTACCTGTGTTTCCCCGTGGCGCGGTGTTAAATGGTATGACTTACATACAGCAGCATATCAAGTTCTCTTCGAATTCTCTCCTAATCCTCTAAGATTCGTTAGATCTAGTATTTTCACCCACATATTCCCGATGGCTATCTTAAATCGTAGCTACTATCAATACCCCGGCACTCTTCGGCGTGGTTTGATCGAAGATTGCTGAGGGTAGGTTAACTAATTCGCTGGCTGGAGTGTGTTTGACGTCCGTCAACCTGAGCCAAGCCAATTGCTCATAATATCAGGACTATTTTGTACGGATATATCCAGATTTTAGGTTAATGATATGGCTAGATAACTTAACTTCAGCCTTGGCAGCAGAGACGGAGTGGGAGAAAAAGAAAGGGATGCCAACTAGCTCGCACACATATCAATCTGCACTTACGAGCTAGCTGCAGCGGACCGTAGGTAGACTACCCGCTAGTGAAACTACACCTACACGTATACGTATGATCACAACATCGCCCAAGTGGCAAGCAAACTCTCTCTCCCTCTGCTAAATTTCCAAGTCCATATCCGTATCCCAATGCTGGTTATCGTACATACTCCAACTAGTTAAAACCTACATCCTGATCACCAAAGGCCTAAGCCTCACGATAAAAGATAGCTATTTAGCTGTGCTTTGAGAATCGAAACACTATACATCGTCAAAGCAGACTCCGCTGGAATTAAATATAAATCTAGATCTATCCTTGGCATCATACTACTCTCCCGATATCGTTGAGGTCCAAAACTACCAACAAGATAATCCATCACGCGCCATCTAACAGATAACTAACTGCACACTTGAGAATCGAAACACCAAGATATCGTGGCACGGGCATATAATATATCTCTGCTAAGCCTTCATGTACGTATTCTAGCATTTACCGCTTCCCCGCCGATGCCTATGTACTCGATCGTGTAAGAGTTCGCTAGTATGTACGTGCGAGCTAACCCGGAGCGAACCACCCTCCGTCTCTATGATATACCCTCAGAACCCCCATGCCCGCAAGATCCCACCACAACCACACTCAGGCAGCTACAGCCAACTAACAAACGCCTAGGCGGGGGGACTCGGAAGCGGTAAAATTCAGACCTCCCGGCTCAGTTGTAGGAACCTTCCCCGCGATGCGCAGTCCATTTCGAAATGCCCACACATTTGCACTGCACCGACATCGAATTTGATTTCGCGATTGACCACCGCGTACATACGCGTCTCGGTGCACAATTCATAATATAGTACCCCTCTAGGTTTCCTCTGTCACATCCGGTCTGTGGAACAGCACGGCCCTGGACCGACGATGCGCGCATATGCATCCCAACCAACGTTACCCCCACGCTCGGGATGGGTAGGTAGAGTAGCGTGAACTAGATGCGAAGTATTGAGTACGGAGCACGGATCATCGTGCGAGATGATAATGAGGGAGGGAGATGGTAGTGTTAATAAACGCCGGCATATAGCGCAGGATTGATGCTTGTATTCAAGGCTGCGCGATACGTCTGAGCGTATGGAGAGTAGTAATACCGAATGGGGTGAGTGACCTCCGGTGATCACGCCTACGACCGGAAGGAACTTTGTCCGGCCAGAGTGTGAACCGGTAGATATAATTCGTCTCCGTGCTTTACAACTTCAATCCACAGTGCCCGCTAAATTGATTCAGCAATAATTCACGGTACCAGAGTTCACTTTTCTATGTTTACGTCTGACCAAGGATTGACTGAAAGGCGATATGGATATTGATATCCACATCGCATAAGGTTGGTCCCAAAGACTAACTGCAGTCTTCAGCGGGCAAGTGGCAGAGTCTGGCTGGCACAGAATTATCAGATGCTTGGATGATATCTCGTTGGCTATTCCCGCAAACCTTGGTCTCCACTCTGCGCGGCATCACATCACCCCCATGTCATCTGATCTCGGCCAAACCTATGCACATTAACATTTGCAAATCAGGTCTAGAGTGCGGGTGACACGACCTTCCGGGGCTTCGGCCGCGTGGCATGGATGCATCTAGAGCATACGGAGAGTGACCGCTGGTGACGAGGCTTCGGAGAAACATTGACCGTCTCCGTGTGCACGCTACTGCTGAGATTTAGAGTAGATATCGCCGACTACTTAGTTGCGGGCCGCTACTGTGCTAGTGTTGGCCGTCGAGTTGGTCTAGAGTACCTGTTTGCTCGGCAGCACATGGGATGTAACAACTCTCCCTCGGATAAGGCGTAACTTGGCTGGCGATCGCTGGGTAGGTGATTCGCCGGTGGCGATTCACATGCTGTGGTTGTCTCACCTTCCCATGACAACACTTCGCTCCCCGCCCACGCCGCCCGTGATCGGTGCTACCATATGTCTCATGCATGAATGACTGCCGGCGGGCATTATGCAACATCCGCGAGCCGGTTTGGTCATAGCAGTCCGGAGCCGGTCGACCTACGGGGTTTTGTTTTTCCAGGTTGTGTGACCTTTAACAAACGGTTTATGGATTGATCATGAGCACCCTACGTTCGGGACTCTGCAGCTCTGTCGCGATCCCATATGATTTTGCGAACATCATTGCCAACGAATGTACCCGTATTACCTGGGACTATTGGATAGTTGGAGAGTGATTTACTATCTATTCGTCCGCCCTCACAGAAATAAACCTCAGGAGTTAAGCGTTAAGCATGCCACCTTACATCACAAATATCCATTTTCCCCCCCCTCCTCCCCTTCCTGCACATGCACAATCAATCCATAACCCGGGTTGTTCAATTTTCCTTTCGCACCACCGCACCACCACCACCACTGCTACCACCACCACCACCACCACCACGTGCACTACCACCACCACCACCATTCATAGAGCGTCAGCTTTTTTTCAAAAAATTTCTTGCTTTCCTTTGTTACAAACGCCACGGCTCGTTTTGATTGACCCTGCATATTAATATTCCCATTTACACGCACCCATGTCACGGCTCCTGCCGGGTGCTCGCACACACACGAACATATATATATAAGGTGCAGTTCAGCTGTCAGAGCGGTGCGGCTCCTCCCAGCGCGGTGGTTTCGGTGTTAAAAGGACTCCTCTGGAGGCTAGCTAGGCCAGTGGGTTAGGACGACGATTGCCGTGTTGAAGCGAGATGTCAGTGTTTCCGCATCAGATAGTGTCTCAAGTTAAGCACGTCGGAGGACGATGCCCGAGAGAAACTTTCGGCAATTGGTGTGCAGCAGAAGGAAGCTGTCAAAGCAGAGAAAAAAAAGGTTCGCGGCATTATGCGAATACAAATCGGGACCCCGGTCTTAGAAAGAGAGTGTGGTGCATATTGCGGGGAAGGAAGGCAAAACGAAACGGTGGCGGTGGGCAAAAGCAATATATGGTTTTTTTTTGGTTTTCTTCATGCTGAGGTGACCGTAGATCGAAAGTGCTGCTCAAGCGAGATGCGGCTCGCAAAACCCCCCACGAAAATTAGAAGTGGCTTCAATAAGCTTCCGTCATGCAGGCTTTTTTTCTTCCTTGCCACAACAGCGGAATGAAGAAAAAAATCATCCACTATCCAGCCAGTCCACAGGTCTCCCCCGTCTCGCGAGCAACCTCCGCAATTGGTGGTACTCAGGACACGTACTGGGTTCGCCGGCTGGATTGCGCCGAAAGAACGTTTCTGGCCTAGCAGCAGCACGCCAGGGCTAAAAGAAAAGTCGCATTAGTATCTGCCGGCACGTCTTATCGTTTGAGCGATGCCCGCACACAGACCGTTCCTTCTCTTCATCTGCCCCATCATGCTCAACCATCCATAGAAACCAGCTTCAATCCGCAGCAGTGCAACGTTGCTTGCAGATCAAATACAAGGTAAAAAAAGGCCTCCCGAATATCTCGCCATTTGACGCCACTCGACGCTTATATTGCTCGCCAACTGTCCAATTGGAAACGACCTCCATTGACGTAATGTTTTAGTGACACCACCATCACGAACAAACAACATCCAACTTTCCAGACCCCAGAGCAACAGACAACGACGACCACAATTCTACCCTCGGTCAACGTCCCGCGGCCGAGCCAGGCGTGTGTGGAATCGAAGCTTCTAATCTCCCTAAATCCCCACCCCACAGCCTACAATGCCGTCCAGCTCCTACCCACCCTCCCCAAACGAGAACCGCGTTGCACCCTCACGTCTGCTCCACGAAACATTTGACGATGATAGGTACTCAACACTAGCTCAGAGTACAACTGGGGACGCAGAGTCAGGCATCAACATTGCAGTGGGCGCAACACCTGTGCCTGTGACACTCGGCCACCAGAACGCAAGGTCTTATATCCACGGCGGAAATCGCGACGGCCACAACGGTACGTCATCCCTCCAACGTCGTAGTAATCTACAATCCCTAACAAGTAGAATGCCAGATCATTCCTCGGACTGGCCTCATTATTCCTTCGTTGGAGTCCGCGAACAGACGGCGGAGCTAGCAAACATTGCGCTGTTGCACGGAACTCCTCCGAGGCCTCCGCTCTCAGCTAGGCCTCCGGACGACCCGAACCACGATGTGCCGCCGCTAAGGCTATCATCTCGTCCTATCGTTGCCGCAAGAAGCACCTCGCATGCAAGAGATCTGTTCGAACCCACACGGTCCTCATCATACATCTGTCATTCGGCGAGTCCGTCGCATCTCAGCTACCTCTTCCGTAAAGACCAAGCTTCCCTAGCGCCTCCGGATAGTAGTAGTAGTGGTGGTGGTGGTGGTGGTGGTATTGGTGGCGGTGCCGAGCCGAGTGTTCATTCAGCGGAAACGGCGAGTGAACGGGATTCGTTGTTGGGGCCGAAAAAACACTACGGCACGCACCACGAAGATCTACATAGGAGCGAGAACCAGGAGCCGGAGGAGCCGGAGGATCTAGAATCGCAAGGATATCATCGAGCGAACGGAGCTATGAGGAAGAAGACGTTGAGATGGCCGAAGGATGGTGGGGCTAACATGGTGAAGAGACTCTTTAACTGCCAACAACTTAATGCGAGGGATATATGGACGCACGGTGTGGCGCAGCCCATATCTTATCTTCCGGCCGTGCTTCTGGGATTGTTGTTGAATGTCTTGGATGGTCTGTCGTATGGTAGGTTCGGCTTCTTTGGGGGAGATTACGCAAGCTAATGAACACAGGAATGATTCTGTTCCCGCTGGGAGAGAGCATCTTCAGCGACCTCGGCCCCGACGGGCTTTCGATGTTCTATGTATCGTGTATCGTATCGCAGATTGTGTATTCCGCAGGGGGAAGTGCGTTCAAGGGAGGGATAGGATCAGAGATGGTACGGGAATCCGTGTCCAGACCAAGAGCTGCTGACTTGAACTGTATAGATTGAAGTTGTTCCGTTCTTCCACAAGATGGCATTCACGGTTCTTGCTGAGGTGGGTCAAGATAATCCTAAAAGCGTCCTCGCAACCGTGATTCTCTCCTACGCATTGAGCTCGATCCTTACCGGCGCCGTCTTCTTCGCCCTCGGATACCTGAGGCTGGGGTCTCTTATTGGTTTCTTCCCACGACACATTTTAGTCGGCTGTATTGGCGGCGTGGGATGGTTCCTGCTCGCTACAGCGTTGGAAGTTTGCGCACGACTCGACGGAAGCCTCAACTACAACCTCGACACACTCTCACTCCTCTTCGCTCCAGCAACATTCGTCCTCTGGATCACCCCGCTTCTCCTAGCTTGCGGCCTGATCTTGGCTCAGAAAGTAATCAAAAGCCCACTCTTCATGCCACTATACTTTCTCTCCATCCCAGTCATCTTCCACATCCTCGTCGCGGCAATTCCAAATCTTGATATCCACGCGCTCCGCGACAAAGGGTGGGTATTCGATGCACCTGTTTCTGGGGCGCCATTTTGGCATTTCTACACTCTTTACGGTACGCCTCCTCCTCCTCCTCTGACACAGGTGTGTGCTAACGGCTCCAGATTTCCACGCCGTGAACTGGACCGCCCTTTTAAAAACCGTCCCAGCAATGTTCGCACTGACCTTTTTCGGGATCCTCCACGTCCCGATCAACGTCCCCGCCCTGGGCGTTTCCACGGGCATGGACAACGTCGACGTTGACCGGGAGCTAATCGCGCACGGCCTCTCCAACGCTCTGTCAGGAATGTGCGGATCCATCCAGAACTACCTCGTATACAGCAACTCCATCCTCTTTATCCGTGCAGGTGCGGATAGCCGAGTTGCGGGATTGATGCTTGCAGGGGGGACATTCGGCGTTATGGCGGCAGGGCCAAAAGTCGTCGGGTATATCCCCGTTATGGTTGTTGGCGCACTCATCTTCCTCCTGGGAATTGAACTCATGCGGGAGGCGTTGTATGATACTTGGGGGAAACTAAGCAAGTTGGAGTATCTCACTGTAGCTCCCCCCCTCTACCTCCGGTTGCCGCCCCCAGCTAACCTCGCAGATCTGCGCGATTGTGGTAACAATGGGCGCCTGGGACTTCGTGATCGGTATCCTCGTCGGTGTACTCTTAGCGTGCGTTTCCCTCGTCGTCCAAACCTCACGGAAGACCCCAATCCGTGTAACCTACTCCGGCACAGTTGCACGATCCACCGTCCGTCGCAACCCCACACAACAACGGTTCCTCCGTGAAGTCGGCTCACAGATCGAAATCCTCAAGCTCGCGGGGTACATGTTCTTTGGTACTATCGCGTCTGTGGAAACACACGTACGGAAGTTATTGGAGGAACATAAAACCACCACTCGCTTTGTTGTTCTTGACCTCTCACACGTGTCCGGAATTGACTTCTCTGCTGCGGAAGCATTCACAAGGATGCAACGACTTATGTGCGTGAGAGGCGTTGAGATGGTACTTTCTGGCGTCTCCCGCGGCGGGGATGTAGGCAGTGCGTTACGCGGAGTGGGGGTATGGGAGTCCGCGCTTGTATTCGAAACATTGAACGAAGCGCTTGAGTTCTGCGAGAACGAATTTCTTAAGGCATTATACCACGAATCGAACAGTACCGCGACAGAGCAGTATCTACGAGTACCCGTGAAGCCGGGGGTGGGAGAAGCCAATGGTGGGTTTGAACCTTCGTCGCCAAGAAGGGCGTTGGTACAGAATGCTGCGGCTACGACGATGACGAGTGATGAGGTTGTGCAGAGCACGAAGTGGGCGGGTTTTAGACAGCCACTGCCGTTGATCCTGCAGACGTTCCAGGGGGTTACGGGGAAGAATGAGGATTTTTGGTTTGGGGTTTGTGGCGCGTTTGAGAGGAGGTGCTTTAAGGAGGGGGAGGTGGTGTTTCGTCATGGGGTTTGTCTAAATCTCTGGATAGAAGACAGTTGGGACTAACGCAAACAGGACCCGTCAATGGAGTTCTTCTTAATAGAAGAAGGCATATTCAGAGCTGAATACGATCTCGACCAAGGCCACTTCTCGGAAAGCATCGTTGCTGGTACCTTCCCCTCCCCTCCCCCATCCTACCCCCACTAACCCCCTACCCGCACAGGCACAACCTGCGGCGAACTCCCCTTCTTTTCCGAAACCCCGCGGACCGCAACTGTGATCGCAGAGAAGGATACAGTCGCATGGGTAATGGATTCCAACGCCTGGAGGAAGCTACAGAAAGAGAATCAACCGGCTGTGGAAGAGTTGTTAAGGATTTCTTTGAAGTGAGTGTTGCTCTTGGAAGCGGGACGGAGATGGATGCTAATAAGGGAATAATGTATAGGTTGACGACGGAGAGAATGCATGCTATTACGAGGTATGTTTTGTTGCTATAGTGGGTGATGGAGAAATGAGATGTACTGACATATGGGCGTAGTTATGTTTTGACGAGTGCGGGGTAGAATGGGGGAGAGGGATATGATGGAGGGGGATAATGAGAGGTACCAGTTACGGCAAGATTGGTGGATATTTAGATTGATAGGTGGTAATGATAGAGGCGTTTTTTGAGTATTGGTGATAGTAAAGTACGAAGGGTGTGTGAGTGAAATGGGAGGTGAGATTCTATCAGATATGGGAAGTATAGGTATCCGGCTCCGTATACTTATGCGTAGAGATAACGATTTCCGAAAGATTTACAGCAGTACTGGAAAGAAAGCGTCAGACTAACTGCAGACAGCTGTATTGGATGGTGATTTTCCTAGGACCATTCACAGTTTATCACTCGGACGTATTCTGATCACATGTTACATATGTAAAGGACCTGATACAGCTGGCTGTAACCGGGGCTGATGCCTCCTGTATATATCTCGAGTCTTTCTCTCTCTTCTCTCTGTACCTTAGTCTATACACACGGTTCTCCCCATATCGTAACAACATAATACGGTGAAGCAAGTATGCCTTTAGGAGTTGTAAGGGTAATATTTCTTTGTTTCCAGGTTCATTATTTGGAAGTACTCCGCCGTGCATGCCACCACATCCACATCCACGTGCATCTGCCTGTCAACTTAGCCCCCGAATTCTCCTACTTTTATCACACTCCTTCACTCTCCAGACATCACTCATGCGCGACAATGGGTTTTCACAGCCTGAGTTTCAGTGCAGTTTCAGTGTAGAATAGCTCCATACGCACAAATTACATCCAGCTCGTTATATCAGGGGTGGTATGAATGTCACACGATTTATCACTCGATCTGCCTGGTTCCTTGGAATCAGGTATGGCATTTCTCCGTCTGTTTTTCGTCTTTGGAGACTGTGAATTCGTGGGATTTTGCTTGGGAAAGTTACTCTGCACATACGAAAGATCTAACATTAATATTCGGCTCGTAATGAACCTTTGTTTCCGAACATTAGTGTAAAAGACCTGCAATTTGATGGTTTTATGTCTGGTGCTCTGCATCATCCCATACGTTCTCTTTGTTCTGCAATCTCTTGCAACTTCACCTGGGGTTTCCCGCTACAGTGGTTGGGAATGTCGTTTTCTTCCATATCCACTCTATCATGTATGTACCAGCCAAAGTAACGATCACACCCTTCCCTACTTATTCTTTGCTTCCACTTTGTATCATACATTTCCTTGAAGTTGAGTATTTCCACAATCCGCAGAACTCCCATAACCTCGGACGCGGACGATTGTGCTTCATTCCAACGCTCGCAGACTTATTCGCAGACCTTCGTTTCCGCAGTGGTGAATGTCTCACTGGCTTTTCAGGCAAGGTATTTTACCATGCAAGTTGCCGACTCTGATTACTCCGATGTCGCGGTGATGATCCTGAGGATGCCGAAGAAATACGAGGCCATGATTCCATAAGGTACTCTGAGACAGGAACTATGTACAGCACCTCGAGCTTGAGGTATGTACATACATATGAGGTTTATACAGTCGCCCGAAGTAATAGGTTTCATCTAGGTTCGAGGGCTAGATAATTTCGATGGTGCCGTATTGAATGGCCCTAGTTGTAAGGAAAATCATACCATCCGAAAATGTAAAGTAGTTGAATAGGATGAGTACTTGAGAGGTAAGTATCAAGCCACCAGAATACTCGAGTTTTTTGACCACGGGTTTGTCAGTGATAGGTTTTCGAGCTGACAATACCTTCAACTATGTAATTTGCTACATCCAGATGATGCGTTTGACTAAGGAACCGCCGCACGATGGCTCCAAACGTACCTCATCTGTCGATGAAGTACACATTGTACCGTGCATGCACTACGCACCTCTATTGGTGCGGATCAGTAATTACTTAATGTATGTCTTGAGAGGCCAATGAATATCGTGCCTATAAGATGTCGTGGAAACCCACCGTTTTCATATTGTGGCGCAGCACGTTGTAATGCGTAACCTCGCATCCGCAAACACCATGGTTGCCTAGCAAACAGAAGCACAGTGTAAATTAAATAGCATGATTTCCTCCATTTCCACCGCTTTGAGGGTAGGGAGAAATCGAAAAGCCCCACCTAAATGAAGATGTCAGTAGTGCGTACCGCCGTCCTCCTACGACAAAGCCTTCTCGCTCTCGATTCCGTCCGGCTCGGGCGCATCGTCCGCGACGCATCAGAACCTCATCAAGATTATCTCGATCCGTTCGAAGGCGAAAACCCCGAACCGATTGTCAAACGGTATCAAAATTTCGATGAAATCATGAAGTCTTCCAAATCGATCAGCTTGCGGACACGCTTAACTAAGCTTGTTTCCACCGCTTGCGAATATCAAGACGCAAACCTAGTCACGATGACCGCGGACGAAGCGAATACATACCAACTTACCAACTCTGGTGCCTGGTTCAATAAGGCATGTGGATTGGACGCTACCCGCAGGTGAATTATAGAGTCAATCGAAAACGGCTACGATCTGTATCTGATTGTCGGGTATCTAACCATAAAGAACGCCAGAATACGCGAAGAGATTACCTCTAGGAGACAGACTAGCGGAGAACTCGAGTTTCCAGCCAATATATCGCCTTCGACCACAGGAATTCTGAGTCCGGCTGTCGGAGCCGGCACGGGAACCCGCCAGGGACACCTGCGAACGTTTGATGTGGAAGGAGAGCAAGTGTATGCGGTCCAATACCGAAAGGTTGTGTTTAAGTGGTACTCCAGTCGCACCCTCGACAACGCCTCTCTTGAGAAAAGTAATCGGTGGAAGATTCACTGGGGAGTTAGAGGACAAGAGGACGATGGGGAAGACGATGTGTTAGAGGCGGATCTTACGGACGAGCTTGAGCTGGAATCTGAGGAACAATACGTTAGTGAAGATGGCACGGAGAAGTTCTTGTTCTGAGCTTCAGAACGGCGGCGGCGGGTGGAGTGGAAGTGAACGGTCTTCATGAGTGGTAGATAGCAGCTTTTATGTATCGTAATTCTCTATGGTGTATGGGGCTGTTAATAGGTATCATACAGCAACTATAAACTCTGATTTGTGTCCTGGGATCAGTCAACACCGACACAATGACATGAGTGACGTCATGATATCACCAGCACCTGTGCGGCTCGAGAATCTGGGCGGCTGCGCATTCAGTTCAATAAAAGGTTAAGTACTATACAAAAAAAGGGACGTTTATTGCTACCGGTATAAAGCGGTATTTGAATGCTTGCCCCTGACCACCATCCTCACATGTCAAAACTTTTGTTCCTCCTTTAAGAAATGGAATGCAACTGCGAAGCGACGCCAAACCCACCGTAGAAACCGAGCGCCCTTAAGCTTGATAAAATCACTTCTTCAACTAGTAATTGTTATGCTTCCAGTTTCCCTCATTACTTTAAAGAAACCGTCAAATAAAACATATCTTAGCAGTAGAAATAAAGAATACCGACACAAAATCTCCAACGGCCTAGGAAGTCCACTCACATCCACTCGGTCATCTTAGACACCCAAAGCCCCTCAAACCTACCCGCCCACATGAATGAACGGTGCCCAAACCAATGGCTGATTCAGTTTCTTCTCCCTAGCCTTCATCACTGTCCGATGCAGCACCACAGAAACAGGCCATTCCTCTCCCTCTCTACGCACCTCGTTCAGCGTGCGAAAAAAATCCGTTTCAATCTCCTGATAGACGCTGTCTTTTGTTTTCCACAATGTGCTAACTACGTGTTTAAGCCCCGCTAGTTGAAATCCGTTTGCAAGGTGGATGACCTCGTTTGTCATAAGGGTGGACAGATTGTTAGCAGTTGAGCAAGTAGAGAGGTACGCTAGGTCTGTGTTGGCGGTTCGGCGTTCAGCCATCTGGCGGATAGACAGTACTCCCGGTTTATCGCTTTCAGTATCTTCGTTCTTCAATAGCAGGCAACTTTTGAACGGATTAGAGCTATCGGTAGGCAACCCTGTTGATTTGATGTTAAACATGCAGTTACTGACCACAGGAGTGTGAGCAGTTACAACTGTGGTGCCCAATTTTATGCTGATCAAGTCCTCATTTGTAGTGCGTAGTTTGGTCAAGGAAGGCTCCATGCATTCGGAGATCATGTCTTGTTCATCCTCTACTGCCTCCATTGCCTTCTTAGTTGCGGCAATAACTTGCAATGCCGCACCCAACTTGGCTTGCATTGACATATTCAAGGTGCTCTTGGTGACCAATTCCCTCCTTAGTTTTACCATTTCGCCGGAGTTGTCGACCAGGAGCACCACCGTCTCAAGTTTAACATTAGCTACACTGTGTTATACCTAACATGATACACTCAAAGTGGGGACACACATGATCACTCGTGACTAGTGTTAGCAACGGTGTTACTGTATGGGGAGAACCGTGTGTATAGACTAAGGTACAGAGAGAAAAGAGTGAGAAGGAGAGAGACTCGTGATATATACAGGAGGCATCAGCCCCGGTTACAGCCAGCTGTATCAGACCCTTGTACATATGTAACAAATGGGTCGGGACCGGTCTAACCGGTCCGGGTTCGGGTTGGAACTAGAACCGGACCGTTGCAACGGGTTTTACCACATCGAGGATGCCAAGAATCATACCCGAAGCGGAGTAGTACTACCGAAGCTACACCTCCTCGGCCTGAAGGCTGACGGGGGCGGTATGGCACCAGCCTCATTCCCGAGAGGCTTCGGCTAAACCGCTAGTCAACACCTTGGCAGTATATCTTCAAGATAACACTACAAAGTCGTCGATGTAAGGTTACATGCTGTCGTCTATATACGTTTGGCAGGCAGCTGATACAATCGTCAACTTGAAGGGCATAACTCAGTATTTTGCTTTGTTTGTTTTAATCATACTGTATTTACTAGTTATATGACAGTGCCCCCTTCCCCTTACATAACTCAGTACTCAAACCGACTATACTAGGCTCGAAAAGATACCCTGTACTCATCGCCTTTCGTGATCCCGATGAGGTAATAGGCACCACGGATATCCTGCTTGGTACATATCTAAGCTTTACGCACACGGTCAATCATCTCCGAGATCAGCGGTAATGGATGCCGGTTTTTAACCGTGACTTTGTTGAGTGCTCGGTAGTCTATACAGAGTCTGAAGCCACTGTCCTTGGTGTTCGCAAATACGATAGGTGCTTTCGCTTGTGATGATCGGCGCATGAACACATTCGCTAGGTTAGGTTGATGTAGGTTTTAAGTGTTTTTAGTGCAATTTCTGACACATTGTAGATCCATCCGTATCGCAGCTTGTATCCGGGTTCCAAGTTCGCTGCGTTGTTGATAGGATGGTGTGGTGGGAGTATCTCTGCCTCTGCCCTACTATAGACCTTCATAAAGTCTCGATATTTGGCCTGTTGTTAATCAAGTATACCCAAGTTGGGTTCCTCTTCTGGCGCACTACCGCTGCTGCTCCCTGCTCGTCACGTCCTATCGCTATTTGGGAAAAAAAGTGACTGGTTCCGGAAGTTTGGATGAAGGGCTCTGATGAAATATCCAACTCCAACCTCCTCCACAGAACACTTTTAGGTGGCAAATCTTGAATTTATCTCTCGCATTCGCAGCAGCTGTATTTGGTTGAAGGGTCTTCACTCAGAATGTTCGAACTTCGATTGGCCTCAATGGTGTTGGCATTCTATTAGTTACCCGGCAGCGCAACACAGACACTTTATCAACGCGTCGCGACCGTTGTACACTAATTAACACAATGTCCGATATTACATCAACTCGATCGGCCGCACAATCTATCGAAACTATGGACCTTGACGCACCGACAACTCCTCCGAATTCCACGGCTGGTGAGGCCAACGATCCCACACCGGTGTCGCGTGCTCAGCTCCACGCGCTTCTCCAACAAGCGGAGGGTGCATACGGGTCTGCCGAGGCCGCGGTCATATTCTTAATGCACAAGTACCAATTCTCGTTCGATGATCTCCGGCACGCTCTTAGTGACGAGCAGCTGGACGTCAGATTCTCCAAAGCCAAGTACAGCGAAATCGCCATGTTCTACAATCTCAACCCCCGATACCATATGTGGGATGCTGACCGGTTTCATTTGAAGAGAGCTCGAATCCCTACCGACGTCTTCCAAAGGATCGTCTCCGATATTAACCAAATGCTTCAAGTCTATAAACCCCCGGAGCTTCACGGAATCGAGGATGCTAGATCACGGTTTCTCGCACCATTGTGGCACCATATTGTTGCAAAATTTGGAATGCTGATTCGGAACACCCCCGAGACCATGATCCAAGGCCGAATAACCACCCAGGGTCGGATTGAATACCAGTTCCGGTCGTTTGATAGTCTTATTGTCTTATTCATCGAGTTGAAAATGTTCGTGGGAGATTTAAACGAGAGGATGAACGCCATCGCACAGGTACGAGTATGGAATGTTGCAGTTTGTCGCTATAACTAACTAACCATGGTAGGTTCTTGCGGAAGGCGACGCCTGCGATTACGATAATTTTCAGCAAGGGTTCAACCTTCCGGTGTACGGTATCCTCAGCGATGGTTCCTCGTGGATGTTTTTTCGTTTTAACCGTACAGTGGAAAACGGCAAGTCAAGCTCCAAGTCGCTCGAGGGGTGATTCCGGCTGAGGGCGACCGCCAGTATTTGGAGTACAGCATCCCACCATTTCAATCTACTAAGACTGTTGAGTACGTGCGTAGTCTCCGACCCGCCTGCGAATACATCTATTCCATCATTCTCACCAGGTTTGTGAATTCTATCGGCGCCTTCTACGATCAGTCAATAAGACGGCATTCGAAGCGATCGTCAACTCCGCAGTGGCTGAATAGTCGCACGGCTGCCCGCAACGCCCTGGAGAAGGCATTGCTTGCGGCTCGAGAGGCAGAAGCCATCCGCTTAGTGGAAGTAAAGATTTCAGTAAACCGAATCGTCTCGCCACGGATGCATGGTCAGAGGTGGACGATAGCGTCGGGCTTGCACGTGCCGCTCGACCGCATGAGTATCACTTCACTATCAATGATTATTCCGTGGCTGATATCGACGGCGCATAGCTTTTTGTGCAGGCGATGGGTATTGGGAAGTGAGGAATTTATTGTGGAGTTTTTTCTTGTTTATTTTTTCGGGTGGTGGGATATCGGATGTTGGGCAACGGTGTTAATTGAACGGCGTTGGTGTTTTACATTTCGGCTGTTTGTCATCTCATTATTTTCCTATGTTCTCCGACCCCGACACCGTATCATAGTCCCTTGTATGCACTTAATACATAAAGATTGAGGTAGTGGCTATTGCTATCCTGTTTTCCAGCACTTATCCCGAGTCCATTTGTCACAATGCTCCAGCATTCCAATCTCAGGTGAAGTAATAACGATCTCAGCACCCCCTATCCCTCCCCAACTCGTCAAGAATTGGGGTATCTTGCGGCCACGGTTATACGCCGCTCATCTGAACTAGAAATATACCCCGGTAATGCGTGAAGTAGACACGCCGCCCAGCGGACCGATCGAGCATCTCTCCAGCGAGGTGTCCACACAACTTGTGAAGAAGCCTGGAAAATCCGGATTCGGCCGTTTATAGATGTGGCGGGTACGAGTGGTCAGTGTTTGTTGTTTATTCATACTGTATTCACTCTAACTAGTGTATGACAGAGATCCGTTTTTCCCCGGCACTTCCGCGGTGTGAGCCTGTTGTGTCCGCCAAGCCCTCCTTGTGTCCAAATTGTACCCTACCTGTCTCCTTCCCCCCATTTCCACCATTTCCCCCCTCACCATTTCCCCCCTCACCATACTGCCTACCCCTCCTACCACCCATGCAGGGTCTCATTGATATCATCCCAGTGGAATACCCCAACCGACCCCCCTGTCCATTCCACCCCACCCCCCTTACTAGCATATGTAAGATTGACCAGCATGTTCGTTCGAAAGCGCAGAAGGCGTGTTGAGGAAGTTGTTATGTGGAGCATTCGAACCCATAGCATAACAGCATAGTGATACAGCTTATTATACAATCATCAGCATGATACCACTACACTACGGGGGCCCGCCCCGTCCCTTGTGGTCAGTGTTGTCTCGCACTGCAGATGGTAACAAAGTACAGAACTCCGATAATTTGGTTAACAATAATCATGGGTTTCTCACTACAAAACCGTAGATCGAACATACCGTGCTTCGGCTAAGAAATTCCTAGTTGATCAGTGGTTCGCTTTAACTGGAATCAAAAATACGTACAAGCCCTACCCTCTCAAGTGCCCAAGAACGATTGAAGTTTGCGCAGATGCTTCCTCCAGACAATGATTACCTGAACTACCGATATGTTAGAGCGCCCAGACTGATGCTCAATAACTCCTTTGGAACTGAAATTCATGTTAGCCTCTCCGACCAGCCTACATCCATTACTAGAATAGTTGGACATTTCTGGGGGGGGGGCTGACTGGGCTGAACTACAGGACGGGTTTGGGACGGGCTTGGTGTCTTTCTCTCAGTACAGGAAGTGACAATGGGTCGACCAGAAGCCCAAATCTGATGGGTTTTGCAATTTGGACGGCTTGAGGCGCATGTGCATCACAGAGTGTCACGTTAGTTTTGGTGTAAGGTTAGGGTTGCCGAATGTGAGTGTGGCTAGACTTATCGAATGTGAGTTAGTGATCATATTTCGTGTCCTTGTTGTGTCATTTCAACCGGTTTCATGTGGTTGTACGCCGACTGCTTTTTGACTCCCCTCGACATTGTACGGCGCAGATCTTCGGGATCGGGGGGACGCTGAACGAGAACAAAGCGCAGCTTTCACATGAAAGTTTCGGAAAGATGCTTACAAGACCCACCGCCCCCATCTCAGAGATTACCATATTGTCGGGGTCTAGGCCTGGCCCGGTTTTTAAAGCGCGAGCTCCCTGCTTATCCAGTTGTTTCCGACTCACATTCGTTCACTTCAAAGCTTCCCCTGATATCCATGATTTGGTCCATCGAATCTCCCATTATCCGTTGCAAACACTGAGAACTTGAAGTCCTTCCCATTTTGAACGGTAATGATGATTATTGGGCGAAACTTAATGGTCCAGTCCTGATAACGGCCCGCAGTAGGATGAAGTGCACCCATCCGTACATATTCGTTTAAATCTTATTTTTTGAGTAACATCTTTCTTTGTCGAAAGTTAATTCTGGAGTTGGTGTTTGGTCCTCGTAGGCGGCGAAGAAGAAGGGCGGATTGTTGTGCAATCGCTCTGACCGTCTCATATTTACCCTCCATCCTTAATAGGTGCAGACAATTGCATGGTATCTCGCGGGCCTTGATGATCTGATTCAACTGGCCATGACTCCATCCCCTCTACCACAGCCTCGGAGGTCCCAGCCAGTAACTAGGCATCAGCTTTCTCCAATACCATCCACACTAGACTTCACAGTTCTACATCAAAGGAACATGCCTGTTTAGTTCTTACTACATCGACATCAGAATCGACAAAGTTAAAGAATAATTATAAATGCCGTGTTGGCCAATTTCAGAAACGTCAGAAACCTCCAGAAAACTGGTAATTTCCACTGGAGGGGGATACCGGCAGCAGTAGTTGGTTGAGCTGCATTCAAGGTATCCGGTTCTCGAATTCAACAGGTGATCCATCGGATTCACCTCTTGACCGAGAGCCAAAAGGTAACTAATGATATTCCGACCCAAACCTAAATCGAAGTCTGAGATTAGGCAACGTGAGCTGCTGGTCTTGAGACGTCGGAAATTGTTTTAAGTTTCTTGAAGAAGTCTTGAGAGACTTTGGGTGTGCTCACTCGCCGTATACGACATTTGGTTTCGTCAGTGTTCCTAAGCAGCCAGGCCCGGCCAGCCTGAATGAAGCCTGGCCTCCAAAATCGCGGCCGGGCCGCTTAGGATCACTGGGTTTCGTGGAGATGAAATACAAAGATGCATTCATTGATACTACGTGAAACCGATCGGCTCAAAATAGGTCTTCACAAACCAAACCAAGCTCCGATGGACCAACGTGATACAAGCGATCAAAGGCTACGAGCAAGCAGAATACAGAGAGACGTACCCAAAAGTCGGGCCGGCCTGCGGGCTTTCGGGCCAGTTGAGAATCCATGACGGTACCAAATCACTTACTGAACACTAATAATAGCTGTTATTTTTTCGTTAATCCTCCTCAAACTAGAAACAAAAGTGAGAGGTAACAGCATCCAATGAGGTGTTTCAGCCCTGATTTCCATGTTTCAGATATGCAGGCCAGCCCGGAGGCTTTGGAAAGCCCGCCGGCTTTCAAACTATAAGCCCGGCCGGCCCCCCTTAGCGCGGGCCTCCAAATTCTCGGCCCGGCCTGGCCTGCCAAAGCCCGCCCGAAAGCCCGCAACGCGGCCGGGCCCGTTTCGAACACTGTTTGAGGTTAAACGACGGAAGCTTCGTTCAACGTTAAACGTCAGGTTAAATTCCAAGTAAAACGCTAAGTTGAACGAAGGTTAAGCAGAAGATAAGGTTTATTGCTTATTGCATTTAATGGTTAATGTTTAACGTTTAACTCGATCGCGGGCTGCTTCTGGCAGGGAAAAAAAGAGTAATTCTTTCAACGTTGACACCTCCTCCCCGTCTGTTTGAGTAGTTGGTTTTCCGCCTGAAGCATTTGCACTTCCCTCTTCAATTCCTGGCGCTGCTTATGGAGCTCATCAGTCTCTTTCGTCAAATCCTTGTTCTTCCTTTGAGCTCCTCCCTTCCATTCCTACAACCCTCCATTCCATTGCTCTGTTAAGACGGTTGAGACCTCCTCATTGAATTGATTCTCTAGATACAGGTCCAAAGTGTGTGTATATATACAAACAAAAACAAACTTTTACTAAGCAGCTTTCGCCGACAAGCAGTCACATTCATCGACTATGGGAAGCTTCAGTGTTCGAAACGGGCCCGGCCGACTCGCGGGCTTTCGAGCCGGCTTTGGCAGGCCAGGCCGGGCCGGTAATTTGGAAGCCCACGCTAAGGGGGGCCGGCGGGGCTTATATTTTGAAAGCCTCCGGGCCGGGCTGCATATCTGAAACATGAAAATCAGGGGCGAAACACCCCATTGGATGCTGTTACCTCCCACTATTGTCACTAGTCTGAGGAGGACCAACGAAAAAATAACAGCTATTATTAGTATTCAGTAAGTGAATTCGTACTGTCATGGATTCTCAACCGGCCCGAAAGCCCGCAGGCCAGCCCGGCTTTTTCACCAAAAAAGCCCGCACTAAGGCGGGCCGGCCAGGCTTTACTGAAAGCCCGGCGGCTGGGCCTCAACCTATCAAAGCCAGTTTCGAACATTGGGAAGCTTGAAAGAAGGTTCTAAGCAGTTACTTTCGCTGACTGTGTGAACCTTAAACTCTGTGAATTTTAAGAGAAGGTTCAAGAAGACGGTCACTTTTACTAAAATGCACTCAGGCACAGGGATTTTTTCCCGATGGAGCTAAAGAAAAGTTATTGTGATAAAACTAATTTGAATAACAGCTATCTAACTTTGAAAGACACCCTTTACTTCGGCGAAGATGAAGGGCAAGCATTATCAGCAATCAATTGTGAGAAACACCAGCAGAAATATTAATAAGTTTTACTAACTTAACAATATTACTATTTTTCCTCATGTACTTTCAAAACCGTAATGATGCTGTACTATTTATATGCACTGTTCACAAGTTCAGTTGGTAAATCAACCTCTACTCAAGAATTGCTTCCCTGATCCTCGAACTTGATATTCTTGAAGAGTATCTTCACCGGTACCATACTAACCAATTGCCCTCCAAAGAAATCTACAGTAACTCTGAGAATTACATCTAAGACCCTTAAAATTTCTAAAAGATATATGATCATACCTAGACTAAATCCTCTAAGTACCTCAGTAATACTATTGATACAGCTCCTTCAGTCTCCAGGAGCCTTCAACACCTCTAAACCTTTGCTCTTCAGCCTCTTGCCATTCTTATTCGACTCTAGCAGCTGTGTAGTGGTCGTGATCACAGGCGCGATTTGTGTCATCAATACATTACCAACAGTACTACTTACCCTGATGCTCTTCCTGCTCTCTCCATATCCATATCTCCTCTCTGAATTGATGCTCTGATTCCTTCAATTGCTACCCCAGTGGGGCACCTTACTCCAAGGGTCACCATCATTCTGGGTGTGTTTTGGTCATCATATTGTGGACACATGCTCATTTCATAGTCAAAGTGCCCACACTTGTCCAGCAATCCAGAGGTGCCAGGAATGTTGTCCTTTGATCAATTCGATGCTAGGAGTCGATTACAGGTGTCTATTTGTCAATTACTGCCGTGGTTGTTGACTTATTTCGCCGTTTCCGACTAGGCTAGCTTGTCATATGGGATGAAACAGAAAGCTTTTGTACGAGCTGCTGAACTGCAGCAGTGTTCACGACTCGTTTTTCTCCAGTTTCGTATAATTTGGTGTCTGCTCTTACCAAGTCCTTTCCCGGAATCTCCGCTGCCTTCTCCAATAACATTCCACGACACCGTCGTGCACGTTCGGGGCCGCCCAATAAAGCACCGTCTCCCCGCGACCATCCCTCACCCCAATATCTGCGCCCATATCCAGCAACTTCCTCATGACCATCTCCCATAGCCCAATGCAGTGCCGTCCCCCCCGAATTATCCTTCACATCAACGATACCGGCACCATTCTCCAGCAAAATGCCAACGAGAGTTGCGTGCCCGCCCCTTGCTGCCCAATGTAGTACCGTCTTCCCCGTCTTATCCCTCACACTCAAATCGACCCCATACTGCAGCAGAAGCCGTACCATCGCCTCATGCGCAGCATGGTACCGTCTGAACACCCAAAACACCGCTGTCGCCCCATCGGTATCAATATTATTTACCTCTGACCCCTTCTCCAGTAGGAGCCGCGCTAGCTTAGTGTAGCCGTAGTATACCGCACAATCCAGAGCCTGCTGCCCCTCGAAGTCCCTAGCTTTCACGGACACCCTAGGGTCTAGTAATATTCGACCTATGCCCTCATGCCCGCCCGTAGCCGCCAAATGTAGTGTTATCGCGCCGCCGCTATTCTTTAGCACCACGTCAGCGCCGGCGGAAACAAGGATCCGGGTGATGCCCTCGTGTCCGCGCCGGGCAGCTTGATGCAACGCCGTTTCCCTGGTTTCGGAGGTCTGTGTGTTGAAGTCGGCATGGTATTCGAGCAAGAGTTTCACGGCTGCTTCGTGGCCGTGAGAGGCGGCGTGGTATAGCGGTGTCTCGCCGAGGTTGTCTTTTGCCTCGACATTGGCACAATGGGTGAGTAGCAGCCGCATTACCGCCTCGTAGCCATGTCTCGCTGCGATATGGAGTGCTGTACGGCTAAAGGAGGCTTTGGCTTCGGTGTCGGCGTTCTTTTCGAGGAGGAGCTGGACAACGCGTTGCAGGCCGATGTACGAGGCGTAGTATAGCCGGGTTCCGGCGGCGACGGTGTATTTAAACGGTTCCTGGCTCGTGTTGACGGGAATACTGGGCTTTCGTCCGAGATCATCGATGGGCATAATGTGACTGCTTGGCTGTTACGTGGGTTGCCACTTTTAGTATGGTAATCTTAACATTATGTACTTAAGCTTTCTTCTTTTCTCTTCTGCTCTTTAGAATTCAGACGATTGACGAGTTCTCCGCGCACATTGCAACATCTGCGTGTCAACAGCTCGGATAGTCTGGACGGTGTACCTGTAACCAGCTTAGGGAGGCAGTGTCGGAGAGGAAGAGGCGGAAGATGGTAGCCATTACTTTTTGGGTTTGCGGTTTTGGAGTGTGTGTACCAGAACTGGCAGGAGTACTGTAGCACCTGAAAGCATTCTAGGCCGTCGGGAGAGGCGGTTTTGGAACTGGATTGGTCGTAGTGCAGAATGTATTGCAGACCAGCTTTCGGCTATGAAGTGATTCGCAGCGACATCCGAGAAGCCGAATTTTGCGGCGGAACTGAGGCAGATTCGGGAGGAGAGGAGGTACTCTTTCACTGAGAAGTGTGTTAGTCGTATCTTTTCGGCAGCATCTGGGGAGGGGGAGATTGTTACCAGGCTACCCAGGATGCGGAGGATGTTGTGAGGGTCTGGGAAACGTTCTTCCGGGTCGAAATAGGGATCGGATTGCGGGTTTAGGACGATGGCTTCTGCCAGCTCTTCGATCCGTAAAGGACGCTCGGAGAAGGCGAGCCACATGAGGGACCGCAAGGTCTCCTGCTAGTAGCCTTCGTCAATGTTAGTAAGGATCCGCGCGTACGTGTCGTCAAGGGTTTTCGGGAGACCCCTGAGGACTTTCTTTACTGTGCCGACATTAAGGCACTTCGTTAACACGTCGAGTTGGCAGGATACCCACCGGAACCTAAGATACGTTAGCATCTACTGGCAGTATTAGGTGTGGTGTGTCGCGTACATTCCATTCGCCCCCGCCATAAGTGTGTTCTTGATCTCCTCCTTGACATTCTCCGGCCATTTCATCACCTTCGGATCATTCTCTAGTTGCTGGGAAATATGCAACTCAATATCTAACTCCACACTCTCTCCCTGTATACGGGATTGCGGGTGTAGTCAGTAGCGGCGTCAGCGCCTCCTCAATATCAAGTTCCGGCCGACTAGTAACTAGCAAGTGAAGACCCGCCAATCCCCACGCGTGATCTCGGCAATCAGTTCCAGCAACTCTTCTCTTCTTCCATCCGGCGGGCATATGTCTAGAGCGTCGACGACGATGAACAATTCACCGAGACTCTTTAATATCGCGGATAGTACCACTTTCAGATCTCGCGTCGCCGCTTTGTGTTGGCCCTTATAGCGGCGGTTGTAGAGCTCCTGCAGTTGCGCCGGGAGGTGGGGTAGCTTGGTAGAGATTTGTGTGAGAAGGACGAGAGAAAATAGGTGGCTTCCTGTTTGCCGGGGTCGACGGCGAGATCGGGGGAATTGGAGCAGTGTGACTTTAGGTGTTCGACAATCGTGGAGCTGGTTTGCGTCAGCGCTGGGATAGGGCACGGTCGAGGTACGAACCTTAGAACTGTCTTTCCACACCCCGCCATTGAAGTTAGTCAATGGTCATCTAGGTACAACAAGATTACTAACGCTTCCCATGCAGCCAAAGTAACGAGTTCCGCGTTACTTTCCAATTCTGCATCTCGGCTCCGTTAATAAACCACACTTCACATCCACACCCACCCATGCTTCATTTTGGCAGTGGTTAGTTAGGCGATCTCCGACGCTGACAAATATAGTCCCAAGATTGGATACGAGGTGTCCAGCCGAAAGCCAAGGTACACTGAGGTCTGGTACCCCACGCTGCATGACTCAACCCATCTTCGGAGAACTCGAATCAACTTTGTTTCTACTGCGGAACACCCTTCTCCAACTATTACCATAATTGACAAACCCGTTCTACCATGGACGGACTCAGCGCCAGCGCCAGTATCCTCGCCATGATCCAAGTCTCTAGGCAAATTTTCAGCCTCTGCCGGAATTATGAGACGGTTTGGAAGGAGATCGCCGTTTATTTGCAAGGATGTGCAGAACAGTGTGAGCATGATTGGAAGGCACAAGTCGACATTTTGTTTGGCGCTGACATGGAGGGTGAGAAAATATGCTAATGACGTTGGCAGGACTTTGCGCACATGCGGATGAACACTATGAAAAGATCATCTGTTGGCTATCTGTAACAGATCCCTCATCAAACCATCTCGCCGCGTGCGCAAAGCATGTGCCGACTACCAGGGGGTCGGATTTTGTAACCCCGAACTGTTCGCCAACACCAGTCTGTCGGTGGAAAGGCGAAAGCGATGTCACATATCCTGGTTGCTAGATTTTCCCTCTCAGCTCGCATGCCAGCGCTGGTACATGAGCTTAGACTTTCTCAGTATAGTTGCGGACGCCCAATTGCGGTGGGTTACGACATTGGTCCTGACCGATTATTAATACACTTTTACCGCATTATACCATACTTGGGTCAGGCAAGGTCAATCCGGACACCCCGTTTTTGGAAGAATCCCCAGGAAATGAGAATCACCAGTACGCCAAGCACTGAATTGGATAATAAGTATAGATTCGTAGCAAATTGAGCCTCCTCCCCCTAGTCAATACCCTAGTCACAGCAAACTGATTTCCAGAAAGGGGTGTCCGGATCGACAATGCCTGACCTGAGTAACCCCGATTGATCAACGGTATTATTCCATGGCGGTTTATTACATACCTCAGCGACCACAGATATACATCATCTTTTATACCAGACACCCCGTTTCCTTGTTTCAGATATTTTGTAAATAATATCATCCGTGAACGATACAGTTTATGGCTTCGGCTATAGGATGCCGATAAGTACCGATGAACAAAGATAAGCTCCAGGGCTGAATATATGCAAGTAATGCGGTGTAACCATGTCGAATCCGGGTTCAGCTCCAGATTTCGGCATAAACCCTGTTCAGTGGGCAATCGCGCGAAAATATGCGATGTGGTGCACATTTGCTATCGGTAGTGCGTGGCAGTTAGGCAGACTGAACTTGCAGACGGATTTTGTTCAGCCTCCCCCGGCTGGCGTATAACATGTGCCTCAGAAGCTCGGTGCACGGGGCGCGATCACAGTACACAACTACTATCTCAAATGGCTTCAACTAATGTAACGGACGCACATCCAAGCTGTAAGACTCAATCCCTTTTCAACGGTTTAGACTAAACAACTTCGGCCGTTTGTACAGCGACCAACCAGATAGATACAGGTGACAGCCAAATAGATAATGTACGAGAAACCTCGTGTCGCGCCCGTAGTTGCTGACTCAGATAGCAGGGGTTCCCACTAGAAACGCTCTACGATCCGTCTCCTGTACAACCAATTGTCGACATTGTTGCCATCCATGGCTTGAGCGAAGATCATAATGAGACGTGGACGTTGCATGGAAGCAGGGAGACACCAAAGCGGACAGGCTCGAGGGATGTTCATCCTTCCATTTCCGAACGATTCTGGAGCAGATCATCGAATTCTTCGCTTCCCAAAAAGGGTCCGCCACAAACAGATACACAATCAATTGAAACCGCTCCAGATCCCCCACCGGATTCGCCTAGCAAAGAGGTCAACTGGCTGAAGGATTCTGACATGCTTCCGGCAGCACACCCAGAGGCTCGGATCATGACGTTTGGATATCCAAGAACACTCGAGAGCAGGGATGTGTCTCCAGCGGATGGATTAATCCTGATAGCAAAGGCGCTTCTTCGACAGCTGAGTAAAAAAAGAAGTCCACTTAGTTGCAACTCCCGACGGCCTATCATCTTCATCGGGCACAGCTTTGGAGGCATTGTCATCGAAAACGCTTTAGTATTAGCGGCAAGTGATGGACGTAGCGAGATCTCGGAAGACAACGATATTTTGAAGTCAACAGTCGGGGTAATATTTCTATCTACCGCTTTCCAAGGGTTCAGGATACACCCCGCTAGCCCGGGAAAGTTGAACCGGGTCGTGCAGTTGTCGGGTAGTCCACGTCTCTCAGTAGATTCTGGAGCCACCGAAATGTCGGCGCAATCTCATAGCGGTGAAGCTGTTGTATCCGGCAGTGTTACCACCCGAGGAGACAGTTGGCCAAGGGTTATAGGTACCCACGGCTCTGCAATTCCCGTCGTGGCAGAGTCCAACTCGCCGGATCACCGGAATCTTGCCTCGCTTCTAAATACTGAATACGGTCACAAGACGTTGAATGATTTATTCCACAATTTCATAGAAACGGTCCAAACAGAACATATTCGTATGGCTTGCTTCGTGAATGGACCATTGCCTAAATTGACCGAAACGCGTCTTCAGGTAAGAGATCATTTTTACGTTACACCAAACCTTTGTCACGTACTTGGATGAAACCTAACGAACAATTAGAGCATTCAGAAATTTCCTCGGCCATGTAAATCAGCAGGCATGAGCAAGTATAGCGGGCCATATGACGTCAACTATAAGTGTATATTGAGTATCTTGAAGGTGTTTTGCAATTTCGCCAGTACGCAGCAACTTTGGAAAGCAATTGTCAGCTGTGACGATAGTGCTGTGCGTACGCTGCTAGAGCTAGGAGCCGATCCTGATTTAAAGAACCTCGCGGGACGAAGTGCATTGCATCTAGCGGCAGAAGCAAAGAGTAAACCCATCACCAAACTACTACTAGATGAAGCCCGCATAATCGACGTTAACTCAAAAGACCTCGAAGATAAAACAGCTCTTGACTATGCTGTCTCAAATGGTAGTGAAGGCATCGTTGGATTGTTATTAGGAAGAGGTGCAGAGACTCCTGATCTGGAAGCTGGCGATACGACTGATGGAACTACAACGGATTCATTGAAGGCCCTATTGAACAAACCCGCGCTTCTCAGTGGCCCTACTTTAAACCGAAATCCATCCTCATTACAGAAATCAGGTGATCACCTGTCTCCTGCCTGTCGGAGAGCGTGCAAAGATTTTAAGGTTACGAAAACGACATTCTACTTGATCAAGGAACATAGCAAGAGCTCGGGCAAAACTGCTGGGAAGAATGCTGTTCACAATACTAATAACGACACTAGGCCAAAGATGGAGGCGGACAAGACCGCAGAAAAGAGACCTGATAAGACCAAGGACAGCGATTTTGAGAAAATAAAGAAAGGGGTCAACAAACTGAGCAAAAGCCATGATTGGATAGCGGAGACTGAACCTAAGGAATGGCGCCTGTCTCAGACGAGCACCATCTACGAGACGCTGTATCCTCAGACGGAGGGGCCTGAGCTCCCCCCGGAACGTGTTACGAGTCAGTACAACAAGCCAGCTCCATCAGTTACATGGAAATGGTATCATTTTCCTGCAAATAATGTATGTTCTCGCTTCCAGCAAAGATTAAAAGAATATTACTGAAAAAGTCACCCCTAGATGGCATGGATCGAGGCGAGTGGACCTACAAAGTGTACAGATGATGTCTAACCTAGTCTTGTAGACTTTCTTTGCGAACCATATGAGAATCGACAATATCGACAAGTTGATGACCGGACAAGAACATCGAGGAGGTACCATGCACTCTCGATTTCTCAAACCTCAAGCCAAATTCATCAAACGTGTACGTTAAATCCGACGTAATTGCGCTCTATAGCGGCTAATTTTACAATTAGAGGCGCAGCGGTGAAGATTGCGATGTTGTTATGCTGTTTGTGAGTATCTATGGATCAGATGGAGTTTGACATCACTCTGATTAGGTTGTAGATGCCTTACCTTCACACTGAGACAACCAGCATACAAAGGAGAATGTCGAAAGTGACTGAGCAAGCCTGGAATGATCTGGAGACAGAAAATAATACGCACCAGAATGAACTGCCTCTGGGAATCTTGAATCTTTGTACTGCCATAGATGTGAATTCTATCGAACCGTCCGACTCCGGCGGTGACGTGCTCCGGTCTACACTGTCTGGGACATCCGAATCCTTGGCTCTGCAACAGGAACAGGATAAAACATCTATTGACGGCAACCTGATCAATGCGTATCTTGACCAAGGCCCTCTGCATATTCGTCGTACCTTGGATCAATTCTATTATCTTGGTATGGCTAGCACTACAGAACGAGACAGCGATCAAGTGGTGGCAAAGCGACCGCTCACCGAGTTGCTGGCCGAAGAATTGGACAAATCGGCGAAATCAAAAGAACCGGGCCCAACCCATTCCAGGCGGGAGACAAATCCAGCCAGCAACGAAAAAATCATCATGGTTGACCAGTTGTGGCTTTGGATCGTCGACCAAGGTATAAATTCATTTGTCAGTGGTTCAATTTTTTAAAACCTAACAATACATCAGATACAGTAATTACCAGTTTCCCACAACGATGGAGCGGTCTTGATGCATCTAACGATGTAATTGACGGCGTGCTGGAGAGTGTCCAAAACCACCTTAAAAGCCCACATAGACCTGCTCTGAAGTCTGTCTACGACCTGGCTAGCTTAATCGTCAACAGCTGCACTAGCGCCTTCGAAAGTTTCCGAGCATCAGGAAATCATCAGTATCTGGATGTATTTGACAATTCAATCTGCGATATTGTAAATTCTGTCTACAGGTTCAAGCCATTGTGAAGCTAACCGTTTCTTAGTCGAACGAAGAACTCAAACTTTCCAGCAAGTATCACCAACTCACCACAAAGCTAAAGGATGATAAGGATGACGAGCACCGCACAAGCAATATCAAGATCCTTTTTGACATTACTCAGGAGGTCTTCCTTTTATCATTAATTAGGGATATCCAAGATGAGCTGAACATCTTGGACCACGTCCTAGGTGATCAGCATGACGCTTTGGTGCAGCTTTTAGGCAAGAAAAAGGGTGTCCAGGAAAGTATCCAGCGAGACCATACCCAATTCAAGAATTATATACACAACAATCGTCTAGACAAGGCTAGTGTGATAGGGCCAACAGATGCTAATCGCAAGGCGGTCCACAAGATGCAAAGGGATGCCATAAAAGTCTACAATGATGTAAGTCGCTATCATTCCCAAAGCAACAGTTTAATCTGACCGACCAACCTCAGGTCTCGCGTCTGTTGGATCTCAAGCAGAAGTATGCCAATGCATGTGAAGCACGCTATTCACGGGAACAGTCCCAGACCGCTGCTCAACAAGGAAAGGTTGGTTACTACGACATATCTTTGACCGTTTCACGTAGAATACTTACTGTGCTGTTAGACAATCGTTGTTTTCACCATTGTGACCATTGTCTTTGTGAGTCGCTTCCACCGTACCTTTCGCAGGAGTGACATCTGATGGTTGGCACAGCTGCCTTTATCCTTCATGGCCACCTTTCTTACTCTCAACATCCAAGAATTCCCTAAACCATTGCATGCGGGCTGGATTTCCGGGTTAATTTGTATAAACATTAATTCCTTTTGGCTGTGGATCCAGCGGTTTGCTTACAATATTGTAGTTGGGGTATCAATGGCGTTCACAATCCCTCTCATCTTAGTCGCCATCTATGTGAATCAACTCAAGCATTGGATTCAACACACCCTAGCCAACTGTGCGGGTCTAGTCAAACGTTGGATTCCCTTGTTTCGTGATGGTTGTACTTGGTTGTTACAACAATGGACGAGAATTCGCCGCCGGTACGCTACGCGTGACTTGGAAATAGGTGATGCTTTGGAATATGGTACAGAGAAGGGTTCAGGGCCAATTTTCACATCTGCCGTCGAAGACGCAGCAGAACGTGCGGAGCCTGTTCAACGCCGTAGGCTTATCGGGCTGGTTTGACTCAATAGCTGTGTGGCTACATACTTGTGAAGCTTCATTATTCGGATAGGATGAAAGATGCAGAATATCATCTCTGAAAGAAAGTAACGAAAGTATTACATTTCGAATCGATATGTCTTTAGGCTTAATGAATGATGATTTAACCGGTTAGTTGTTAAATGACAAGCTTGTGATACCATTCAACTTCACTTTAGTAATCCTCGTGAACAAATGCCTCTTGTAAACTCGCACAAGAATCAATCTAGGAGGGGTCAACCGGCCACTAACAATTAAGAGTCAATGGAAGGCTGGTACTTCCTCCAGGGCACATGAAATACAATGCTAGAAGTTTGCGGGATATGCTCATACATTGCTTAGACGGTTTTACGAATACCAGCTACGTAGGCAGGATTTAGTTCTTTGCCTAGAAGGGACGCAACCAGCTTGTCCGCCACCAGCTCGACAATGCCCTAATTTCGCAATTATCTAGTTTTTGTCTGTCTATCACATCTATGTCTCTCCAGGTAAAATGAAGTCACTTGCTAGAGGTTATTCAATAGCAGAGTTAGGCTTAGCACACCTGTGACGGCATCGGAATGATGAGTGGTGCGATCGAGTGATTGTGTAGCACTGATTCTCGAGTCAGAAAGGATGCACAGGGAGAGCTAAAAGCCAATATGGGCTTGAAGAACAATATGCACGGAGGATTATACAAAGCAGACGAAACGTGGGGTGCTTGATGTTTATCAGTCTTTCCTGAGATGAGAAGCAATCAAGACGAAATATGATCACAACTGCTTGCTGCCAGTATCTGGTTTAACTTACCTGGGGATGGAAACACGTGAGGTGTTGTGCTGGGCACGAGATGAGTAGATACAAGCATTCGGTAAAGCCTGGGATCTCTGAGAATTCTCTAGACTGGAAGTGCAATCTTATAAGATTGCAGATGACTGGGGCTGACTGCAAACTTGCTAGTTAGAGTAGTCCGGGTAGATTTATACCCTAGACCTTGGGTTTTTTGTTTTATTTTATTCATACTGTATTCACTCTAACTAGAATATGACAGAAACCAATTCCTCTCCGCCTCCGGGCGAGCCAGTCAAGGTGGCAGAGATCCCCACCCACTACTCTTCATCCCCGCTGACAAATAAAAATAAAAGATAAAAGACTGACCGCACCTAAAGGCTCACTACCCAAAGGAAAGAAAAGAAAGGAAGAGAAAAAGACCGTCTCGTCAATACAAAAGCACAGGCTAGAGAGTGGTCCGTGGACCCACTAACTTAGTGCTTTCGAAAGTAATTCACTTAGGCGGGAACTTTCCAACGTCCGTCGCCGCCAGAAAGTCCATCACCACCTGGTCACATGTCTCCATGGAGAACAGCTCAGAGATCTGGATATTCCGGCATCTGCCCACTTTCCAGCCCATCGCCTTTCCAACCTCTCTCCAGAGCTCCTGCTGTTCTTTTTTCCACCGGCTGCAGTGGTGGAAGAGGTGCTCCTGCGTCTGGGCTGTCGTTCCTCCGCACCACCAGCACTTGTCGTCTTCTCGGTGTCCGAAGCGTTTCAGGTATACTCCCGTGGGCGCATGCCCGCCTAGACCTTGGGTTGGTGGCAGATTTGAAGTACTTCCTTTTGGGGCTCTGATTCGAGAGTTCTGGCAAACTAATTCCCTTCCCGAACACATTGGCATCTAGTTCTGGATAGCAAAAAATTTGCAATTATTTATGAAAATGCTTTCTATAGTTATTGAAGGAGGTCATGAATATACTAAGCGTACAGTGGAGAAGTTACGATTGAATGTGATAGATCTGAGACCGAAGAGAAAGATTTAGGGCTCAGGTGGTGAAGACAGAGACGGAGCAGGCAATGGTACCTATGGTCGAAAACTCGGCGATGGACTTTTCAACAGTGTTTCTAAGCGGCCAGGCCGACCTGCAAATACTTCAAAATCAAACTCCTTCCCAATGGAATATCCGTCTGCGTATCCATCCAAGACTTTTACTACCCTACCAGCGTGAATCCGGGTTTACAGGGGGAAATGAAAACAATTTGGGCATAGGAGTGGAATGTCATTTGTATTTACAACGATATGGTTATCTGTGTCCAACCCACATACTTCGTCATCCTTATCCTCACACTTGTCGAGTTTAATGCCGCCATCGGGGAGCTGCAAAGATCAACAATGTACTACTTTCATCCCGAAGATTTCCCACCCAAACTTATCTTGTACCTAGACTACTAAAATAAATTTTGGGCCGACCGAGCCTGTGAGCTAGGCTAGAAATCTAGGCACGGTAGAACACCCAAACTCGTTGGTAAATTCGTCTTGTCCATACTCTCTCTTAGCGTCTAGACACTCTCTGACGAAAGAGTCCTAGAGCAGAGAAGGTCTAGAATTATTCGTACTCTCAACAAAGATTCGTTTTTGGGATGTAGTAGTGACGTTATATGGTTTAAACTGTCAAATGCCACGCAGGATTGTACATAACTGATGCAAAAAAATAGGATATCGGAGACAAGTTGTAGCTATCCTATTATGAGCATTGTGCTGGCCCATTTAAACTGAGAACCTGCTACAAGCCCTCTGGCTGGAAAAAAAATCCTCGAACAGTCTGGTGCATTACTTGAACTATAGACTCTGCGCAGCGATTATAGTGCTACCGATAATACAACAAGTGATCAAAATTACCATTGGCGTTCCGATGAATTTTAGTTTGTAGTAAAGTCAATTGTACTTTGCTGAAGAATTTCATTGAGTCAAGCTGGTGCGGGGTAGGTATACTACATGCAAAAAGGGGGGGTTTTCTGGGACCGTCGTTTTTTTGTATGTTTTAATCATACTGTATTCACTCTATATAGAGTATGGCAGGACCAAAATCACCTCCGCCTACGGGCAGGCCGGCTATATGGCGGAGCTGCTACCCGCTACCCTTCGTCTCCGCTGGGACTGTCGTTCGGTCATCAGGTAAATGAAGGATGGTTCGCTGATGCATAACAACCGAAAACCACCAGCCAGTACACTTCTCTTGTAAACTGATAAGTAGCTATCTGGGCGAGAAAATTATTTTTTAAATGTTTTACTGTTGCATGAAAACCGTTCAAATACCATTGTTTACTGCCAATTTTCAAGAGATGATCTACCAGCGGAAAGTCTCCACGCTGTCCGGACGCCCTGTAGATCGCTTAACACGGACTGTGTGGAGTGGCTAATAGGCGGCCAACTAATTATCCACTCATCAAAGATATGTTGAAATGTGGCTGAAATTTGTGAGGAACTTCAATATTCTGTTTTGATATAGAAATACCAACATAACGATTATCGGTAAGAGTTGAACCCAAGGTAGTGGGGGTGTTGCTGGTGGTCGCAGTCTTAGTGCGGCCTGGGGGCAGGCACACATCTGCAAACACAGACATTCCGATCTACCAGATAAACTAAAACCACCAATTGTCATACAGCGCCAATAGTTACCCATCTAATTAACATGACCGCAGGGCAGTGATCTCAATAGCCCGGCCCGACTACAGCTCGAGCAGCCTTCCGCGGCTCAGCCTGGTGACGGCCGTATGATTCAACCATTACAGCTGCTAGACCACGCAGCGGCTTTGTGGCGGTTGTTGACTCAGGATTTTGCCCGAAAGGCCTAACGTATTTTACCGGGAAACCGCCCACGACCGGGTAACCGACCACCTGGAGGTGACATTTATTAAGTCAAATGACCGCTCTTAACCACTCTCCCTGACCGTGTAACCACTGGAGGTTGACTATTGACCTCTTCTCCACTGTCTCCATCCTCTATGACATCAACTGGGAATGGCCTACTTCTAACATATATAACTGAGCCCTCCTCCCCCTCGCTTTTCTCATCATCCCACCCCCCTCCATCTGTGATATCTTCTTCCTCATCCTCCCAATCACTAAAACAATTTGTATCCACCTTCTTCGAACCTACACCCTACTTTTCCGCATGTTTGGACCCTTTGAGACCCTTTCCTACTGGTGCTGCTTTAGCTGCAGCCTTATCCTGGCGCTTTTTGATTTTGGCCGCTTTTTCTTGATCAATCCTCTCTCTCTCTTCTCTGAGCTGCACCACATCCTCAGCAGTATACACACGAGCTTTACCAAGGTGGCGTCGATCTTTAGCTGCAACTGCAGTGGTATCCTTGGCCCCAGATCGAAGAAATCTCACCATTTCCTCCCCCAATTCTTTGTCTGCAAGTGCCCCCTGGGCAGACCTTCCCAGCTGACCTATGAGAGACTTGAGCTTTAGAGAGGAAGGGGTTTGACGAGTGACAAGGTGTAATGCACTGCGCGCTAGTCTGCTAACGGCTCTGGGCTTTTGGGGAGTTTTCGTTTGAGCAGCAGAGGGAGAGCTTGGCGGTGTATCTGGCCGAGTGATATTCCGCGATTGGCACTCAAAAACCTTGCGTGAGTTCAACGGCCAGATCCCAGTAGCTTCGAATGCACTCAAGATGTTCTTGTGTGTATATGCTGCAGCCCTCGCACGTGTGACAAGTCTATTGAAAAACTTATTAACCGAATAAATTGAAATTCCGGGGGTGAGTCTACTCATGGAATTGCCCCTTCTTAATCGCATTACCTCCTTTTCTCATCCATAAATCCAACTCATTGCTATAGCAGCGTGATAATGGGCCAAAGAGGCCCACATCCAATGGCTGTAAGATATGTGTGGAGTGTGCTGGAAGGCAAATTGGGTGTATATCTCTTTTTAAGCAAAAATCGAAAAACTGCCATGTCAAATGTGATCCATGTCCATCATGAACGAGAATACGCGGCTGTTGCTTAGCACTACCGCAGTCAGCAGGAGCAGGTGAACATTTCGATGGTACCTACACTTGAGCTATATACTTTTCGAAGTTCTTTTCCATCCATTCCAACCCTAATTCATTGTCGGTCCAACTCTTGGATGACCAAGCGAAGGTAGCCTGCTCTTTAGCCTGAACTCCTGCATGCCATCCTAGTATATGCTTTCCACCCTTATAGATATACATAGGTGGTATAACCGTACCAGCTGCAGATATACACTCAATAACTGTAACCATTTCCCGGTTTCCATTCTGACTATAGCGGGGATTCCTTTGGCCTCTACAGCAGATAACCTTGACTTTCAAAGCCTGACCAAGCATGAAACCCTTCTCATCCATATTGTAAATGTTTTCTGGATGAACATTGAGCTTTCTAATAAGTTTTCCCAGCTGTAATACCGGTTGTTAGTCAAAAATAAAGTTGAAGTATACGAATCTAACTTACTTTCCGGAAGAAGTCTCTCAAGATGACAGGGTCATTCGCATTCGCCCTCTGGCGATCCAGGCGCTGACTAAACTTGCTAGTAATGCCAGGATGTCGGTTTAGGAAGCGAGTAATCCAGTGTTTGCCCAATTGCCGGCGATGTTGCGGGGGTAGTAGAGATAGTGCGAAATCCTTAACCATCTTCCCTTGCAGTGGGTGTCCCAGGTCAGCCAGAGCTTCACAGAATCTCAAAATTGATTTCTCTTCCTCGGGAGTGAGTAGCTGCTCCTTCTCATGTGCAATACTCCGGGGTTGTGCCCCTCTGTGTCTATCTCGCAGGGTGCCATAGGGAATGCCGTAAATTGAGGCTGCTGAGCGGATGGATGTTACTTCACCACTATGATACGCTTGTTTGGCATCCCGGATATCGTTTTCTCTGTCAGCGGCCGGTTCTCTGGGCTTCACTCTGCCCATGGTTGCAGTGATGAAGTGGGAAGGTGAAAATTAAGTTTAGGAGCGGGGTAAATACAAACCCCTGCTCGGGCGCTTACGTGCTTGATTGCGTGATCAGTTACTAGGCCGTGGGCGGTTAGACCGAGAAATACGTTACAAGTTTCTAGAAGCTGCTAGAATACACTGGAGAGTGGTTACTAATGATCTGAGTCACTGAATAGACTCATACTTAGTCACTCGCCACTTGCATAGCCACTGTTGCGATATGAAAGGGGAGAACCGTGTATATAGACTAAGCCACAGTGTGTGAAGAGAGAGAGAAGGAGAAAGACTCGGACTATATACAAGAGAGAGAGTCCACAGAATCTTCTAGAATGCATTTGTCACTCCTGCCTCCGGAAAAGCAACACTCCCCCTCTTGCTGCACTCCATAAAACTGAACCATCCCCAGACAAAAAAAGAAAGAGGTAGTAATAGAATGAGAAATAGATGTGCCCCGCAACACAGCGCAGTCAGGCGAATGGAAATTTGGACCACAGTACAGCCCAGGCGAGCAATGAGAAAATGGCCCCGCGATGCAGGGCAGATAGGCAGATGAATGAATGGCTCTGCAACCTCAGACAGGTGAAATAATTGAATCGTATAAGACCTCACAGACAGCCAGAAACGAACAGATAGCTCCACGACATCGCAGACAAGCATGATAAATGAGATGAATCATAAAGCTCTGTGACCCAAGCCTCACAGCAGTATACTGGTACGTACCAGTATACTAGCAAATACCAGTACCGGCAAACAGTTAGTTGGTACAGTTTGAGGAATTGCTGGTACATTTGGAGTGTTATAAACTGCAGTACATATGAAAAATTGTACTGGTATACTGGGTATTACTGTTACTATGTGTGCAGTTGCACTTTTGCTTACTAACTGTGTGTGCTGACCTAGAGAGGAAGTGGTGACACATGTGAGTGGCATAATTGCTGTACCAAACATTCTCTCTCAAGTATCTAATCTAAATGACACGTATGTAGAACTTGAATGCAAGCAGCTCTGCACTCAACCTAAACCAAAGGCACGTGATAACGAACTTACAAACCGCTCCAACAATAATTACTCAGTGATACTTACTTGTGTGTGCCAAATGATGTACTGCACTTGCGTAAGGATGATTGCGTTCTTATTGGAGCTTGTTTGTACTGTGAGTTTTTCATTTATATCAGTTTATACTAGCAGTTTTTGTACTGGCAGTTTATTGGTACAAACCGGTTCAGTATACCAGTATATAGGTCTGGTACAATTTGAGGATTCAAACAGTTGGTATTACGCGGTTCAGTACAGTTTTGCACTCGATCCCGTACCAGTTTGTACTGTTGCGAGGCTTGCTGTGACCTCACAGACAAGCTTGAACAATATATTCTAGTCCCCGTGCCCTCACAGTCATAACATTAAAACAACGTACAACAATAACAGCCTTGATACACAATTGCAGTAGATAAATATAAACCGTACAATGTTATAAAATGAAATAGACGTGCTTATAAATCCTCCTCTTGTCTCACAACGTTCCCCTACTTTAATACCAATTTCTACGTGTCCTACATCCGTTGTTCTCCCATTGTCACTGACTTTGAGCCTATCGATGGTGTCCTGATATTTATACCATCCTCTCTATGCCGGATTGAGGTTTCATTAGTATCAGAGCAACAGAACCCAATCATTAGTCGGAAAGATTCGACCTACTATTCTGGTGATGTTCTTGGAAGCTCTGGAACATGAGACGACACACTGACACCAGATTCGAGCATATCCCCGGCCCCAGTGCGAAATGCGAAGAAGATGCATCCAACACCAAGCCAGAAGGTTACTACAACAACAGGCCGAATCCAATTGCTCTTGAGCCCCATTTTCCGCATTATAAATCCGATCGCGGTGAGACACATGAAGCAAGTCATTCCCAAGGTCATCACTACCGGAAACTTTATTGGGATAACCAGAAACATCACTACTGCTACTACAATGCCAATATTGCGGGGTGGTATGAATTGGCATAAGCGATGTACACGTACATTGGTCGTAGGTTGTTGCATTGGCGTCATCGGAATATTATCACAGTCGAGCCACATGTGCGACGTACTGAAGGCGGCAGGATTTGTTGCAGATCTCCAGATCAGCCAGAGAACCCGAAATACAGAACCGGCGGCCAATAGTATGGCGGTGAATTGTCCAGTCGTTTTCCATTCCGATGTGGCCGTTAAATCCATAATTTGGATGTTTTTATTAAGTGTATCCACGGATACCCAGAATGCAACAAGAGGCCCAAAAAAATCAGTAAATATGGTCGAGGATCTTTGTTGGTAAGAACAGGGTGGTACGTCTGCCGTACTTGACTGAGGGTCCGGCATGGCTTCCGTATCCGTCCTCTCGCTGTACTTCTCCTCCCTTTCTTTTTCATTGTAGATATCCATTACACAGAAACAGACCCACTGGTTGCGAACCCAGCATATGATCCGCCAGGTGAAATACAACCAATATACTGGAGAAGGTCCTTGAAATGGGCGGGTTATTCCATACCATCCTATCGTGAAATTTTCACACCCATCGGCCACCATAACAACATACTTGAAACGTCCCATGCCAATACCCAATGTGGCAAACCCTACCAAGTGACAAAAGCAAACAAGGATCACCATCCACCGTGCTGCAAGCACCTGTTTGGTTGAGAGCAACATCGAAACAGCTGCCAGTTGGGCATCAAGGGAAATAAGTCCAAAGATTGCATCCAGGTGATTTAGTGTGCCTAACTTCATCCGAAGAGCGAGGGACGTTGTGAGTGCCAGTTGCGAGAGCATGAGACTAGCCCCAATTTCTTTAACCCCAGTATCTTCTCTATGAACAAGGCCTAGAAAAAGAATCCCTGATGCCACAATACCTTGAACATACAGAGAGGCCCTGACACCAACCCCTGCTAAGTCGGCATCCAGGTCAACAATGCAGTCTCCAGGAGTTGTTGTTTGTAGTGTGATATCTCTAGACTTATACATCCCCATGAGCATATATATAGCACTAACAGTTATACGGCTTAGTGTTCCGAATGACGTCATGAAAGTTGATTTTCTCTCTATAATTGTATACAATGCAATCACTATGGCTACGGACATGAGAATTAGACTCCATGCCAGTGCAGGGTCGACCTTAGCACCAATTGGTCGAGCAGCCACTAGTGGGAGGATGGAATAAACTATCGCATATCGGAAAACTGAACCTTCAAGAAACTTATTATTAGCTTCAGCCCCTTTTGACTATAGATCCCCACTGATATCACCTGTGATTGTACCAAAATGCTTCCTGTAACCAGCCATCGATTGGGGGCTTGGTTGACTAGGGTTAGGCTTTTTGATTTCCGATGAACCTGGTAAATCCCTTCGTCCGGCTTCAGGACAACGCCAATGTAGTATGAGTTTCCAATCCATACGAGCTTGGTAGATTGTGTGTTCTTCCACTCTGTCAGGGTGAAGATATAGTGGATTTCGGTGGCTGGAGGAAGGGTAGTTTCTCGACAGATGGTTTAGTTGATACTGTTCGGATAGCATAAGTGTAGATGTGCGTTTAGGAAAGGTCAGGACACATTTAGAGTTAATAAAGGCCCGGCTGACACCGAAGCGCTCGCATTGCTACATCCTCTGACATGGATTATGGTGGAAACTATCCAGTAATGATACCTCACCCGACTGTTTTTGTTTTTGCTACACACCTTGGCTCTTGAATAACTACCGTATAGGCAGGCCAAACCCGTTACTTTGTAGGACGTATAGGTTGCTTACGCGGCATCAGCAGCAACTTCTATTGGCCATGATGCCTGAGCCCCTGCAGAAGAATCCCACCCTACACTCGTAACTGGACCGTACCTTCCCTTTAGTTATAGCACAATGGTTTCTTTTACCCTCCATTGCCACGTCTGAGGCAGCCCTTCCGTTGGGGGTGAAATTGATACCCACCTCGCGTTCCGCCATCTTATTCATAAGATATACCTTCGGAGGTGTCGCAGCATATACATGACGGAGTCACACAAGAGTCTGGCAGTCCTATTCAGATAGCCGTTATTGAAGGTGTGGCAGCCGAAGTGACTATCAGAACTAGAATACGCCGACATGTGGTCCCATGCAGGGTGTATTGTAGAATACATATGTACCCATACGCAAAGGATGGCTTATTTCTCAAGTCACAGCCACATGTTGATCCCGACTTACACTAACTGCCATATTCCCGTTGTGATTCAAACACTAATGTGAATGGTAGATTCATGTTTCCATACTTTATCATCGTTGCCCGTAATCTTATCATCTGGCCGAAAATTGCTCGGGCAAATAGAAAATTGATGCTGACATGATATGTAAGTTAGAGTTGATGTATGTGTTGTTTCTTAAATGGTATGGAGCGTAAGATGATTTCCCCGTGACTGACATCCTGGATGGAGGTGTATACATCTAATAGTAAAACACGTTGCTGCGGGGTAACCCTACCAGGTTAATGGCGGTTATAATAAAACACAACCACAGGTTTTTCAGGGATGGTCCAGTTTACAACTCTGATTCGTCTCTCTCGAGTTTATAAGACACCCAGAGCGATCCGTTGCAGAGCCAAAAAAGGGCGGGGTGTTGTGGTGCGGAGCTGCATTTAGAGCTGCACCATATTTTTAGGGTAGTCTAGTTTGGGAGATCATCTCTCTCCGCAACATCCATCGTTATCAATAAAAACTACAATCATCTCTTTTTTGTCTTATCATTCATCCTCATCCCCTCTGATCATTCCCTTGTCCTGATAGTTGTTCTAGTCCATTCACGGAGGCGGTTCCCCCGCGGAGTACCTAGTCAGTTCACGGAGGCCCACCTTCCGTGAACGAACCGTCCGTTCACGGAGTCCGTACCCCACCTCCGTGAACTGACTAGTTCATTCACGGAGTCTATCAAATTTTTCAAATACTCTACTCTGCACGCATGTATGTACACACACTAGCATATATGTACACTCTGCTGGCTCTATCCAGCTGAATTCAATCAGCGCAACCGCGTACGTTCAGCGCAGCGCAATAGAGTACATTCAAGGTGTAAAGGCAACTGCACTACTGTTCGTTGCAAGTGTTTCAAAGCAAAAGCTGAGTGCACACTTCATTGTCATGGCCAAGATGGTGGTGCGCAGTGCATAAATACTGGAGCTTCTGCTGCGCCATCAGGTACTTTCAATCTCGAACGAAATACAAGATCAGCTCCACCGGAGCCAAGTCCCAATCAAAAACGCCGTCGAGCGAATACACAAGAAGATACTTGTACGCATACTGATTCTATATCTGCTGAGGATACTGCCAATGATAGCCGTGATTTGACAGAACTGGATACTGAGGATGAGGAAGTTCTCGAGGAGGAAGAGGTCGCTGGGGACGAAGAGGAAAATGAAGAGGAGGAGGGCAATGAGGAGAGAAATGAGGAAGATGAGCTGGTTTCAAACGATGACATGGAGCACAGTGTAATTGTAGTTGCGTCAGAATGTCCAAGATGCACCCGATTATAGGGATCACGATGATGTATAGAGTATATAGTTCAGCTTAGCTGAGGGCTAGTGGAAGCGAATTGGTGGCGGGGCCTGACGGATGGCTGGCGGCCGCCGAAGGTAAACGCTGAGTTTGAGTTTGAGCTGAAGTTTGAGTTTAGGTTGTAGACAGCGGGAGGAAGTCAGGAGTGAGCAGAGGAGTATGGTTCACGGAGTTATAGACCTACACGTCGGAACAATATCCGATGGTGTGGAGTAAGTTGGTGGACTAACAAAGGTCAGCTAGATACGGTGAACTTTGAGTCTATTTGCAAACTTGAACCTAAATCAATTGTTAATTGTGTTAACTCTTCTGCACCTCAGCACCTAGGCGGAACTCTACTCTCTGTTACCGGAACTCTATTCTTGCAATATCTCTACAAAAAATCACCGCTGTGTTGAGATAGAAACAGTTGAGCAGAAGCCGCTCTGTAAAATTACAGCAACTTAGCATTCCGACTGAACTACAGAGCGAAAAGCTACAGCCTTCACAACTTCTGCAGCAATCGAGAGCACAACGATTTCGCTGCGCCTTAACTTCCGACGTCTAGGTCTATAACTGCGTGCACCATATATAGGAGGGCGGAGGGGCAGGGGTTGGGTAAGCAGCGCCTTCAGCATCAACCCACCCACCCGCACCATGCATATATTGTGTTTTTTTTAAGCTCATTGTTTTCGACTCTACACCCAGTAAAGGGCATCCGGCCAGCAAGAGAGAGTCCAGGGGGAGTGGCCTCCACTCCTCCGAGGCGGCAACCTTGTTTACGCTTCATTTACTATTTCGTTTCGAAATTTCCTTTGTTGTTGTTGTTTATTCATACTGTATTTACTCTAGCTAGAGTATGACAGGACCCTTGACACCTCCGCCTCCGGGCGAGCCGGTTAGATGGCGGAGCTCCCACCTACTACCCTTCATCCCCGTTGACAAAAGAAAAGTAAAATAAATGACTGACCGACCACCTCTATCAAAAATTCCATGACAACCGAAAGACACACCATAGACACCACTGACCTCCATGCCTCACGTAGGCGGGAACTTCCCAACGTCCGTGGCCGCCAGGAAGTCCATCACTGCCTTGTCACATATCTCCATGGAAAACAGCTCAGATATCTGTACCTGCCGACACCTGCCCGCTTTCCAGCCCGTTGCCTTCCCCACCTTCTTCCAGAGCTCCTGCTGCTGGTGTTTCCAACGGCCGCAGTGACGGAAGAGGTGCTCCCGCGTCTGGGCCGCCGTCCCTCCGCACCACCAGCACTTGTCGTCCTCCCGGTGTCCGAACCGTTTTAGGTAAGCTCCAGTAGGTGCATGTCCGCATTTTAGTCGGTAGAACCGAGTTGCCAATGACTTCGCACTTGCCATTGGGATGGGTCTCTTACTGCCTGCCTTGCCCTTCAGTCTGTAGCCGAAGTGCTTACTGCATTTGTCGGCCTCCCATCGCGCCTTGGCTGCTGATCTTCCCTCGGAGATCCGCCTAGCTCTATTTGAAGCCGAGGTGTATGGCCGCTCTATTGCCGTGCTTCCATTCGCATCTCGGGCTAAGTTCGCCTGGCGGTCTGCTTCTTCGTTCCCGGCAATGCCGGAGTGCCCAGGGACCCAGTGAATCTCCGTTGCGATGCCATGGGCGAGGAGGGCCCGCGCTCTTCGATTGATCCGTCTCGCTAATCGCTGTCCAGGGCCCGGCTCCAGGTGTGCCGTCCGTCGAATGGCGGCTTGTGAGTCGCTAAAAATTGCCACCGTCTTTACTCCATGCTTTTGCAGTGGTTCTCTCTTCTTGATCGTTTCACCGAGCGCGAGTCCGATCGCCCACAATTCGGCATCAAAGACCTCCATCCGTCCAGTGCCTAGATAACTGCGGCGGGCCCTCCATTCGTTTCCGTGTTTGCACACTGCTGCGGCTCCCACTCGGCCATCGTCAGAGCGCGATCCATCTGTCCACCACATCCAGACCCCCGCTCCAACTTTGGCTTCCTTCTCTCTTGCCCAGCGCTGTGCGGCTCTCTTGGCTGCGGTGTCGTCATCCAGTATAATAGTCTTAACTACTGGTTCTTCGCCCGGGGCCGGCCAGTTCATGCCTTCGGTTGTCCGGCCATGCTCATGCTCTTTCTCGACTACTCTGCATATAGGTGCACCGGAAGAGGGGTCTTCGTGCAGCTCCTTTAGTTTACTGCTGCATGCGTTTGCCAGTCTTGCTGTGAATCGTTGTTGTCTGGAGTCTAAGATTACCGGCGCAGGTGTAAGCCCTGCATCTCTCATCAGTGCCCCCCGTGGAGTCGTGGGCAGCGCACCCTCGAAATTTCCTTTCTGTGTACGCTTTTGTTCTGCAATTGTTTGTATATGACTGAATGTAAAAGCGTGTATGGGAGGAAAGAGCGAGCACACTAGTATAATTTTTCGTTGACTCTGTGAACAAACCAGTCAGTTCACGGAGGTGGGGTACGGACTCCGTGAACGGACGGTTCATTCACGGAAGGTGGGCCTCCGTGAACTGACTAGGTACTCCGCGGAGGAACCGCCTCCGTGAATGGACTAGAACAATAGTTATGGGTCGCATTGTTGCTATGAGGAGTGTTAGCAACGGTTCCGGGTTACCCGGCTGCGGTCCGGGTTGGAACAGGAACCGAGGCCCCAGTTCCGGTTCTGGAACCGTACTAAACCCACCGGAGCTAATTTCCGGTTCCAAACCCGGAACCGAACCGAAACCCGCCGGTGTTGGACGGGTTCTAGCTGAAGCAGAGCCTCATTTTTGTCCGGCACATAAAAACCCAGAAATGTCATCCCAATTAAGTTGATCAGTTCTGATCGTATCGCGACATGATCTATACGTGAAAGGTACAGTTTTAGGTGCTCTTTCACCTCCCGTTCTCAGATTGTCATTAGCAATGGTCCCGGACCGGCGACCCTGGTCCGGTTCCGGGTTGGGACCGCGTTGCAACCGGACCGCCACATGAAAACGGGTTGCAATCCTGACCGCTCCGAAAACCAGCGGTTTTTGGCGGTTCCACATGCAATAACTATTGCTCCAATTAAGTATTTGAGTTCTGATCTGATCGTGATATGATATATGTGTAGATTATGCAGTTTTCGATGCTTTTTCACGTCCTAGTGTCAGATTGGCAAACTCATCAATATTTGTCAATCGGCTGTCAAAAAAGCTCAATTTTGGACTGTTTTCAGTGGTTTTTCCACACCTGATCAACAAATATTGATGCGATCGCAAATCGGACACCATGACATGAAAGAGCATCGAAAACTGCATCATCTACATATATATCACATCGCGATCAGATCAGAACTCAAATACTTAATTGGAGCGAAACATTTGGGATTTGGTGCCCGATCAGATTTAAGGCCCTGCTGCAGCCAAAACCTGGCTGCGGGTTTTAGGTGCGGCTGGGTTGCAACCCGCTGTTTATGTGACGTGGTTGCTTGGCGGTTCCAGATGCAGACCGGGGTCCCTGGTCCGGTTCCAAACCCGGATCCCAGCCGGGTAACCCGGACCTGTTGCTCTACTTGCAACTACTACAACCGAGGAGGTCATCGACAGAATAATTGCCGGGACCTACACCCTCATAAGAAGCAGAATCGACAATACAGTGCAAGAGCAGCTTAAGCATCATTAGCAATTGCACATGCCGATTCAGAACTTACACCTGCTGGTATCAAAGTATGTTCGGGATGTCCTTTCTAAAAAGTGCCTTTGTTTGTTACCGTCCTGAGTCCCGACTGTGGTATCACGGCGATAAGAGTGTCTGTCTGTCTGTCTGCCTGTCTGCCTGTCTGTGGTATCTCTGGGCCGATCTGTTTGAGGTATCGCGGGATCTGTTTGTCTGTCTGTCAATTGTCAATTGTCCATTGTTCTGTTCGTGTCACGTGATACCTTAGTCCAGGGGAAGTGTTATCACTTTCTTTGAGTTTCGCTGTGGAGTGACAGTTCTATCTATCTTTGTTGAGTACTACTTTATTTCCGGGTATGGTTCAGGTTTCTGGGGAGTTTCCTGCACTACGGTTATCAGTCGGCTATATGGGTCCTTCGTGCGTGGCATTCTTATTTGGTGTTCTAGTCCAGTCACGGAGGATGTCCCTCCGCGGAGAGACCGGTCCATTCACGGAGTCCCACCCTCAGTGACTGGACTGGTTCATTCGCGGAGTGTACCCCTGCACCCCACCTCCGTGAATGGACTGGTCCATTCACCGAGTGTATACTCAGTAAATGCTCTGCACGCATATATGCCCACGCATGTATACGCACTCAGCTGGCTTATGCAGCTGAATTTATCAATGCAATTGCATTCAGCCCAGCGCAACTACGTACATCATCGCGAAACCCCAACGTACTTTCAAAGTTCTTAAAAGTGCGACGTACATTCCAGCTTTTGGCTGCTTTCAACGTACTTTCGCTGCGATTTTCCTTTCGCACCGTTTCACCTTTCTCAAAGTCTCTTCTTTCGCTACGATTTTTCTTGCGCTCTATTTCACCTTTCTCTTAGAGCCAACTTTCAGGCTATCCCGCTTTCATGAGACGAGGCTTCTGTAGCAGTATAGTCAAGGTTGGTAAACTGAAGGTTTGGCTACTAGCCAAGACACCGGAAGCTCTGGCCAGCATTCGAAGCCAGCAGTGAGCATAACTCTAGGTTTGAGCTCGACTTACAGTCCATCGGTGTCACTGACAGTCGCGGGGCCGTCACTATCACCATCACCGGGGGTGAGGGAGGGGGTTGAGGAAGAAGGGTTGAGGAGGGTGGAAAAATGTATTTGAATGAAGTTTCCTTTTTTGTTCGGCGGGCAAGGGGAGAGGAGATGAGGACACGACTTGGATCCAAGAGGGTCGAGGGGACACCTGAGACTCACACTGCAGATGTATCGGGGAAAAGTAGATAGATTATGCCATGGCCGCAAGCGGCCGAATGCAATATGATTAAAACAAAACAAAACTATCACCATCACCATGACCATCATCGAAATCATTCAGACGGTTGACCTCAAATACTCGCACTTGTGCATATACATGGAATCCATGGAAATCAAGCAGCAGATTCCGCTGGCAAATCTGACTCGGACATCTGCTCTCCCCACGAGTCCAAGTATCGCCATGAACCCAATACCGAGATTCTCAGCCTGGGGCGACAGAGTCGTACGTTCATACTTCTCCAAATGATCCTCAACGGTACGGGTACCGTCGCGCTACACTCGGAGTTAGGAGCTTGCTACATTTTGAGTCTAACTCTTAGTTTGTTCCACCACAATCATGACGTCGATTGACTTTTACACGAAAGCTTATCCTTGCGACCCACTTCATGACCTGCATCTGCAGCCCGAGCCTGAGCATCTCACGATGCCCAACAGCCATGGTGTTGAGGATTCTAATCAATGGTATTGGATAAATGGCGATACTTGAACTCATGGGGAGAGCAGATCTCCCAGTCGGATACAAAATCTTCAGTTTATCGTGCCGGATAACCTTGAGTGTAGCGCTGCAGCCTCGTCTGCAAAAGAAACCATGACAGTATATCTGCGCGAAAGGAAACACGCAGCGAAAGCCGCCGGAAAGCGTGAAAGTTTGCCGCGCTTTCAAAGTTGGCCCCAGTCTGACACCTTCAGCCTTTGCTTTCGCGCCGGTGAAAGCCTGAAAAAACCTGAAAGCGACTTGTACAGTTTTGTTCGGAGCAAATACACAAGAAGAGGCAACAACGCAAACATACTGCACTTCAAGTTCTATTGGTGATATCAACAAGAGCGCAGAGGAAAACGACGAAAGTGATTTGACAGAACTGGATATTGAGGAAGAAGAGGTTCTTGAGGAGTACAAGAATGTGGACGTGGAGGAAGAGAAAGAGGAGGATGAAGAGGACGATGTAGAAGGCAACGAGGAAGAAGAGCTGGTATCGAATCAGAATATAGAGCACAGTGTAATTGTAGTCAGTTGCACCACAACGTTAAGTGTAATTAGCACTTTGTAAGTATGCTCCGCGAATGAACCAGTCCAGCCACGGAGGTGGGGTGCAGGGGTACACTCCGCGAATGAACCAGTCCAGTCACTGAGGGTGGGACTCCGTGACTGGACCGGTCTCTCCGCGGAGGGACATCCTCCGTCACTGGACTAGAACATTTGGCATTCTTAGTTTTGAAGTTCTTGCTGCTTGAATTTTCAGTATTGGTTTATGGAGCGCAGCAAGAGTGGGAAGTGTTACATATGTACAAGGGTCTGATACAGCTGGCTGTAACCGGGGCTGATGCCTCCTGTATATATCTCTCTTCTCTCTCTCTTCTCTCTGTATCTCAGTCTATACACACGGTTCTCCCCTATCACAATAACATAGTTGTCCCTACTTCTATAGTATTTTAAGTATGTTCCATACAGCCTAGGGCATCCAGCACCAGCATATAATACTTTTACCCCTAGTTTTCCTTTAGCTGCGACTGGGAGTGTATTCAACGCTGGATGGAACGATTCAGCACGGCGAACTAATATTGGTGTACTTATATTGGTCCAAGCATGTGTAAATCAAAGAACAGTCGGCATTTTTCTTCAAAGGTTCTTCTACGGGGGCATATTTAAACCATAGAACCGGCCACTGCAGTCGCAGCCCACCTATAACTGGTGAGCCTAGAGCACCACTTTTCGGATCAGCTGTGCCAAATTATCGAGCCCGGCATCTTCGACAAAGTCGTAAAATTTCCTGTGCATTGCCCATCCGAACGAAATGGAAGTGGGTGGACTAAAGAACTTTAAATACATTAACATTCATGAATTCATTAATTCCCTCTATCGATGCACCCAAGTACTTGCTCTCTCTCCTCCTAGATTTTATCGCCATTTATCCACCCCAGTACCTTCGACTCTACATTCTCCGTTATTTCATTCATGAACATGGCCACCATCATCTTCCCATACATCACTGTACCATAGACCGCACCCATGGAGGCGGCGTGTTCTGGCTCAAAGATGGTATAGCCTATCTTCGTAAGCGATGCGATCAATCAATGTCTTGGGGTTGGTAGGTATTACCCCAAATTTTCGCCACATATACCAATAAAACTCCAACCACGACCTCACCTATAATACCTCCAAATTCCCAGAACCCACTCGCCCAGATATTATAGAGGGGCCTGTGATGCTTGTAGTGCTGAGGCTCACTGGACTTATAAAAAACCAGCCCAAAAGGCGACGTGAGCAAGCTCCCGGCGACTGCACCCCCCCCGCTGCAAGTGCCCCATAGCAGACGGGTTTCAAGGGATATTCAATACCCGTAGCAGAAGCAACTGTAAGAGTCACGATTAAAGGATATAGGAATATAATCAGCAAACATGTCACTCCTGCTATCCATCTTTTTGACGTAGCCGTGCAATTCATCATAAGAAGGAGGAGCATAGGTGGAAGTATATCCACCATAATAGACCTAACAACGCCACCAAGCAGACCCAAGAGTAGAATTTTCCTCCCAGTTGCGGTTCCAGTCCATTGGGCACCTGTTGCTGCGGTTGATACTCCGGCCACAATTTCAAATGCTAGTTTGATCCCGAGGTGAAGCACGATCCAGTTCGCTAGTTAAAGAAACTCAGCATTGCCCAGCAGTTATTCACGCAGTGACTCACCGGAGCATCTACGCTTCCTCCCAAGCCTCTCTTTTTCCCCAGGGGTATCGTTATTCGCGGCTGTTTCAGGGTCGGTGGTGCCGGTTCCCTCGTGGGATATGGTATGAATGTTTCCATCATGCTCGCGCTCTTCGTCCGGTAACTTGGGGAGGTTTACATCATCCATCTGCAGGGTCATCTTGATATCTTCAAATGTTTCCATGATTGGTATGAAGTATCCCCAATGACAGGGTGTGGATATAGCATACAAGTGCCCGATCAATTCTGATGTAGTTGAATCAACAAGCCAAGCTCCCGACATGCCTAGCTCTGTAATTCCATTATACCATGAACAACTCCATCCAACCAATGAAGAGTCTCACCTAGATTCCGTTCTGTTGATACCATGAAAGCCAACCCCAGACCTGGCTTGTCTTGAAGAGATACAAGGCTAGGGACGCCAGACGTTATACCATTGCAGTAAACTTTACCATCAACCAGGATGTGAACTGCCTTCCTCCCGTTGGCCGCCGTTTTCGTGATTTTTGTCAAAAGGGCTGAATCCGAACCATCAATTTGGGTGCCGGTGTCGGCATAAGAATTTGAAATCTGGAACCTTGATTCATATCCCATATCGATTAATGCCCAATCCATTACATACTGTAGGAATTCGTCGGTTCCGGTGTTCTTTGGGTCCGTCTTCTTTGGTGAGCGGCTCAGCGGAGTACCCGACGCCGCAAAGATCAATGGCCTATCGGAGCGCTCGCGATTGCTGTGTTCTGTGATTTGAGAAGTCTTTCCTGGTCCTGAGAGCTCCTCTATTTCATCAGATCTACCAATCTTCTCCAATCGCCACCTCAGTGAGCCCGCCATTTCGTCCAGACCAGTATGAGCGAGTTCTCGATCCACATCATCAGCACTAGCTCTTTGGACAGAATGCAAGCTGCTGCTTTCACTTTCGGTTGGCGGCGGAGATTGACCGCATGCACGTAAGCGTGAACGAGCAGCCTGAAGACCGTCTGTGAAAATATGACAAACTGTGAGTCCGTAGCAATGGCCGCCTACTTCAACGAATCCTCCAACCAATGAGGCTCCAGCCGGTATATCATCAAATAACGGATGAATACGGAGGCCACATTGATAAACGGCGGCTCGGATTTGCGCCGTATATCTTCTTTGGTCGCTCTTGTCCTCAGTGTATTCGCCACTTGCTGAATTCGACCGGTACTGCCAACGCATCCGTTGGGAGCCAGGGTTCCGGGTGTCGGATGGATACTTCATGTCGCCCTTCACAACCCTCACATCAAAATTCTCTCTGTTAATGCATCCAGTTTTATCGATTGCATCTTTCATTTTCTCCACTTTATTGCAAATTACAACTACTACCGGTTTCGCATTTAACGCATTATGTTGTTCAGTGACCGCAGCTAAAGAGATCAAGTTAAAGGACATGCGTTCCATTGGTGAAGAGAAGTACTTTTCTGCCATTCTTCTGAGATTCGGTAAAACATATCTGCGATATTCTTCATATAAAGGGTGGGTTTGATCTAGCATCAACTCAGGTATAGACCCCCAACTCGATGGATCGTCCAAATTAAATGATACTGCGAGTGTGGTAGGTGACGGTTTTTTGGCAGTTGCCGTCGGGATTTCTAATATGCTATCAGGGTTGTGCTGGAGCGTCGAAGCCGGTCCTAGAGGTGCTACCATCAGCTTCGGAAGCGCTGCGCATGCTTGCGCGGTAAGTGGTAGTTCTTGTGAATTCGAAACTGCTGCCGAGGTTTCTGATATGTCGTGAGGGGTTTCCTGGGGCTCCGAATGAGGTGCCGCAATCTTCAGACGATGTCCTTTCTCGTCACATACGTTGGCCTCACGTTCATATCGATCCTGACACGAAGTTTGTGACGTATCCGCCGGGTCCATTTCCGCCGGTGGTGCCTGCGTGGGCGCGGTTTTGATAACTGCAGTTGGCGTAACAGGCCATGGTATCGATGAAATATATTGACTAAGAGCGGATTTTGTCGACCGTGCCCATCTGAAAGATAGGTGTTTCGTGCGCCCTGTCCCTTCCAACCCTTTAACGTCCGCCACGCTAACTTCAACACGACCGTTTCCCGTCACAACCCTCTTTATAAGTTGCATTGCTATTATATCCGTTTCTATGACAGCTACAGTAGATAATTAGATGTATCATCAGTCTTCTTCAAAAGGATCTCACGTACCTGTTGCCAGAAATTCATCACCTTGGTTATGAATCATGGTGAATGTAAAATCAAATTGAAAGTCGGTGATAGCAAGCTGATGCGGATTGTGCTTCTAGGACAGAGCCAATCAATTTCATCCAGGTGTTAAGAATGAATAAATCGTTAGGGTGTGGCTCTTACGAGCAGTAATGTTCTTCTCCTAAGCCGGCATGATTAGTCTATGGGTCCAGCACTTGGTGCAGCGACAGATAAGTGCTCAATGAATTCGAATAGAAGACCACTCCATTGGCACCCACCTGCAGTGCATGGGCGGCAAAGCTGGCCTCACTATCTCGCTTGCTAACAACCAACCGATGCTAGACTTCTGACACTATTTGACTACATCATAAATTCGGGTGGCTATGCATCTAAAACATTTCCAATGAAAGCAGATCAGCATTCGGTTTAGATACCATATATAAAATTAAATTGCCAGATATGGAAGTAAAATCGTATGTTGAATTTTATACCTATTCCATCTCCAAAAGCCCCTAAATCACCTTTTTAAAATTTACGCCTCAAGTTCTCAAAGTGTGTATGTGTAAGTTTCGAACTTGCAAGCAACCAACCGTTCAGAGAAAGTTCACTTTCAGTGGAGGTTCGAATTCCGAGTAAACCGAATACTCTAGCATAAAAGTACGTCAGAAGTATATATACTTAAGTACGTACTTAAGAATCTATGTGTCTAGTATCGTTCTAATCTGTAGACGGCTTTAGATACGGCGGTGCTACGCGTTAGCGAAAAAAAGGCCGACCATAGACTAGTATCATTCCTGGCAGGTTTTTTTTTCAAAATATCAACGGAATGTGCGCCTTATGCTCTCTGTACGACCATACTAGGCACCCCCAATGTTCCCCGCTCGGGTTTTGCTTTTTGCGGCTGATGGTAAACAATCCAGATACCATGAGTTTAATATCGGCCTCATATTCAACAGCATGAGTGCCCCAGAAGTTCATCCAGTACCGACTGTGCTTTCGCCTCACTACATCTCTCTCTGGGATGGCAGCCGACCCTCTAGAACTTGAGCTTTCTTCTACACTTTCTCGAAATGCAAAATACGCCATCGTCACAAAACTGTGGGGTTACCCCTCTTCACTCGAAGAATTCATCGACAACGAATCTCGATTTACCGCCTACCTCACATACTATGAAAATGAGTGTCGACAAACAAAAATCGGAACGAGAAGTACTTCATTGCCGTTTCATACACACCGACAAGTACTTGATGCGATTTGCACTATATACACTGCACGAATTAGGCCTTTCGATGAACTCAGGGAACTCTTAGAGGAGAAATATCCGGCGTTTCAGAAGGCTATTAGAAACGACCAAAACCTCGGAGTTACTCTTTGCCTAAGACTTTGGCTGATGATGAACATTCGCGATCCTATTGACGAAAATTATGTGGCGGGAGCGGGGACGATCGAATGGAACGAGAAACTACCTGTTATGACATTCGTACAAAAGGCATTGAGGGGGACCAACATTCCGCTAAGGGGATCCGGAGATTCAGCCACCTGCACTACTCTCGAGTTTAAGGCGCGTAACTTGGACCGCTTAGCGGGAATCAGTATTCTGTTTACTGCAAACCTTGCTGACCATTTGGTCTATGACCATGATAATAACCGACTTCTGATATACCACTTCAATTCCTTCTTGACGGAACACCTCACACCCTCTAGTCGGAACTCGGTTTTTTTGTATGCCATCTGTTCCTATAAACAATCCTTTTATGACGATAAGCTAAACGCAGTTAATTGTTAGAGACGTATTCGACGAAACCTTCCTCCGCGAAACACAACAGACATTGAGTCTTATCTTTCCCTGTTGGGATGCTGATACGACCGCCTATTTAAATCAACTGAAGAAGGGAAATAATATCGATGTCGACTCATTGCTCGGAAATGTCACCCTTATGCCGCGCAGATTTTATTCTTCCGACTTCGAATTCTACGGCGTTCGTTTGGAAGACTTGAGGGATGCGCTGAATTCTAAACAACCTTTTTCTATCAGACAACTTTGGTTTGACAGACGGAACAGGCAGGCCTGGTGCACGTTGTGGGTTGCTGTAGTAGTATTTATTTTGACAATCATATTTGGGGTTATATCAAGCGTTACAAGCATTATGCAAGTCAAAATAGCGTTGAAGATGGCTGATGGGCAAGGGCATTGAGTTTCTAAGAGCAAAGTGTGTTGAATGTAAATGACCGTAATGACATATGACCGTGGTGCACGCGATCGGTGTTTTCATTGATTGATTTTTTTGAGCAGAGACTTTCAAGTCATGAGGAAGAAATATTGATTATTACTCGAGTCCCTAGACAAAAGTGTTCGTGATCAACAATTTTGCAACAAAATACCCGACCTTGCAGCAACACCATTCCACCACCACAACTAATGGCTAACAAAGAATATAATAGACCAAACTAGATGTAGGGAACTGTTGTTTTGGAAAGTCTTCAAATTTTTCTGGCTGTACTAGTGCCACAGCTGTGGATTGAAGTTTTCAGTGCCAAGATAGTGATTAATTTGAATGTAAAATCACCATTTTTAAGAAAAAACCCTGTTTTTTAGACAATAATTGATCATATCTCAACAACACTGATAGCCATCAACTCCAAACTTTCCACAGTACTGAGTGAGGTCTTTGTGAAGGCCCTTGAACAATCAAAAATAAAAAACAATTTTTTTAAACTTGTGATATCTGCAGCAAAATTCTGCTGAATTGCTGATGCAAATAGGTTTGTACATTGTAACACAGGGAGCATCACTTGAGGATTAACCAGTCAAAGAGTATCCATATATAATTTGGGACAGAATTGAAGCTAGGGTATGAGCTTTGCTTGGGATGTGGAAATTATGAAATGAATCTGATTGAAAAGAATGACTTTTTAATGTGTATATCGTTAATATCAAGGGTTCAGGACTTCAGTATCGACGATTCACAACTCGGGGTTCAATGGGTTGTTCAAATGGAAAGCCAGATGGCTACGAGGTTCGGGGGTAGTCTGTAGCTACAAGGACAAGGTGTCACGGTTGTGTCGAGTAAGGATTGGAGAAGAAGTGACGATTGGAGGAGCATATACTGGGCATACAAGACGTAATGCAGGAATCAGGTTTGGTTCGAAGGAATCAAGTTTGTTTGGGCAGAATCGGACATTGTTGGAAGGAATCAAGTTTGTTTGGAAAGAATCAGGTGTTAGGGGTTTTCCCTTATCATGCGTATGACGTACATTAGGTTTAGTCTCCCAGGTTCACCAACGATACCTTGTATCGATGGTTGAAGACCCACCCCTGTGGATGTCTAACTAATGAGTAAGTGGAAGGTGCAACATAGCCGGGTGAAATCCCCATAATATTCCAAGCTTCAATACCGCATCTTAGCATGGGGTAGCTGACCCATGCGGAGACAATACGCACGCTCGATTTGACAGTAACTAAGGTGTAATTCCTTCATTGCTGGCCAAGGCATGGGACACACCAAACCATACTGCCGAAGCAAACATACCTGCCTTGCAGGGACCTAAGGGTCAACTGTGCGTTATAAATCAGACCAGTGTTGCTCAACATCAAACTACTACTGGGATAAGAACTATATTCGGAAACTGAGCACAGTTCCCCGAAATAGTCGGACGAACGATATTATCTCAGTATGAGGGATTCAGCTATCTCCCAAGTGAAATAGTCAATAGAGATAAGCCAACTACGTCCCGGTAGTTGATACTACCTAAGAGATAAGTGTTTGGACCTAGACTGTCGATCCCCAGCGCTGTTGTGTTTGGAATAACTGAGAGAGGGTACCCCCTTCGGGGAATACAGATAAGACCTGATGACACTAGGTACGTGGCAAAGTATGGATTGGCAGCTCATTAAATCTGTGCTCACAATTCCACTCATAAAGACAAAAGCTAACTAATATGAAGTAATGGTCTGATATGTACGTCAGCAACATCACCATAAATGCAGGATAACCTTTGGGATACCTGGTGGGGGTATAAGCAAACCATACGTTGTCAAACGGAAACTCTCCGCAACCAACTACCGAGATCGGCTCTGTAGCAATGATCGGTTGTTGTGCGAACACCGACCTCAGTGGAAATGAGTGTTATCGAGATAGTGCTATACACACACATCGCAGTATTAGAGAAGTACCGTCATGCCTTACTAATATACCTCTGATGCGGAAATACTCGCTTATATAAAGACCACATAAACCCATGGTCTATTCACAACGATCAAGCTCTAGCAGCAATCCACAGTCAGAACAACAACAGCGGAAAACCACCTGAAATATTATTAAGATTTTACCTTAAGAATATTCTATTATCTATGTCCCAATACTCTCATGAAGATATCATTATCTATAACGCTGCCTACCTACACCAGTATTGCCAAACTGACGCTCACCTCGACTTCCTGTACGAGTTTTTGCATTACAACAACTTGGCAGACGATTATTTCCATTTTTGCGAAACAGGAGAGTACCCCTTCCAAGTAGCTTTCGACGAGTCTTCCAAAGACTACCTTCAAGACTCCTACGATTTTTAGGATAACGGCCATACCTTGCGAATGCCAGTATACCTACATACACCACAACGACTATGATGAGCCAGCATTGAAATACACTTTTTCAGTTTCGTCTTAGTCATCAAAGTCAGACTATATCGACATCGAGTACAACGATATCGGTCTGCTTCTATCCACGCAGGAATACCCCTGTATCATCTGGTGTTGTTGGGAGCAAACAGAATGCAATGGTTGGGTAATAAATAAGGCGTGATGATTATGGCGTCATTCCCTGATCGGAAGGGTTGCGTACATACTTGGGTGAGATCGGGATGTATTTTTGAATGAGTGTGTTAAGATGATAACGGTTGCGTTGGCTGTATATAAGGATGATGGATTTACGGAGGATAAGTGGGTTCTTCACTTGTTCCCTAGTCAACAAAACAATCAATAGCTTCGAAATGAATCTTTGTTTACTTCTGTGATTCCGGATATCGAGTCTCTGGTTTTGTTTGCATTACTTGCAATTCTGAATGTTAGTTTGGTTTTTATAACCCCTAGAAGTCCAAGCCTTGAAACCTTGACAGAAAAACAAGTCTACAAATCGATTCTACCAGAGTTATATTAGTATATGTGCCATTATTATCACCGAGTAGGCTGTCATTATTGTCACGGTCTTTGCAATACCCAGTGGCTGTTGTAAAAATCTATTGGCAACATTGAAAATTGATTATCAGTGCAGAGTTTCCGGAGACATATTTGCGTTGTGTATATAAGGAAATTTCGATTAGAAGGATCCAATATCTTTGAGTAAATGCCAGTGTACGACAGCAACAAACCACAACAATTGCATATTAATCTTTTTGACCTTGCCGGCAAACTAGAAATCCAACCAGAACCTTTCAACACTTGTGATGGCATCCACACTATTCTCTCGGAAACCGAAGAAATCCTCTAAGCCTATTTTGCGGACGAACCACATGCAGTGACTCCCTGGAACAGCTACTGGATTGAGGCAGCCCATAACAGCGGAGGACTATTAGTCGATGACCCAGTATTTGAAATCTTTTTGATTAAGTATCACAGTCTTCATATTGACTGCCAGGACAAGGCACCGTGTTACTGCAAACAGAATTGCCAAAAAACACACAGTACAATTGGAAGAGTTCCCAACGCACAATTTTTGTAAGTTATAATCACAGCTCAGGGAGAGAATCAAGGAGCAAATCCATCCTGGGCAGATTATGGAAAACGAAAGATTGAGAAAGGAAAACCATTGGACCACAGAAATGTGTGGGAACACCTCTTTTGGATTCCAGGAGTTCCCCTATTGATTATTATAACAACTTCTGAGAAACATGATATTTTTCTCGGGTAGATGACCAATCCATTTTTGTAAGCTGAAGTAGAAGCAGCCATTGAGATTGTTTGGGAAAATATCAACAAAATTAGGGATTGTTTAGAAGCAGAAGACAACCACTCCCTTTCCACTGCCACTTTCGTTCATCACCTACAACTTGTCAGGAGAATCTTGAAGACCAAGCTGCGATGTAACACTGAGCAGTGCGATGAAACTGGAATGGGAAAACCTAACCAAGGCAAATTCCGAGACAATGAACGATGGGCAACTCCAGATTCGCATCAAAGACATCAATACCAGACTGATAGCTCTTGCCGTGTTACCAACAACCAGCTGATAGAATGAATTGCTGAAGGAATGGCAATCAGTGAAAACTGTTGAAGCACAAACATCGGAAGTGTTGGGAGAAAAGGACTATCTTAGGCAGGAGTTAGTCATGACACAACAGAAGTTGTCAGAAGCACAAGGGAGAATTCCGGAATTCAATCTCAAGGAAATAGAGGAAAAAATTCACACCCTGGAACATTAATTGAAAGAAAAGAATCCAGGTCAGGTGGAGTTAAGGCAAGACCTGGAAGACGTGTAGATACAGATGGAGATATTCAAGAAAATAGCAGAAGAGAATCAGGAACAGGAAACTCAGATTATATGCATACTGGAAGAAAGGAGTGCGGGGGAACGGCAAGAGAGGGAACTGGACAAAAAGCGCAGCGAAATCATTTGTTTTTGTGGAACAGATACACAGGAACTCTCAGGAATGCAAGGTGCCTTTGGCCCTGAAAATCGCAGGCAAACCCAGGACATTCAACATGCAACAAATGAAGTTGAGATATGCAATACAGCCTCTTGAGTGTGTAGACATAGCACAACGCATGCCACATTGCGAACAAGCCACTTGGGAAGTAAAAGTCAATTCCTTAAAAAACTTGCTTGATATACTGGATGTAGCTTTCGGAGATCAAAATGAAGCAGCATTAGCCAAGATGGAACTCTTGAGAGTGAAGCAATGAAACCATGAATTCGCTCAGTACTAACTGGAGTTCCAGAGATATGTAGCAGACGTCAAGTGGAACACGCAAGCCCAGCTGGATGCCCTTCGCAATGGGTTGTCCAACCAGTTGAAGGACTCCATACACTACACTGAACTGCCAGTACACTCGATTGGATTCATCCAGCTGTATTCAAAGAGAGATTTGCATTTCAGAGCTCAAGTCATGGGAAGACAGTTAGAACGATGCGAAGGGGGCTATACGATGTCCGAACCAACAAATGACACCACATTCACCCCAGAGTCAGCATCTGCAGGAATGGTAGCAGGCCATTTTGGTCTCGCACCAATGGACCTCTCCGCAGTGAAAAGAAGGAAGATATGACCAGAGGAACGAAAGCGTTGAAGGGATGGACAGTTGTGCATGTACCGTGGGGATTCAAGGCATTTTGCAGCAAATTTTCCAAGGAAGTTGAAAGTAGCATTAGGACAAGTGGAGGTAACACTATTTAGAATTTAGGAAAAGGAAAGAAAGTGGAAAAGACAACAGAAGTGGAGTCAGGAAAAGTTTAGTCCAGTGCAATAAGGATGGCAAATCCGGTGGAAACCAATCATCTTTGTTATTCAATGCTAGTTTAGGTATTTGGCAGTTTTCTATTCAATGTGCAGAAACAAATGAATGTTCTATAGCAAGCAAGTACCTCATCATGAAATGTTCGCTGAAAATAGAAGATATAATCATTCATACTTACTCTTCGATAGACTGCAGAGCTTCTGGAATAGCATTAATTGACAAAGATTTTGTCCACCATCATCATTAAAAAGAGGAGGTGTTAAAAGATTCAAGGGAATTGAAAGTCATAGATGGAAGACCAATCGAAACAGGAACAATCACCACCATGGCTAAACATGACTCAGGAATACGCCGACATCAAGAACAATTACCTGCGTTCATTACAACACTCGAGCATTATCTGAAGTGGTTAAGTTTACCATGACTATAACTGAACAATGTCATGATCAAATTCCCAATAAACAGCATTGGATTAGAAAGCAGTTATTGTCAACATCACTGTCAACATCATTCGAGCGTATGGGTATGGGGTGGGAACATGGAATCAGCAAAAGAAATGAACAAATCCAAACCCAATATATGCTCAATTGCAGCTATCCCATGCTTGAGAGGCAACAAGAAGGAGAAATTCATGGTATATGCGGTAACTGTATACAAGATCAACAAGGCCTCAAAAGTAAAGAACTATCAGGAAAAACCACAGAAACAATTGATATCAAAGAAATATCATGAGTTTCTCCCCTTCTTCGATAAAGTAATCACTCTGTGGTTACCTCCACAAAGACTATATAACCATATGATGACACTGCAAAAAGGTTCCACACCACATTTCGGTTCAATTTACAGCCTGTCGAGGTACAAATTGCAACTATTGAAGGAATTCGATTGAAATAAACATGTCGACAGAATGCATCGGATCATCGTCAACCCCATACGAAGTCCCTGTTCCATTTGCACCCAAACTTAACTGAGTCCTACGATTATGTGTGGACTACTGGGGCCTCAACCAAGAAATCATTAAAAATTGATATCCACTTACTCTGATCCAGGGAACACATCTGAGAATATAGAAAACCAAATGGTATACCAAACTGAACCTCAGGGATACTTATAACATGATCAGATTCGCGAAACGTAGCGAATGAAAGACAGTATTCAGAACCCGTTATGGGCTGTTGCAATCTCTGGTGATACCCTTTGGACTCACCAATGCACCAGCTTCGTTTCAAGAATTCATCAATGACATTCTTCAACCCTTTGTTGATATTTTCATCTCAGCATTATTTGACGACATTCTCATTTACAGTGACAATCAAATGGAACACAAGGAACGCTTAAGAACTATCATGACAATATTAAAACAGACCGGGTTATACCTCAAAGTGGAGAAATGCGAGTTCCATGAACAGAAAATCAGGAATTTGAGACTAATAGTGGGAGTAAACGGAATCGGAATGGACCTTGAAAAGATAACTGCAGTACACGACTGGGAAGCACCTGGAGAACCCAGAGAGGTTCAATCATTCCTGGGATTTGACAATTTTATTCCACGTTTATGAGAAATTATAGCAGGGTAGTGCAACCATTGACGAAACATACAAAAAATGTGGTACCATTTCACTCGGGCCCTGATCAGAAGAGGGTGTTCGCGGAGTTAAAGGCAGCATTCACAACAACACCAGTCCTAGCACATTGCGAATATCAAAAGAAAATTGTCCTAGCAACAGATGCTTTAAGTAATGTATCCACAGGGGTACTATCACAATACGATAACCAAGCAATCCTCCCCCCAGTAGCGTATTGCTCAAAGAAACATACACCTGCAGAAGAAAATTACGAAATCCATGATGAAGAGTGGGGCGCCATTATAAAGAGTTCTGAACAATGAAGACAAAAAGTGGAAGGGTCTGTACACCCAATCAAGATACTGACAGACCACAAGAACCTTGAGTATTTTATGACATCAAAACTACTCAATAGGAGACAAACTAGGTGGTCCTACTTCCTATCAAGATTCAAATTGAAGATTGTTTACCGTCCAGTGCGACAAGGTCAGAAGCCCTATGCACTCGTCAGAATGCTGTAATGGCAGAGGTCAGGCCTTGGCTGTTAGAGTTGCGGCTGCCGGCAAGGATATGAGCCGAGGCTGAGTAAGCACCAACCTTGAGTAGACTCCGCATGGCTGCTATCGTACAGTAGCGATCATCATACCTATACACAATCATACTAAATCACTTATTCTCGTTTGCAACTGTACCGACCCCAATCGACATACGAGCCAGTACAAAGCCTTACCAGCCAGTACTTGCCCTTACGCTATAATCGCTTTCTCAGTCAGTGGTCACAATTCGCTTACGGGAATTCGCGATATTTACCCCTTTTCTCGATGCGTCAGACACATATACAACGCTTGGAGAACCCTGAGAAAAATTCTCAAAAAGATTCCAATAAGTCAATTCCATACTCAATAGCATCAAGATGCCCCCCAAGATACCAACAAGAACTCAATTACGCGTCACTGATGATTGCGGAAGTGAAGAAACAGTGCATGCAGCAGCCTCAGAATCGGGAAGCTGACGAACACAGAGACCTAGAATCGGTATCACCCCGATGGTCGAGCCGGAGACCGAAGTTGAAGATGACGAGGAAGACGAGGACGACGAGAATGACGATGCTGAAAACCCTACTGGTATTGATGAGTACGATAACATCCGATCAGCCATCACCGACGAACATATCCAAGAGATGTTGGCGCCGAACAAATTGATCAAAGCAATGGTAGATCGGCAAGCCGATTGGTTGAGAGCTGAGAAAGAACGATTGACCCTTGCAAGGGAGCGGTTGGCCTTGGAACGCGCCAAACAGGAGACTGACATACTTGCGAAACCCAGGATTTTCAACATGGTTGCCCCCAGCCGATTCTGCGGCGGAGCCAAGGAGTTAGACAAATTTCTCGACGCGCTACCCTACAATTTCAACTTTCACAAGCATCAATTCCCACATGGCGGACCTGATCAAGTGCATTATGCGGTCTGTCTTCTTGATTCATGATGTAACCATCATGACCATACCCAGCGACAGACTCCAAAGACCCACCCAGCCACATGGGCTAGCAACCTAGGGGCAGACTCAGATCCATGCTTGGAAGATTTCAACCATTTTGTGGAAGAGATTTCCTGGATGTACGGAGATAAAGACCGTCGCAATCGTTCAGTGCTGAAGATGCTAGACGAACATATTGAACTGCCAAACGAACCGGTTAGAACTTATGCGAATGGTATTAAAGCTAATTGGAGGCAGCCGTGTTGGAACTCACCAATGCTGGAGATAGCATGCTACGATTTGGCCTGGGGATGCCTGCGGCACCACCTCAAAAATAAGATTGGCACGATGACCCCGAAATCCGGACGATTCGAATCAGTTGAAGAGCTACTCATCAAGGCTGCTTCTTCGGGGTTGTTCACACCCAGTACGAATGAAAGAAACCTGGTGGCCAACAGAAACAGCCAGAATCCTCAAACAAAGGTGGAATGTGAACCTACCGACCTTCCATCTCTGAACCATCAGAAGCCATACAGGCCAAGAAATCGTCAGGCGGAGGTGGCGGCAAATCCAGAAAATATAGAAAATCCAGCGGAGGAAGCAATCTTCCCAATTTACCACCAGCACCCAGAACCTCAAAAGACGTCCATGAGCACCGGAAGGCCAACCAGCAGTGCACACGGTGTGGAAACCAAGATCATAAAGCTCGCCCTTGCACCAGGTACAGCAGATCAAATATGACCGAACTAGACTCCAATTCAGGTGGAGGCGGTCACCAGGTGAAACGTCCAAAATCCTTCGACACCTAGCAGTCAAAAAACTCACATACCTCTCCCGGCACCTAGCCCAGCGGGAGAGGCTGGATGAACAGGAGTTAGGGCTGGAGATGTTAGGGACGAGGGCGTTGTTTGCAACTATAGATGGGATCCCGCCCCACCGATTAGCCCTCAAATTGAGTGTTATTTTGGAGCCACCCAGGGCTCTCTTTTGAAGTCAATACTTATGTGGAACAGGGAAACCCAATTCATCGCACATGGTTCACGAAGTACAAATTCGAGATCGACACAGCAAAATGCAGCGTGTTTGAGCACTCATTGACTGCAGCGTGATGAGCATCATTATGGCACCGAGGCAGCTTAGGTGACTTGGGCTAAAACACGAACCCGCATTCACTTCCACCCAGGGCCTCAATGGTCAAATGATGATGTCTGCGAAGGAGAGCCGAAAAACCAGCTTCTCGGTTCAATATTATGAGCACTTGCCTCCGGTTGACAAATCGGAGGTGCTGGTCTTGCCAATGCCATACAACCTGGTTCTCAGCCTGCCTTGGTTCAAGGAGAGGAACCCTGAGATCGACTGAAACACCGGTGGACATCTGTGACTGAGGACCCCTAGAGGGGATGCAACACCAGCGGCCACCATTGTGACGTCGGAACCTCCACAGGATACGAAGTTTCGGCTGCAGGAGGGCAGTGAAGAGAATAAGCCTCCTGACATACATCTGCTTGGAGCCACCGCATTCGACGACCTACTAGCTGGGGACGAGGTTGTTGAGGCCTTCGCCATACAAATGGACAATTGCACAGGGTTGCTGGGAGCTTGCATGGAAGGCACTACCGACAAAGGTGGGAGAAGCCACATTAGCCGGACGAGCGAGCAGGAGCAGCGGTGGTATTTCTGGCAGAAGTGTTACCAACAATGCGGATCTTGAATGACTGCTACCAGCTCGCCGAGTCACGAAGGGAGGATGCACACCACGGTCATGCTCGATTGTGGCGGGCTGGCGGTAGCGCTACTCCCAGGATTCCTTACCCTCCATCAGATGAGGTTGAAAGCACACAGCTAACAAGTTTCTATAGAGCGATTTTACTGACCATAGCCACAGATGATGGAAGTCGCATTCCCACGAAATATCAAGAGTTCGTGGAGGTCTTCATCAGGGCCAAGGCTGAGACACTCCCACCGCACCGCCCGATTGACCACGCGATCGATCTCGAGCCTGGTTTGAAGATACGATATGGGCGCATCTATAACCTGTCGCAGGTCGAATTAAAAACCCGGAAGGCTTACATCAAGATGAACCTAGCAAATGGGTTTATTCAACGGTCATGATCGCTGGAGGCGGCACCAATACTTTTTGCCAAAAAGAAGGATAGAGGATTAAGGCTTTGTGTGGACTACCGCGCACTCAATGAGGTGATGGTTAAAAACCGGTACCCCCTTCAATTGATTTCAGAGATCCTTGACTGTGTGGGAGGCTCCAGGGTCTTTACGAAACTCGACCTCCATGAAACGTATCAGCTTATTCCCATTAAGGGGGGTGACGAGTACAAGATGGCATTCCGAACCCGATACAGTTAATTCAAGTACAAAATCATGCCATTTGGCTTGACCAATGCACCAGCTACTTTTCAGGCCTATATCGACGATTGTCTGCGGCCTTACATTGACCACTTTGCCGTTTGCTACCTCGATAATATCCTAATCGATTTGACAAACGAGACGGCGCACGACGAGCATGTACAACAGGTGCTGGAAAGACTCCAAGAGTTCGGACTCCATTGCAAGGCGGAAAAGTGCCGATTTGGAGTCTTGGAGGTGGGTTTTCTCGGCTTCGTGATCAGTTCTGAAAGCTTTGGTATTGAGTCAGACCAAATATTAACAATCGAGGATTGGCTGACTCCTGAGTCAGTCTATGACGTGCAAGTGCTGCTCGGGTTCACCAACTTCTACCGGAGGTTCATCCGAAAACATGCGAAGGCGATCGTCCCGCTTACGCAATAACTAAAATCCAATTGGCAGAGCAGTAAGCCGAAACAATCATCAAATCGATGGCAATTGATCAGTTTGAAATGGGAATGGACTCGGGAAGCCAAGTTGGCTTTCAGGAAACTCAAAAAGGCCTTCACCGCAGCACCGATTCTGCAGCATTTCGACACTGGCAAACCCATCGTTCTCCAGACCGATGTGAGCGGCTTTGCGTTTGCAGACAGCTTAAAGCAGTACAAGGGTTTTGGCATCCTCCAACCAGTCAAAGTTTACACGTGGAAGTGTTCGCCAGATGAGCAGAACTACGATACGTACAACCGCGAGCTCCGGGCCATCGTCGAGAACATGAAGCAGTGGCGTCACTATTTCGAATGAATGAGGCACAAGATTTCAGTGCCGTGTGACCACAAGAACCTTGAGTATCTCCAAACCTCCAAAGTGCTCTCACGGCAACAGGCAAGATGGTCGGAAATCTTATCAGTGTATGACTTTACCATTGAGCACCGAGAAGGCACCAGGAATCCTGCCGACGGCCCTTCCAGACGGCCCGACTATGAACAAGGTTACCAAAAGCCGATCAGGAGACTCTTGGCAACCCTGGCAGTGAGGGCGATTACACATGAAGTTGAACCGGACTACAACCTCCTACCGGCGAATCAGAAAGTCTTGTCTTCTGACACATTGGCAATCGACGTGAATGCAATCATAGACAACTCGCCCAGGTCAAACACCCACGAAGATGAGAATCGATAGAAGGTCGTCGCTGGAACTCTGATTTACGAATGGAAGATATACAGTCCGGCAGCCGAGATACATTGTACTAGAGTGATAAGTTTCTTCCATGATAGCCCCGAATGAGGACATTTTGGAGCCCTTAAGACCACAGAACTAGTTTCTAGGGACTTCTATTGGCCCACAATGGACACGTACATAAGGAAGTATGTCAGCACCTGCGAAGTTTGCCACCGCATCAAGGCCCCACGTCATGTTCGACACGGCACTATGATGCCCTTGACACCTCCGACACGACCCTGGGAAGGCGTCACAATGGATTTTGTCACCGACTTCCGGAATCAACTGCATCTGAGTATACAGGAATCTTAGTCATTTTTGATCGGCTAACCAAAATGGCGATCTACCTGCCATGCAAAAAGGACGTCGATTCACCAGAACTGGCCAGGCTCTTCTTTGCGCACGCCATTTCCAAGCATGGAGTGCCTGACAACATGGTCACCGATCAAGGAGGCCAATTTATGAGCCGATTCCGGACGAGGGTATGTTCCCATATGAGCACTGACCACCGACTCTCAACAGCCATCCACCCACAGTCAGACGGCCAGATGGAGAGGCAGAATCACACGATGGAGCAGTACCTGCGACCCTTTTGCAACCACGAGCAGGATAACTGGCTTGAGCTCCTCCCATTGGCCGAGTTTGCATACCACAACTCCGTACACCACTGGACGAGGATGACCCCCTTGTGGGCCAATTACCACTCCCATCTGCCACTGCAGTTCAAGGCTCCAAAGGCCCCATCCAACATGGGGTTGGAGATCCAAGCAGTCGCAATGACGGCGGCGCTAGCCTAAACCCACCAAAAACTCTGTGGGAACCTACTGGAGGTCCAGGAGCGGCAGGCCAAATAAGCTGGAGGCAATGAAGTCAGCTTCGAGGTCGGAGACGAAGTTTGGGTCTCGACGAGAAACATCCGTACAACCAGGCAGTGTAAGAAACAGGATTATAAGAGGGCAGGCCCATATTCGGTGAGTAAGGTCATCAATAGGAACGATTACAAACCAGACCTTCCAAGAACGATGCGAATCCATGACGTCTTCCACGTATCTCTGCTCGACTCATATACGCCACCAATCGCCGGCCAGCTACCATCGGAGCCTCAGCCAATGATAGTTTACAATTCTGACGAATGGGAAGTCGAACGAATCCTTGACTCCAAACGATGCGATCGACGTCTCCACTCCTGAGTTCAGGCGGGTGGCTACAAATACATTCGAACGAGCTGGGAGCGTGCAGAAAACCTCCAGAACGCACAAGAAATAGCCGATGGTTTGCATCGGAACAATCTGGATACACCCCGAAGGTAATTGGAAAACCACTAAACGAAGGATTTGGAGGATTGGAGGAATTTGGCCGAAATTGGCAATTTTGAGTTTCACCTTTTCTCGATTCATCTCTTGTTATGGATTTCGGGCCGGTACAAATGGTGTTACCACGGGTTTTACCACCTACCACTGGAGGTGGGTTTCCCCACGCACTGAATCCACCATGAAGCTGCCTGATTGGCTCTGATGGATTGTGGGACTTATGATAACGAGTGAGGCCTATTCAAAGGTGCACGAACCTGGATGTCACTTCTTCTTTATGAAAATATATATTTAGCAGCCCAGGAGGTCTGCGCCGAGAGAGGAGGATGATGTAACGGCAGAGGTCAGGTCTTAGCGGATAGGGTTGCGGCTGCTGGCAAGGGTGAGAGCCGAGACTGAGTATGCACCAACCTTAAGTAGATTCTGTACGGCTGCCATCGTACGGTAGTGATTACCTTACTTATACACAATTATACTAAATCACTCATTTTCATTTGCCACCATACCAACCCCAATTAACATACGAGCCAGTACGAAGCCTTACCAGCCTGTACTCACCCTTACACATGCCAGGAAACATTCCTCCAAAGGGGGGGGCAGAAAAAACCCAACAAATTGTGCTCAAAATGGAAAATCTTGATGAGAAAGTACGAAAAGAACTTGTGGTGGCATTCGCGGAAGTTGTTAATCAGGAAGATAACGAAGTGATTCCAGAGAAATTATGTAATGGGATCCGGAACGTATGCAAAGATTGCCGACTTGACAGCAGCGAAAAACTACATATCAACACTGTGGTAATCAAGGACGCGAACAAGCTCAAATTGATTAAACAACATTACCATACACTAGGAGCTGGATACCCAGGACCAGCCAAAACCCTCAAACTTCTCAAAATGAATCTTCAGTTGCCAGGAATGAGAATGGACGTGGATAGATATGTACAGAATTGCCATGTATACCAACGCAAAAAGATAACTCACCAAAAGATTCATGTATGGCTCAAACCACTAGAATTACCACAACAACCATGGAAAGATCTGAGTATGGATTTTGTAGTAGGGCTACCGGAAATCGAGCTGTACAATGCCGTATGGGAAGTAGTCGACAGGTGATCCAAGATGAAGCATTTGGTTCAATGTCAAGATGACACTGATGGAAGAAATCTGGGTGAAATGCCCATACAAGAGGTGTTCACACTGCATGGCTTATCAGACACCATAGAATCGGACACAAGCTCCCGGTTCGCATTGGATTTCTGGAAACATATATGTTAAAGCTTTGGAATAGAACAAAGACTCTCATCTGCGTTGCACGTACAAACTGATGGTCAGATGCAGCGAATGAACGCCATTATTGAAGAATACATGAAAGCCTTTGTCAATTATCAACAGAACGACTGGACAAGTTGACTACCGATGGCAGAGTTAGCGTGAAACAATCACGCATTGAAAAGAACAGTATGCTCACCATTCTTCGGCAATTATGGATTTCATCCAGGAATGACATTCAGCCAGCACTGGGTTGAAAACGGAAACGATATCAGGGAAGTGAATGGCATCACCCGCTCCCAAAAAATCAGTGACATCTTCGAACAAATGAAAGCTGAAATATCTTGGGCACAAACAATCCAAGTGGAACAAGCAGAGGAATACCATCGAGAAACAATGGAGATGAAGACAGGGGACTGAGCATAGATGGCCACTAGGAATATTACAACACAATGACCAGGTAGGATAATGGACTGGAAATGTCAGGGACCATGTGAAATCGAAGGAGTCATCAGTCCGTGGGCCTATCGATTGAAACTTCCCAAGGACATCCACATACATCGAGTACAATCAATGTTCTGCTGAACCAAAGCCTTAGAAGATCTGTTACCAGGACAAGTCAAAGCACAACCACCATCAGTTGTGGTAAACGGAGAAGAAGAGTATGAATTGGAGCGCATTGAAGATTCTAGAATATTCCGACGTCAATTTCAGTATCTGGTCTAATGGGGTGGCTAGGCTGAGACAAGCTGAGAGCTGGCAGTCAATGTGGATGGATTCAAACCAATTGATATATGTCATGCGGAACAACCGGGCAAACCCGGATCAACATCTTTTTAGATACTTAGCATATGTGTAGGGGAGCTACTGTCACGGTTGTACGAAGTGAGGATCAGAGAAGCCATGATGATCGGTGGAGCATATACAGGGAACACTAGACGCAAGAAGGAAATCAGGTTTTGTTGGAAAGAATCAAATTTGTTCGGGAAGAATCAGGTTTTGTTGGAAGGAATCAGGTTTGTTTGGAAAGAATCAGGTTTTGTTGGGAGGAAACAGGATTGGATGGTTGAGTTGTAAATATGGTGTGATAGTTATGGTGTCATCGCTGATCGGAAGGGTTGCGTACATAGTTGGATGAGGTCAGAATGTATTCTGGAATGAGTGAGTTGAGGTGGCGACAGTCGTGTTAGCAGTATATAAGGACGATCGATTTGCTGAGGATAGGTGGGTTCTTCACTTGTTTTCTACTCTAAAGCACAATCTGTAGCTTCGGCACCAACATCTGTTCACTTCTGTGATTCTGTTTTTCAAGTCTCTTTTGTTGTTTGCATTACATGCAATTCCCAATTCCAGATTGGTTTGTATAACACCTGGAACTCCGAGCCTTGAAAACTTGATACAAGTACTGTATGCACGGGACTCGATCCAGAATCACCCAGTGTGAAAAATGTGAAAGCTGAAGCTGATTCATTGTTTTATAGATGAGTGAACAAGTAAAAAAGCAATTTATTTTTCGCCAAATACCTGGTATATATTGAGTTTTTTTGTCCATAATCCACTGGTTCAATAATACCTTTGAATTTATGCTGTCTTTGTACACTGCCTTTGCACGATACCGACGTCTCCCATTAAATCAAATATGGAACCTGATATCTTTGTCTTCATGCTTTAGCCTTCATTCGATATCTGATTTCATTCTTGTTGTGCTGTAGCCTACATTCGAAACCTGATCACATTCTCCTCATACGTTAGCCTCTTTTTCGAAACCTGATTTCCTTCTTGTCATGCATGATCTTTTGTATCATTCACAGATGATCACTTCACCATTGATTGTCACTCATTACAACTGTCACAGTCAAGGCTTGTTCTTCATGTTGAGAAGGTTGATGCATTTCTACCCTGGAACAATCCAGGGTCGTTATACCTTCATCATCATTCCCCCCGACAACCACCAAAACCACCCCTCTGATTTGGCCAAGCCCCCCAGTTGCCCAATCAAATGGATTATCATCGGAACTTTTAAGCTTCTGAGTTTCGCTATTCCATTGATATGGTCTTCTGCAGCGTACAAAACAGTCCACGTCTGGTGTTTTGCAGTCAGGACTTCCATCCCAAAAGACCATAAGCAAGCCACCCCAGGAAGGCTTCTAAATGCCAAAATGAACCAAGCAATCGGCAAAAGCGCCACCAGTGCAGCAGCTGTCAAAACCCAGACAAGTACTGCTGACAGATCTCTACCTTCTAGAGTCCCGACCACCCCCATCCAAACCAACTATGGATTCTTCTCCTCAAGCATCCCAACCCCAACCCAAACAAACCATGGCCCCTTTCCGGAGGAACTCATTGGAAACACCGAAGAAATGGATCATGAAAATACTGAACTTGAGATCCTGGAAGATGACACCATGGCGGAGGCTGGTATTGAAGAAGAATTGTATAACAAACTCCACTCGTCCAGTCTTACATCCCTGGAGAGCACCCCGAGAGAAGTGAGATGACCAATCAATTTGTTCAATTGACCCACCACTGGAGGAAGCATGATTGGATGCAGATTCCGTCAACAGGTGGGAGTTCCATAGACCGTCAAAATCTCACCCCCCTGGGATATATTCTTGGATGGGGGGCGACAACGACTAAGCAGAGGACAACAACTCAGGTGACAAGCTAGCGTCGCCCGCTGCCCAGGCTGTAAAGAAAACATCGGAGGCAGTACAAAATGAATCAGTTAATGGTTTGCTCTTCACACCAGACAAGAAGAGAACCACCCTTGTTGTTGAGGAGGCTGGAAAGTGAGTGGACACCCAGGAGAAGCTAATGGAGGCAGTCGGAGAAAACACAGTGCAAATTACCCATGTACTGAAAGGGTTTCACCACTTCCCCAATGCAGAGTGGACAAATATTGCTAGGGTTTCGAACCAGTCAACGCAAGTGACGAATGAAAACTTCAAAATACTGTTGGCCATGGTATACCATGGGGCCACATATTGGGCAATAATGGAAATGGACGTCAGCAGTATGAGAGAGCACTCAATATTGAATGACAGCATGGATCAGTTTGCTGATAGGATATTTGAAATGTACGTCAATGCCCATGAAGAACAGAAGGAGTTAAATGAGTTGGAAAAAAGAAAAAAAAACACAGTTGACTAGGAAAAGAAAACAGAAGAAATGCGTCGGGAAATCCAGGTGGTGAAGGGAATATTTGATTTGGATATTCAAATGGAAGATATTGCGCACCAGATGGTGGAACAAGTTTGAAGGGTGGAAGAAATCGAAGCAATGGAAATCGAGGAACAACATTTTGAATTCCCAAAACATGCCCCAACAATCCCCCTGGAAGGCAGAGTTCCGGTGATGCCAGCAGTCTCCACATCGAGGGATATTCACCTCTGAGGAAAGGCAAAACCAACGCTAGTTTCCCAACCCAGGACAAACCGCAGCAAGGCACCAGACAATTGACCCAAGGGACCGAAGAATGAGGCCAAAGACACCAGGTGAAATCAATCCAAGGTACAGGAGCCGGAGAAAAAACAACCTTCAATGAAGCCAACCTATGCGGAGAAAGCAGCTATGTCAACAAAGAGACAGAGCAGCAAGAAGGATGGATTTCAGATTGACAAGAGAAGAAAAGAGAAGACAGCGGGGAAGCAGGTAGATGATGGCACAGTACCCATCCCAGGGAACATAGATCAGGTAGACAACAGAAGAGTCACATTCAGGAGGAACAACGCCCACCCGATTTCCCAACGTTGCCATGCCGACAGCCTATCGGCCGCCAATATTCCATGACAAATGGCAGTAGTGCCACAACACATCAGGGCCATGGCGATCAATTCAAATGCCAGAGGTACCATTACCTCTATGGCAACACCAAAAGCATCTGCAGACATGCTGCTGTGGGGGAATGGCATCATAGTCAAAGCAGTGAGAAATGTGGACCAGGGAATCATTGATGTCGAGAAGAATGAAACCTGCCTGAGAGTAAAGATGCATGGGATCAGGTTCAATTAGTATGCAGTGAAGAAGAATGGTGGCTTGGAAAAGTTGAGGCATGAAATCCAAGCGGAAAGTGAAGGGGTAATCATCCCTGTAAATATTACTGGGATGGAGAAAATAGCAGATAGCAGGAAAATGTAAAAGTGTGCAGAGAAGGTAGTGTCATTGGTTGCCTTCGCAATCAAGGGAAAGAAGATGGTACAATGATGCCTAGACAAAGCAATATGGGCAGCTGGGGTGTGGCACAGTGTTGAGAGGTATATCGGAGCTGGACCGGATTCATTGCTGTGGATGGTGACACCATGTGTCAAAGTGCGGAAGGCTAGGAATGGCCAGGTTCATACTGTGTGCGGAATCGGACAAAACCGAAGTGCACCAGGGCAATGTTGTTAGATGCACAGCAATGCAGGGACACAACTGCACCCACAATGTCAACAAGTGTGCAAACAGCAAGGGTAACAATATTTCAAAGAACAACGAATGCCTCAAGAAACAAGAGGCAATGAAAACAGCAAAGATGGAAAAAACGAGCTGGAAGAAAAGGGTTCAAGGCGCACACAACGAAAGCCCAAATCAGCAGAAAAATATTGTTCGGGAGAATAAAGCACTGGCAGTCGCAGAGGGAGGAAGTAAGGTCGGTGAGAGTTCGAAATGAAATGAAACAGATGTTCAAGTCCCAAGCACACCGCAAGGGTCAGAAAAGTCAATCTCAGAAACAGAATGATACAAATCTTACTAGGATATTGCAGGAGGGGAAAGGATAGCACAGTACTGCCGTTCGAAAAGGGAAAACATATAGGGGCGGATCTGATTGTGTTGCAAGAAGCATATCGAGGAACAGGAGGAGTTTATTAGGCAAGCCTTCTAGTAAACAAAAATATCACAGTGGAAAGAACATTGTCAGCAGTAAGAGTCGACACAGCCATCCAAATGGATGATTTCGGAGACTGCAGAGGCAAAAGGGGTATACAAGTCTTTGCAGAAACCTTCAGGATATGAGTCAAAGTCATAGTCATCAATGTCTACGATGGAACACACCAAAATGACCACAAATGAACATCAATTTGAGCAGACAGAGGAGCCAGGTAGGATGAAATACTCTCATTGAAAAATGTGGTAATCTGCAGAGATTTCAACGCTTACAGCCCTGTGTGTAATGAAATGTGCAGCTAAAGGCGAGATTCCAGTTTCTTGGAACGCATGGTTGAGCGACACGACCTATAAATAATCATTATCAGACAACCAACTTGGAGCACCCTAGCCGAAGGATAACTCCTACAGTAGATGATAGACATCACCCGAGCTCTAGGAGGAGGGGTGGAGAACATATCGGCCAGAAGTATGATTGAAGAAAGAGAAGAGATTGGATTGGACCATATGATAATTGAAGTGGAGTGGGGGAGAAAATCACCAAATGGTACAAGCCAGAAGATCACAGGATAGACTATAGACTGAATGTGAAGGGAGGATTCCAAACAGGCGAAGAATAAGTAGAAGAAGTGAAGTGGAGATAGGAAGATTCTGTTGGATCAAAGCACAGTCTCAGAGCAGGAAGAGCAAGCAGTGGTGATACGGGAACACCTGACAGACATACACAATTGGAGGGCAAAGATGGTAAGAATATGCAGGAGAACAAAGTGATGGTGGAATGGCAATATCCTGGAAAAGTTGAAGATATTGGACCATCAGAAGAGAGATTTTACAACCGGGGAGGCGGACCAAGCCAGACTTACAAAGACTAGGAACACAGTGGAGAAGGCTATCGACGACAGCAAAACGGAAGACTGGAATATATTTGTACAGGAGGTGGAAGACGATCAGGTATCAAGAGCATATAGATATATACCCACAGTGAAAGAGCATAGTGTCAAACCATCAAAAGGACAGGATGGAAGTGCAGCCACCACCTGGAACCACAAGGCGGACCACATCCAATAAGTTGAATTGCCAAAACCTCTCCAGGGGATCCAACAGTCAGCAAAAGTAACTGACGGAATGGCATTTGAAACTGTTGAGGAAGACGCTGTCAGAAACACAATCATTGGACAGAGTACCAAGCAATCACCAGGACTAGAC
>WHVE01000038.1:0-366598 GCA_015178995.1 Trichophaea hybrida | reverse complement strand
AGAAAGCTACAGAAAGAAGTGCATATTTTATCTTTTACATCTTCGAGTCTCATGCCATTCTTTGTTCCATAGGTTCTGAAAAAAACAAAAGATACCACATCTGTATGTGATTGACAGTCACCAACGGGGTATTCTCGTAATGTTGGTATAGAAGAATAAGCAGAATGTGGAAAAGCCTGCGATAGTATGGTGACAATGGTGCTGATGAGATCTCACTCATATGAAATATGAGTATGACCACTCGGCTTTCTGTTGGAGGTCCGTATATGCAATAATCACCATTATTTCTACCATGGCATACCATATACAAACATTACACACATGAATGCTATGAGTAGTATACCATGAATGGCAAAAAAAACAGGATCAGGTGAAAGGAAGTCATCCTAGGAACAAATCAACTTGAAGATGATGCGCAGCAAGGTATGATTTTTACCTCCATATTGTATGATACTTGAGGCCCAAGCATTATTTGAAATTGTTGGAGGTGCTCTGGTGACGTAGCATACATAGTTTATATGATACGTTTGTAATATTTGGGCCAGCACGAGAGATATGCATATGTACAAAAAGCCTTGTAAGGTGACGGGCATAATTATACAGCATACATGGTGGGAAAGAAGCTCAGTTATGGTGATTCTAGAAAGAAAACAGTGATTAGAAAAATGAAAAGCAGTTGAGGTTGATACCCCGCACTTGAGGTAGTGTACATCTTGGGGGTGCACTTCCCTGGTGGTGGTGGTGCGCGCTGAAATTTAATGTGCTAACGCAAATTAAACACTCTTACAAAGAAATTGCATTGAGAGAAACCCTTGTGCCCATTGTGTGAACCCTCCTGAAAAATCATCACCCCCATCCATTTTACTAGCATGGTTCGATCGAGGCGAAATTTCATTTCTTATTTCATCTGCACTAAGGCCTCACCCCATCAGAACGGATTAAAAGCTCACTACAACCGGTTTGACCCAATTACCCTGACTGAAAGGCCTTTTACTGAACAGAACTATACTCCAGTTTGCTGGAACCAACCCAGCTAGGTTCGATATCAGTAGGTACACCTAAATGATTGCAAGATATATGATCTTATACGAAGATGAGCCGGTAGGCTCCATACCAGGAGTGCCACCACCCGAAGAAAAATCTGGCAGTGAATCTATTGACCCTCAGAATCCAGATATCTCATGTATACCTGACCCGATCAAATCTATAATCACAGCACTGTCGTGCGAGTGAAGGCAGCTGGTGGTCTGGCATACAGTGTTGCTACTGGAATATACAACAAACATCGTTTATACCTGGATTAATGGAATCCATGGCATCCATTCAATTGCACATATGACTTTCAGCAAGATCAATCCTTGTGTCGGAACACCAAAACGTGGATTGACCGGCACCTGAATCATGCACTTGACGACTGCTGTATCGAGTCGTTTCAATCTGCTGCTGAGTTGGGGGTACTCTTGGAATCCGTAGACTTCAGTTCAGGTGCAGACAGATGACATGAAGACTGTTCACAAACATTTGGCATATTGTATTACCGAGATATATTCATGTGCATCAAATTTCTTTTGGCTAATATTCCATTTGCTACCTACTTGGAATTTGAACCAGTGTGACTAGCAGATTCTGTGGGCTGTCGCATTTACAGTTTGATGAACACTGGCGATTGGTTGGTGGAAAACACAGGTGCATCTACCTCAGGTGCCACAATTGTACCAGTTATTTTTGCATTCAGACAAAATGCATCAGACACATTTTTCTTGTGATAAACATGCCTGGCGTTTATATATAACTATCAGTAATATATGAAACAATTTCCGCTGGAACCCAAAAGTGTGCCACGATCCTTGTCGGCCTGATACCATGCCCTCAAAAGATTCCAAAACACTGATAACGGCTGGCACAATGCAATCCACACAATTCTGTCGCTGTTCTGAGAACTCCTTATCAGTGGACTGTACTTGGAATACGATTCTGCCAATGGTTTTTGAAGAAGGTGCATTCCGTTGCTGGCGGCATAGGTTGTTGACAGTCCAACAAATGTGATGATTGCTCGAGATTCATACGGTTTGTGTCCTATCTGTGACATATTCAAAGGTGCACTGATGGGACATTCAGGTCAACATCAGCAAAAACTGAAAATGCATTGTGAGCATTCTGAGAATTTTGAAATTTCAGTTCTCGTTTTCTCAATTATGAAATGTACTTTGGCTTGAATTATACCCAGTGAAAGTGTGTCATATTATTGTGCAATTTCGAAATGTGGTATAGAATTCCCAAAAAGTTATAGCATAGTATGTTACATTGTTTTATAGTTGAAAGTCGATCTACTTTAAATGAAATAATTATAATAAACATACTATTGCTTGCTTAGTAATTTATGAAACTTTTTTTGTATATCATCATAACAAATCATAATGAAACTAACTATATTTGGAATACCTCCCAGTATAATTAACAAATGTATATCTTTAATAAGATTTCAATTTTGGTCAGTTGTTTTGATTTGTTATTTCTAATACTAATATCAAGTTTCATATTATGACTCAGCAATGAATTCTAAATTCATTACATTTTCCAAATTGAAAGTAGCTGACTGTAAGCAATTGAAAAATGCATCCAACTAATGTATTTTACCAGGAAACCGCCCACGACCAGGAAACCGCAACCTGCAGGTGAACATTTATTAAGTCAAATGACTGGTCATAACCACTCTCCCTGACCGTGTAACTACTGCAGGTCGACTATTGACCTCTTCGTCCCTGTTTCCATGCTCCAGGGAATCAACTGGGCTCTGCACACTTCGAACATATATAACAGAGACCTCCTCCCCCTTGCTTTTCTCATCATCCCACCCCCCTCCATCTATAATATCTCCTTCCTCATCCTCCCAATGACTAAGACAATTTGTATCCACCTTCTTTGAACCTATACCCTGCTTTTCCGCATGTTTGGACCCTTTGAGTCCCTTTCCTCCTGGTGCAGCTTTAGCTGCAGCATTATTCTGGCGCTATATGATTTTGGCCGCTTTTTCTTGATCAATCATCTTTCTCTCTCTCTGAGCAGCACCACATCCTCAGCGGTACACACACGAGCTTTACCAAGGTGACGTCAATCTTCAGCTGCAACTGCAGTGGTGTTTTGGCCCCAGAACGAAGAAATCTCACCATTTCCTCCCCCAATTCTTTGGCTGCAAGTGTCCCCTGGGCAGACCTTCCCAGCTGACCTATGGGAGACTTCTGCTTTAGAGAAGAATGTGTTTGACAGGTGACAAGGTGTGATGCACTGCACACTTGACTACTGATGGCTCAGGGCTTTCGCGGAGTTTCGTTTGAGCAGCAGAGGGAGAGCTTGGCGGTGTTTCTGGCCGAGTGATAATTTGCGATCGGTGCTCAAACACTTTGTGTGAGTTCAGTAGCCTGATCCCAGTAGCTTCGAATGCACTCAAGATGTTCTTCTGTGTGTATGCTGCAACCCTTGCGCTTGTGACAAGTCTAATGAAAAAGTTATTAACCGAATAAACTGGGATTCCGGGGGTGTGTCTACTCATGGAATTGCCCCTTCTTAATGGCATTACCTCCTGTTGTCATCTACCAAATCCAACTCATTGCTATAGCAGCGTGATAATGGACCAAAGAGGCTCACATTCAGTGGCTGTAAGATATGTGTGGAGTGTGCTGGGAGGCATATGGGATGAATATCTCTTTTTAAGCAAAAATTGAAAAACTGCCATGTCAAATGTGATTCATGTCCATCAAGAATGAGAATACGCGGCTGTTGCTTAGCACTAATCCAGTCAGCATGAGCAGGAGAGCATTTCGATGGTACCTACACATGAGCTGTGAATTTTTCAAAGTCCTTGTCCACCCATTCTAACCCTAATATGTTGTCAGTCCAGCCCTTGGATAACCAAGCGAAGGTAGCCTGCTCTTTAGCTTGAACCCCCGCATGCCATTCTAATATATGCTTTCCACCTTTATAAATATACATGGGTGGTATAACCTTACCATGTGCAGATATACACTCTACAACTGTAACTATTTCCCAGTTTCCATCCTGACTGTACCGGGGATCCCTTCGGTCTCTATGGCAGATAACCTTGACTTTCAAGGCCTGACCAAGCATGAACCCCTTTTTATCCATAATGTAAATTTTTTCTGGATGAGTAATGAGCTTGCTAATAAGTTTTTCCATCTGCAGACCGGTCGTTAGTAAAAAATATTGAAGTATTTGAAACTAACTTACTTTGCGGAAGAAGTCTTTCAGGATGACAGGGTCATTCGCATTTGCCCTCTGGCAATTCCGGGCTGACTTAACTCACTAGCAATACGAGGATGTCGGTTGAGGAAGCGAGAAATCTCATGTTTGCCTAATTGCTGGTGACATTGCGGGGTAGTAGAGATAGGGCAAATTGCTTGACCATCATCCCTTGCAGTGGGTGTCCCAGGTCATCCAAAGCTTTGCAGAATTTTACAATCGATTTCTCTTCCTCAGGGGTAAGCAGCTGCTCTATCTCATGTGCAGCACAGCAGGACTCAGCCCCTCTGAGTCGATCTCGCAGGGTACCATCGGGAATACTGTAAGTTGAGGCTGCTGAGCGGATGAATGTCACTTCACCATTAAGATATACTTGTTTGGCATCCCGGATGTCATTGTCTCTGTCAGCGGCCGGATCTCTGGGCTTCACTCTGCCATGGTTCCGGTGATCAAGTGGGAAGGTGAAATGACGTTTAGGAACGAGGTAAATACAAACCCCTGCTCAGGCGCTTACATGCATGATTGCGTGATCGGTTACAAGGCCGTGAATGGTTAGCCCGAGAAATACGTTAGGCTATACCTATTTCGGAACATTATACCAAGTTTGGAAAATCTCGTCAAGTTTTGAATCCAGTATTTCTCATTATCATTCCCATTACTGCATCCGACACAATCGACTAAACGAGAACATAATTTCCAAATACCTTCAACATCCTGAGAATACTCAGAATGCATTTTTCACTGATTGTTGATGAACTAACAATCGTTTATCTGAGAGATCAAGAAACCTACAGTGAACTTTTTGATCATAAACAGATCAATGAACTAATAGCATCTGGAGTACATTTATTCACTATCAAGTTCTGGCAATACCCTCTCTCCAATGTGTACCGTCCATGGCCCTCTGTTGAATTACATCAATTGCTCCTGGATTAGTAAAGGATCTATTTGACTGGCTGCTCAAATACCTTACAGCACGAAATCTCAAAGGCCATCTTATAAACCGTTCACATTTGTACCACAGTATCCAGGACTCCTACTATTGCATAAGACCTTTGATTTATTGAAATGTGTGACATGGCAGTGGAAAGAGATCAGGGAATAGTTAGAACATTGGCAGATATCTGTGTGCCAATAAGAGGTGGTATCAGGGATAACGAAACGAATGCTCACAAGACTTCATCTGATGAAGAAGTAATGGGAACAGTGAGGGCAGCATACAAATTCTGCCTACTTCTAAACCAACGAAGCCACTCTGATCCATCCTGCACTGCACTGGATGATGTGTCAAACAATTCTACAGATTGAAGAGTATTTTCCAAAAGAAGAAAATGTTGAAGACTGCAGATGCCAAAGTCATGAATGTGATGAAACGAGAATCGGTAAGAATACGTAAGCCAAAGATTGTTGAGATCTGAGTGGCAGCAGAGGCAGAAGTGTATGGGGCCCACAAAATTGATGCTGCCAAATGCAAACAATTTCAAGCATGTCAGGATCACACTGAGATTGATGACCGAGATTTGGCTACCACCAACAATCTGGAAAGTGAGACATACGGAATCACTACAGTACTACAACATCTTTTTAACAGGCCAATTTCCCAGTGAATGGTTGAATTTGAAACTTCATGGGAGCAACACAGTATTTAGGAGCTCCGAAAAGCCATTGAACATCAGATAGTACACTTTGGTTATCCCAAGATGGATCTGGTCAGCCATATATCAGAGTCAATTGGCAAATGAGTTTAGGTGACACTTTCACAACCAATATCTCAGAATTATTACATATTTCCAATGTGAATGATGGCTACTGCTCCAGCAATTAAGTGAGTTATACCCAACTAATTCTCAAATTCAATGACCACCGCAGTAGCCTTCACTATATGGAGGATACTCTGCATTAGCTTGCATATGAAGGCTCGTATGATGTTGATTCGGCTATGGTGAGAAATCATTTGAGGGTAGCTTTCGTATTAATATATCTATTGGCAAGTCCAGCTGACTGAAAACTAGGCTTTCAATCTCTTATCGGCAGTAGACAAATGATGAAATACATGTGGGCCTACCAACTACGCCTGTAAAATAGACAGCCTGAAAACATATTCCACCCAGTACCACCAAATATGTATCACTGGAGAGAAACACTCATCTGTGAAGAGTGTAGGAGTGTCAAACTAAAATCTCTAACTGATGTCGCTGGCAATTTTGAAAATCTGAATCTTGGAAAGCTATTTTAAGCTGAATGTAAAGACAATTGGGGAACAGAAATTATGGGTCCTGTGTAGGGTTAAAATCTTAGAATACAAATGGACGAAGTTCGAATCAAACCCAACAATGTTCTATTCTATTATTGCCAACTATTCCACTCTCCTACCACCATCGAGCATATAGGGCTTGACTGTAAGGCGGAATATACTAATGCTAATAAGGGCATGATGCCTAAAGCACATACTGTGTGGGTTCAACATACCGAGATAAGCATGATCATCTTGACAATGATTTTCCAGGCCAAGTTCCATGGTTTCCGATCATATATGATATCTGAATTGTATCCAACAAAATTCCATATTTTCGAGAACACCTACCTGAAGGAAAAGTACTTCCAACCTTCTCCAAATACTGTAAAATGAGATGCGAATGGGAATTATGTTCTCGAACTCAAGCGTATGTGGTGGTGATTCCAACACAATTTCAAGACTGAAATGGCTATGATGACAAGATTGATGACTTCATTCAATTGGTAAATTGACTAATATAATACACATTGTTCTGGATGGAGCAATTGTTGGGCCTGAACATTTTGTCAGTGTGGAAGAAGAAGTACTAGGCAGTGGTAGTAACTGTGGAGATCATACCAGCATATGGTTATTGAACAACCACGTAGACCTGGATTCATACGAGACTGAATATTGAGAGTTATGAGGTGGCATTTGGTGCACCTATAGTCAGAGTTCAGGCCGGTTGGGTATTTCGTGAGGTGGGACATCAGTTGCAATCACAATTTGTAAAGTGATATAGCATTTATATAGTATACCAATTTCAATGCTGGTTGGACAGTACAAAAGCCCATTGGTTAAAAACATATAATGTGCACCACAATCTAAGGGAGTTGAATGACTTTTCAGGTACGCTGGGAGGTTAGATGAGTGCTAATGAGGTAGAAATTGGAGTAGGTTTCTGGCACGCTGGTATGTTTTGTTAGAAGCACAAACAGGGTTCCAATTTTGCCCTTTTCTCCTGAAAGCTTCAAGAGTAACTTTCCATGCTCAGTATATCTGTGGGGGTGGATGAGAGCTCTGGGAGGGTCTGAAACTATGTCGATTTCTCCTGAAGGCTCCTGAAACACCTACACTTCTCCAGCAGTCTCCCGGAGGGTTGGGGGGAGCCCCAGGAGGGTCCAACGCTATGACAATTTCCCCTGAATACTCCTAAAGTACCTTCCCATATGGCGGGAGTAACCTGAAGGTTTGGTGAGAGCTCCAGCAGTGTCTGAAACAATGCTATTTCTCCCGGAGGCTTCCGGAGCACCTTCCCAATGTCCAGGAGCCTGGGGGAGCCTCCCAGAGAGTATACAGATGTTCTGCGTGCATTTTACATTATGCTGATGTAGCAGGTCGAACTACAAACATAATTTACAATACACCCTAAACGCCATGGATAGCATTGACACTATCCTCTCAGACACCGTGAAACCCCTGGAAGAATACTTCTGATACCTACTACAGGCCATATCACCCTAGAATAGTTACTGGACCAAAGCAGCAAGAATTGGAAGAGGACTTCAAATTGACGACCCAGTATTTAAACATTTCTGAACTGAATCCCACGGACAGTTGGAACAAAGAGCAGTATCGCTGCAAACATAAGGGCAGCGGAAGCCGTACAGCCTAGGCAGAACCACGGATTCACAAACAGTTGAATCCCCAGGTATAATCAGATCATATCCAGCAACAATAAAGACCATGCCATCTTAGTCCAATTATCCATGGGGCAAACTCAATTCTGGAAAGACCATTCATCGAGACTCATAACCATTATCAACACCACTGATCATCATTACCTGAACAGACAGATATGACCTGTTTATCTGATACCCAAGAAAACCCCACTCCTTCCCCGTAGCAGCGTTTGTATATCGCCAAAAAAATGTCAATGAATCTTCAAGAATGGCCCATGATAATTTTGACAGGGCTAATGCAAACTCAGTTGGAAGATCTGACATAGATGAATATGGAGGCAATGAATAAAGTCAACTCCGAACCCATATTTAGTTAGTTAAAGATGGACTGGAAGACTGCATAAGGCTGCCCCTAACCAGTAGATAAAATGATCTGCTAAAAACAAAGAATCTTGTAAAAGAAAGAAAAAAATGGATCAAGGAATGAATGAAGAAAGGAGAAGAAGTTGTGACAGAAAACGGGAATCAGAAACAGAAACTGATTCTCACTCAATAATGAGTAGCCATGGCAGAAGCAAGAATTCCAGAATGCAGTCATGGAGATCCAGTGGAAAATGTTAGAAGCCTAAAACAACAGCTGGAACATAGGGTATCAGAACAGATAAAATTAGCCAAAAAAACATAACAGATATCCAGGTAGAGCTGGAAATCATCAAACAGTCAGCAAATGAATATTGGGGAAAGGTAACCGAAATTTTAAAACTAACAGAAGAAGTACATGCTGAAGTTCAGTATGAAAGCAAGTACGAAGAAAAGGGAGTTGAAATAGCTTGTTTCCTGGGAAAAGAAAAGATGGAGCTGAGGGGATGGAATGTCCAGTTGCCTCTGAAAAATGGCAGAAAATCTAGAACATTCGACTCTGAACATAAGGAACTAAGATATATAGTCAGACATTTCGAGAAAGTGGCCAGGACACCAATAATGCCATTCACCAACGAAGTATTGGGAAGAGTCAGGTTGGAATCTCTGAAGACCTGGTTGAGATACTAGATTTGGCTTTTGGAGATCAGAACAAAGTGGCAATTACAAAGACGAAACTCCTGAAGCAGAAGCAAAGGGACTGCGAATTCTGCCAGTTTTAGGGGAGTTCCAAGATATTGGGCTGATGTAAAGTAGAACACAGAAGCACAAATAGATGTGCTACAAAATGGTCTGCCCAATGAGTTAAATAACTTTCTAGAGTACACTGATCTTCTAGACAATTTAGTTGATGTTGTCAAGTTGTGCTCAAAGCGCAATATAAAGAAACCAGCAAGAATGGCAGAAAGAAGAAATCAGGCCAGGGGAAAGGAGGATACAAAAAGCCCAACGACCTGAGAAACACCACACCTACTCCAAAAGCTGCACTGGTGGGAAAAGAGGCAGGAAATTTCAGTTGCGCCCCAATGAATCTATCTGCATTCAAATGATCGAATATAATTTTTGAAGAACCCAATTATAGAAGGGAAGAAGGTCGATCCATGGACTGTGGGGATTCAAGGTGTCTTGCAGCAAGTTGCCCAGGAAAAGTGAACATGGCATGAGGACAGTGGAAGTGACGCCATTTAGTGATTCCTAACAAGGAAACAACGTCGAAACCGCAGTTTACAAGATAACAGGATTGGGAGGAGTTTCAGCCAGTGCAAAAAAGAAGGGTCATTGCACTGGGCGGCAATCTCTGTTGATTACTGCTGTTATATTTGTTTTGCAATTTCACAGTTTTCAATTAGTAGTGCAGAAATTCTGGTCTCTTTAAGAAAGCAAGCATGGTATTGTAAAATATTCACTGAAAATCAGTGACAGGTTATATGATAAACATACTTTAATTGACTGAGGAGCCATGGGAATAGCATTGGTGAACAAAGATTATTATTGCCATCATCAGCTGGAAGAGAAGAAATCATGAGAATCAAGACATTTGATATTATTGATGGAAGACCCATCAAGTCAGGAACAATTACCGGAATGGGCAAATTGAACTTTAGAATACTCTTACATCAGAAACTATTATAAGCATTTGTAACAAAATTGGGTTATTACTGGATTGTATTAGAACTACCATGTATACAACTTCACAACATAACAGTCATATTTCAAAGCCAAAGAATCAATTTCCGAAGTAGTTACTGGCAACAGAATTACCATCACCATTTAAGCGAATGGGTATGGGGTCAATATATGGAAACATCAGCCGATCTGGAGAAATCTAGGATATATATCTACACAGTAGCTGCCTCAACCTTTATGAGAAGTTCAAAGAAGGAGAAGCTTAAAGTGTACTCTGTCACATTCTACATAATCAACAAATTTTCAAGAGTAAAAGACCTACAAGAAAAAACCCTTCGTAGAGGTTATCATTAAGGAGTTGCATGTATTTCTCCACCTGTGCAGCAAGGTAGTTGTGGAAACATTTCAATCACATTGATGCTACAATCATGAAATTATGCTGTCAGAGGGATTGACACCACTGATTGGACCTATTCACAGCTTATCTCAAGAAGTGCTGCATGTTTTAAAGCCATGAATTGAAACAAACTTGTTCAAGAGATTGAGGCAGTTGTGTTCATCACCTTCCAAAGCTTGAGTGCTGTTGTTCCAACACTGGAGGGAGGCTTGAGTTGCTCTGGTGATTACCAAGGTGTGAATGAAGTGACAATCGAAAACCGGTACCCCCTGCCATTGAGCTAAAAGACCTTGCTAACACTATTGAATGCTCGCTATTACAGCAAGCTGGACATCTGTGATGCATACAACATCATTAGAATTATTGAAGGGGATGAATGGAAAACAGCTTGCTGACCCACAATTGACATTGTTAATCCCTTGTTATGTCCTTTGGACACACCAGGGTACCAGTGTCATTCCAAGAGTTCATCAATGATACATTAGAACTATTTTTGGATATATTGTGCATTGCTTTGTCAATTATATTCTCATCTACAGCAACAACCTGAAAGAACATAAGGAATACGTCCAATCCATAATGATATCTCTCAAGCAACTGGGCCTCTACTACGAAGCAGTCAAGTGCCTGTTCTATTAGGATGATGTTACATACCAAGGGTTGATTATTGGAGTAAATGGAATAAGAATGGATCTGGAGAAAGTTCAAGCAGTTGAGAACTGGGAAGCACCAGAACAACTGAAGGAAGTCCAAGCCTTCCTAGGCTTTGCTTATTTTTACTGACAGTTATACTAAATCATAGCAGGGCGGTACAAGCACTCACAAAACTTACCAACGAGCTAGTACCTATCTGCTGGTGGCTGGATACAAACCAGTCATTTGCAGAACTCAAGATGGCTTTAACAATGGTACCATTGCTCATCCACTTTGATTACAAATACAATAGTTTTTGAAACCCACGCTTCAACTTACATATATGCAGGAATTGTCTCCCATTACCACGATCAAAGAGTACTAGATCCACTGGACTTTATCTTCAAAAGATATTCACCCACTGAAGAAAATTATGAAATCTATAATCAAGAATTTGGTATGATAGTCAAAAGCCTGAAACAATGGGGATCTGATCATAAAGGTTCAGTATATTCAATTTCAATTATCACAGATGACAAGAACACAGAATACTTCATGATATTGAAACTGTTAAATCGATTGCAGACAAGGTGGTCCCAATTCCTCTCCCACTTCAATCTCCAAATCCTTTATTGCCTAGGCAAACAAGGACAGTAGCTGGATGCACTTACAGAATGCTAAGAGATATTGCTCCAAATGGAAGGTAGAAAAAACCCAGCAAATAGTGCTATGATTAGAGAACCTTGACAAGGCGCTATGTACAACTTTGATAGTGGCATGTGCCCAAACAGTAACCCTGGACAATGATTCAACAATTGCCAAAGAACTATGGATTTGGATAAATAGGGTATATAAGCAATGTCCATATGACAGCAGTAAAGGTCTATGTACATAAACCAAACAACTGTTGGAAATTTCTGAAATACAAATTCAACCAACACATGAAGACAAGCTCAAGTGGATGCAGGAATGTCATCATTCTCTGGTTGCAGGGCATCCAGAACAAGCAAAAACATACAACCTCCTAAGCCGAAGCCATTCCTGAAACCAGATGAGAAAGGACATGGATTGATATGTACGGAAATCACCATATAAGCCAATGAAGTACACCAACTCATTGACAAACACATGGATCGTTATGACCATGGGATACCAGAACAACGATAAAGAGATTTTACAATGGTCTTCATGGTTGGGCTGGCAGCCAGGGAAGGGTTCAATGTAATATAGGTAATGATCGACTGCCTAACCCAAATATGACATCTGGTTCCTGGTACAGACATCATGAAAAGTGAGAAGCTGGGCAAAATGAATGTTCAAGAAGTGTTCCGACTGCATGGACTGCCCAAAATAATAGTATTGGACCAAGAACTGCCATGTGCTTTAGAGTTCTAGATACATGTCTGTGAAAGACTAGACATTGATCGAAGGTTGTCAACCATGTTTCACCCTCAAACAGATGGCCAAACTGAAAAGAATTCATGCGGTAATGGAACAGTACATCCAAAACTTTGTTCATTATCAGCAGGACGATTTGGTCCAGTAGCTATTAGTGAGAGAATTAGCAGCTAACAATCTCTTTCAGGGACAACCAATTGCTCTGAATTTTTGGTAACTATGGCTTACATCTGTGAATGATCTTTGTCCATCATCCAATCAAGAACCCTAAACATATTTCCAAGGTAATCACCCAGCACATGGTTCACCAGACGCAGTAACCTTTCTGCAAATTCCAAGCAGAGATGAAAACAGCCAAAGCCATTCAGTCAGACAAGGCCAACAAGTTCTGAAGTGTCAGTATTCTATTGGAAGTTGATGACAACATTTGGCTGAACACACACAATGTATTGACAACTCGACCAAGCAACATACTCGACTGGAAACATATTGAACCCTAAGAAGTCACCAAGGTTATCAGTCTATGGCCGATCAAATCAAATTACTCAACCAGCTAGCATCTACAATGTCCAACGATATTTCAATTGGAGAGATCTACTCAAGATCCCCTCCAATATCAAACGCAGTAACCCCCACCACCAGTAATAGTGAATGGAGAAGAAGAATCTGAGGTCGAGTGGGTAGAAGATTCCAGTCTGTTCAATAGACAGTTCAGTATCTAATTAAGTGGAGAAGTTACAAAAATGTAGTAGTGAGTCTGTATTTTAGAAAGAACAGACTTAAAGCTATCAACAAGTTTCATGACAAATAATCTGGCAAGCCTGGATCATGAACCTCATAGGCACTCAGCATTTGAGAGGGGGAACTACTGTCACTGTTGTATTATGTGCAGATCGATCGTGGAGTGATGATTGGTGATGAATAGCAGAGGTATGCATTATGAGAGCAAAATCTGGTTTCAAATGAAAAGAAAATATGTTTTGAATGGAAAGAATCAGGTTTCATGGAGGAAGTAGAAATCATGCAAAGATGGTATACAACCACAGCAGCAGTTCAAATGTATTGTGGAATGAGTGGATTATGGACAAAATTACTGTATATTAGCCAGGCATTATACAAAGGATAAGTTTCTTTCTTCACTTGTTTTTAGTATGCATAACAATCAAAGAGCTTTGGCTTCCTTCTTCTTTCACACTTGGTGATTCTGGACTGAGTCTCTTGCATACAGTCTTTATGCTTTAGCTACAGGCGATTTTCAACTCTTCAAGCACTCTGATCTTCGGTTTTCATAACCCTTTGAGTCCCAAGCTCTAAATCCTTGACATCCAAGTCCTAAATTCTCCACTGCAATCAATTATCACCTGTACTTATGAGGCATTGATCTGATACCTATAATTTGATAATAAAATCCATAGACATGAAATCCCATTGTTGGTACAACAATTTGAACAGTTGCTTATACGAATAGTAAATATGGTGAGGTGCTGGATTCTTTGGACATTCTGAATATGAGCTGATATAGTCTTCAATGAGTTTCTCCATTTGTTACCAAAAGAAGTTCTACCTAACCCGTTTGATATGTGGCATGTGCTATATATCCTACCACTGGTAAATCATGCTGTGCTTCAAATTTCTATTTTCATGAATGTAAATTGTTTGGAATCTACAATATTCCTTTTTAGTAATGGGCTTCATTTTTCAAAATAGATGTCTGGGCTGGAATTGTCCTGCATCACTCAGACATACTTTATATGCCCTGCAACTTTATTCTTGGCTGCAATAACTGTTAGGGGATACTGCAGCTAGGTGTAACTTATCGATATTGTTGTACCGACTTATGATAAAGGCGTATCTTAATTTTAATAATCCAACTGAAAATATGGAGTTCGATTGTGACGCGTTTAGGTCGTTGTACTGTATGTATAAATACGGGCATCTATTGCAGTATGGCCCTTATTTAAAAGTCGTAACTGTCTTGGAGGTAATCCTCCGATGACTCGTCAAAGGCGACTTTGGAAGGAAGTTCACCGGTATGGAAATAGTGGTATATTCTACCCAAAGGTTATGACGAACAAGGTATCGTGCGAGGTGTTCGTATTTGGCTCGGGTATTTGCTTGGGCGTGCAAGATGCGAGCGTAGAGAATCTTCTGATCGTCTGATACAGACATAAAAGTTTATTGGTGAATATTCTTAAGGTAATTAACTTAATAATATTTCAGGTGGTTTTTCCGCTGTTGTGTTCTGACTGTGGTTTGTTCGACTGTTGCTTGAATCGTTGTGTTTAAACTCGTGGGTTTAAGGTGGTCTTTTATAGGTGAGTATTTCCGCGTCAAACCATCCTGCTAAGGGGTGACGGTACTTCTCTGTAATCTATGATGTGTGTGTATAGTACTATCTCATAAACACTCAGTCCACCGTAGTGGGTGTTCACATAACATCCGATCGTTGCTTCAGAGCCGATCTCGGTAGTTAGCTGTGGAGAGTTCCGTTTGACAACGTGTGGTTGCGTAAGCCCCCACCAGGAGTTCCCAAAGGTTATCCTGCATGTTATGACGTTGCTGACATACATATCGGACCATTACTTCGTATTAGTTATCTTTCTTCGTATTGAGTGGAATAGTGATCAATGATTTAATGAGCTGCCAACCCATACATTGCCACGTACCTAGTGTCATCGGGTCTTATCCGTGTTCCCCGTAGGGGGTGCCCTCTATCAGTTATCGTGTTGTAAACACGGCAGAGCTGGGGTTCGACAGTCTAGATCCAAGCACTTATCTTTTAGGTAGAGTTAACTACCGGGGCGCAGTTAGCTTATCTCCTTTGCTTATTCTAGCTCTAGAGATAGCAAAGTCCCGCATACTAAGATAATATCGCTTGTCCAACCAAATCCATGAAGCTAAGCACGGGTATGGTTTGTCCCAGTATTAGCATGATAAGAAGATAACACTGGTCTGATCCGTAACGCACAGCTGATCCGAAGACCCCTGCTTGGCAGTTACATTGCTTCGGCAGTATGGTTGGTGTGTCCCATGCCTTGGCCAGTACTATGGGTTGTTACCCCAAGATTACTGTCTGATCGAGTGTGCGTACTGTCTCCACACTGGGTAGCTATTCCCTATGCTGAGACGTAGTATTGTAGCATAGACTATTATGGGGATTTCACCCGGCTATGTTGGGCCGTCTGCTAACTCATCGGTAGACATCCTCAGGGGTGTGATCTTAACCGTTAGTCATCTTTGAATAACGGCAAGCCTGGGAGACTAAGCCTGATGTACTTCATACGCATGCTAAGGGGAAACCCCTAACATTACCTCCCTCTCTAGCTCTGGTGACCTCAACAGAGTACTCCAACATAAGAAGTGATTCTTTTGCAATAGTTACCACTCAGACAGCGTACACTATAGGTGTAGCTAATCTTTTGGATAAAACAAAAAAAAAAAAATAAATAAAAATAAAGGTGACCTCCGCTTACATAAAATCAAATGCGGTGTGAGTTTTTAAATAAAAGAAATCTATTTATTCCTTCTCTTTTTCTTTTGTGTTTTCTTGTTTTGTTTCCATCTTTTGTCTTTTTCCATCTCTGGTTTTTGTTCGTAGAACTTATTGATTAGTTCTGGTGCTATTTCTGCTAGATGTTCGTAGGATTCCCAAGTATTTTCTTCGTGCGTAAATCCTTCCCACTTGACCAAATATACGTGCTTCCGATGATCCTCGTCTGTCGGTCCACTGGCTATAATAGCTTCGGGTATCCATCCTTCGTTGTCTGCTTCTATTGGTGGAATATCTTTTTCTTTGACTTCTCCTCGGTATTGTTCCAGTAGGGCGAACATTGAATGTAGGATGTATTTTCCATGACGCTGGTAGCTCCAACCGACACCATCGTTTGTTGCTTCCGACTTTACTGATTTTAAAAGGTCCGTATAGTTTGTCGTCGAGTTTTCTGCATTGCCTCTTGGTTCGAATATTTCTCCCATCTAGCATTACCCAATCGTTGATTTTGAACTCTGGTGCTGGCTTCCTTTTTCGATCGTAGTACGTTGCCATTTTTTCGCGACTGCTTTCCAGTTGTGTTTCGAGCTTGCGATAGACGTCTACCATGTAGTGAGCGTATATTTCCGAGCTTGGGTTTTTAAATTCCACTTCGGTGGGCCAATTGGTACGTGGTTCATATCCGTAGTTCGCGTAGAAAGGTGTTATTTTGGTTGCCGCATGTTTGGAGTTGTTGTATGCGTATTCGGCCATTGGTAACATTTCTTTCCAATTGTCTTGTTCGTAGTTGCAGTATGTTCGTAGGTAATGTTCAATTGTCTGGTTCATCCGTTCTGTTTGTCCGTCCGTTTGAGGGTGGAACGCTGTTGACATTGAACGTTTGATTCCTAGGAATTGATATAAGTCTGCAATGAAATGTCCGGTAAATACCCCGTCTCTGTCCGATACTATATCTGTTGGCAGTCCGTGATATTTCCACACATTGTCTAGGAACAGTTTGGCTACTACTGACGATTCCCGTTTGGCTGTTGGTATAAAATGAGCCATTTTCGTGAAGCGATCGATTACTACCATGATATTTTTGCATCCATCTGACTCTGGTAGGTCTGTGATAAAGTCGACTGATATGAATGACCATGGTGACGATGGTAATTCCAATGGATGTAGTAATCCATGTTTCGCATGTCGGGGGCTTTTCGTTCTTTGACACGAGTCGCATTTGTTGCAATAGTCTCGAACTTCTTCTTCTAACTTGGGCCAGTAGAAGTTTCTGGTGATGAGTTCCATGGTACGTTCTCTTCCGAAGTGTCCTGCCACCTTGGAGTCGTGTTCTCGTTTGAGTACTTCTCTTCTAAAACCCGTTGGTGCGTATAGCCTTCCTTTCCATACCAACATCCCTTCCGTATCTATTCCAAATCTTTCGTCAACGTTCTTTTCCTTGTTGCTAACTTTTCTTAATATCTCCTTATATTCTTCATCTTTTTCTACTTCAGTAATCCATCGTTCTTTCATTCCGGGTGTTAATTTTTAACTGAGAATCCGGCGAATGAGATTTCTCCTATTTCCTCATCGACAATATCCATTGTTCCGATGTTCATCCAAAGTTCTGGTCCTAATAAAGCTTTCTTTTCTGTACTTTGCGTACCTCCCTCTCTAGAGATGAACTCCGGACATCTTGATAAGGCATCTGCTTTTCCATTTGCTGAACCTTTTCTGTATACAATTTTGAAATTATATTCTTGTAGTACTTCTGCCCATCTAGCTTGCCTTCGATTGAGTTGATTGGTTTCTTTAAAGTACTGTAGATTCATATGGTCAGAGAAAACGATAGTCGTATGTGTAGCTCCTTGGAGGTAACATCGCCATGTTTTGAAAGCGTATACTATGGCAAGCATTTCTTTGTCGTATATTTGATAGTTGATTTCGGCGGGTGAGAATTTCTTGGAGATAAAGGCAACAGGGTGCATTTTAGCGTCTTCAAACTTTTGCGATAGAATTGCTCCCATGGCGAAGTCTGAGGCGTCAGTCTCGACTATTGCTGGTCGATCTTCTTCATAATGTCGAAGAATTGGGGTATTTTCTGCTGCAAACAATATGCATATTTTGTAGTAGGCCGCTTTTTGTGGGTCTCCGAACATGAAATTCTTTCCATCTCCTTTCAACGTATCTGTTATTGGTGCTACGATTCCAGCGTATCCTTTTATAAATCTTCGATAGAAGTTCCATAATCCTAAAATGATTTGGACTTCTTTCTGTGTTTTCGGTATTGGCCATTTGGTTATTGCTTCGCTTCTGCTTGGGGCCATTTTCAATCCTTTTCCACTAACTAGGAATCCCAGGAATTCGACTTCTTGTTTGTCGAATTCGCATTTGTCGATTTCCACCACTAACTCGTTATCCTGAAGGACCTGGAGTATTTTTCCTACGTACTCATGGTGTTCTTCTCGAGTTCCTTTAGTTGCTATCATAACATCGTCAATGTAGCATACTGTGACATTATCGTGGTGTCCTAGGAAAGGTTGTAGAATTCCATTCATCCATCTTTGAAAAGTAGCAGGTGCGTTTGTTAACCCAAACGGCATTACCATATATTCGTAGGATCCAAACTTGGTTCTGAAAGCTGTTTTCCATTCGTGTCCTTTTGCCATTCTTACTAAGTGATATCCGGATTTCATATCCAACTTCGTGATCCACTTAGCTCCTTTCATTCGATTTTGTAGTTCGTCCATTAGAGGTAGTGCAGTTTTGTCTTTGACTGTAAGATCATTTAACCGTCTGTAATCTACACAAAGACGTAATCCTCGGCCATTAGGTTTTGGTACAAATAAAATCGGGCTTCCCGCTTGTCCCTGCGATGGTTGAATTTTTCCTTCTCTTATCATTTTATCGATGTATTCTCGCAGTAGTTTTTCTTCTTCCCTTGATAATTGGTATATTGGTCCGACTTTAACCTGATCATCCGATGTTTTGAGGTTGATTTCGTGGTCGTGAGGGCCATGATTTGGTAATTTCTGGACTCCTGAGGATCGAATAGCAACAACCATTTATGGTATTGAGGTGGCAATTTTTCTGCCAATTGAGTTGTGTTACTGAATATGACCGATCCGATATTAATTGCATCGCTTCGAAAAACTATTCGGTCATCGTACGTGATGTTCCAGTCTGGGTTTTTCTTTCCATGATTGTAACATTTGCTTCTGCACTCCGTAAAATGTAGGTGGCCGTATGATGTTCCTTGTGCTTTGTGTTTCTCCAGATACCACGCTGGTATTAATACGTCGTATTCTTTTTGCATTGGTGTTGCCTCGAATGTTTCGAGTGATCGATGGTTTCCAAAGGCTAAACCTAACGGAATGGTGTACATCCCCGGTAGCTTTACTTTGTTTCCTCCAAAGTCACTTGCTCTGACTGAGTTTTTCCTTTTGACCACTGGTATTTTAAACACTTTTGCACATTGCGGTGATATTGTGAAGGATGTAGATCCTAGATCTAACATTGCTCGTACTGGGAATTGTTTGCTGTTTCCAGTTCCGTCATCGTAATCTATGAAGAACTTATAGATTGGTCTTGTTCCTATACGTGTTTGTGGGATTTTGTGTAGTTTTTTGACTTCGTAAAACACAAAGTCGTTTGATGTATTTTGTCGCTTGATTGAGTTTTCTTCCTCCGTGGGAGGTTGTTTGCGTTTTGTAGCCATCCTTTCGTCAATGACTGGGCCGTACAGGTCCTTGAATTCTAATCTTTTTTGTTAGTTTGAGGGGTATACTTACTTATTGCGCAACTACCGTCCAGCGGTTTCATCCCTTCCGGAATCCTCAAGGTTGCGACCGGTATCTATATAAAGGCTTTCTCCCGCCTAATCGCCAAAATCCTTCACGTAAAAAGCCTTCTATTATCTCCTTACTCCGAGATGTCTTCAGCTTGGTTCCACCAATCATCCTCAATATCCCACTGCTGTCTTCTGTTATTTCGTCTCCCTCAGATGTTTGTACTTGCCCTTCTTTTTCCTTATCACTCTCAATTTCGTATTCGTCGATCGGCAAGTCTTCCAATTGGTCGAAACCTCCTACTGTCAATTTTTGATATCCTTTGGGAAGTCCACTGTTCCGCTGGTGACTTTTACTGCTTGGAAGCACTTCATTGTTCCGTGTGCTCCTTTTCGCCCCGAAGGCCATGCACACCGTATGCATTCCTTTGCCGCCCTTCTCCTTTTTTCTTCTTCTGGTGGGACTCCTTGAATCATTTGTGCGTAGGTTTTTCCATCAGCGCTTTTGAATGCTCGAGGTACTGATCCTTTTTGATTCGCTGGTGTGTATGTTGTTTGTTTTTTGAAACGAGAGTTTTTTCTGAAGGGTGTTTTCTGGACTGACCCTGCTTCCAAGACTCGTCCTGATGCTTTGGGCATCTTTTTAATCATTCCGAAGTTTTTTGCCGTGGCTTGCCATATTTCCACATTCTTTCCAGCGTTGAGGATAATTTCCCTCAATTCTGCGACTGTTTTATCCGCTGGATTCATTGTTGACAACTGTTTAAATACTTGTTGTGGAAGTTGTGACATTAGCATGGTTCGATAGGCCACGCCAGTTATTCCGGCTTTTACGTTCAGAGTATCGTATTCCGTAATCATATCCTGGATGTTTCCCTCGTATCTTACTTCCATAATTGCTTTGTACGCTGCTTCCTGTTGGAATTGATTATGGAATCTGGCGTGTATTGCAGCTCGGTAATCCATCCAGCTTCTTTCATGTTTTCCGGTAGACGCGTCTGTTTCCCATTGCATGTGCCACGCTAGGGCGTGTCCTTCTAGGCGTCCTCTGCAGTATTGCATTTTTATTCCTGGCCTAGGGAATAAGTAGGGTTGGTCTGCGATGAATGTTTCCATGGTCATCCACCAAGTGTCAAAATCCTCGGAACTTTTTCCTGCGAACTTGGGTGGATCTGTTATTTTGATTCTTGAATCCCTTGGTCTGTTGTTATGCCTTGTTCTGGACCGTGATCTGGACCTCCTTGTTCTAGACCGTCTGGTTGGGGATCTGGTCCTTCTGGATCTAGGTCGTTCAGATGGTCCTGGTGGAGACGGAGGTGGTGGCGGATCTCCTCCTGTTCCTCTGTTTCCGCTTGGTCCTGGTTCAGGTTCAGGTTCTGATTCTGGTTCAGGATCAGGCATTCCCGCATCGGTACCAGATCCTCCCCGAAGGCCAGGTCTTGGGGCTATATCTGAATCTGTTATTGGAGAAATGCTTCTGTTTCTTTCCTCCGTCCTGTGTCTCCATTCCTGGACTTGTTCGGTTCTTCCTCGTCTTCCTGGTGTTGTATTAGACACCTTTGCTCTTTCCACCGCTTCCGTTAGGCCTGTGGTTTGCTCTGCAACTTCCTCAATTCTGTCCGCGATTTTTCGTAAATCGTGGTAGTCGGGTACATTTTTCTTTGTATGAGCTTCTAGGTCTGTTATCCTTTTATGGATTGCGGTGTAGGATACTGATAGCGAGGCTTGCTTAACCCTCATTGGGCTTGTTCTTTTTCACAACCTTCTATTCTTCTTTCGAGTCTTCTGAACTCGTCTGTTGCTCCGGCAATGATTTGATGTGATTGGTCCTGGATAACATCGATTCCAGTTCTTGTTTCTTTCAGCACATACTCAAGTATCCTGATTTGCTGTTCGTGTCCTTCCAGTGCTTGAGCTCCCAGGGCTCTGTTGGTTTCCACTTGCTGAGCGAAAATTTCGCAGTCTTTTCGAACATCGTCGAATTCGACTTCTATCACTACTCTCTCGCTGTTGCAGCATTCGATTAGATTCTTCATTTCTAGATCGAGTCGTGATACTCGTGCTTGTACGCTGTCATCATTTCGGTGTCCTCGTCCTGCACTATCTGTTGGTACTTCTGCCGCGACTGTTGATAGTGCTCCTGTAGTTTCTTGACCCATTCTGGCAGAGGTTTGGGCGCTGCTGAGGTCGGTTTGGAGATTGCTGTTGATACTGGTGCTAACCGGTCCGCTCCAAAGGTGAGTCTGCGCCTGGGTGCCGACATTTTGAGTATTCGAGGATGTTGTGATGCTTGCTCTAGCTAGCGCGTAAAGGGCTATTCGTTGGACTTGACGACAACGTAAACACTGATTGTTGCAATATTTTGGACAGTGTGATGGGCAACAAGGTATGTTTTCGTTGTTTCCTGTTATGTCGAATATTTTTGCCGCGCAGCAAGCTTTTTCTTCGCACAGTACACAGTTCATGAACGTATTTCGGATAACGTCCGAAATATTATACTGTTAGGGGGATACTGCAGCTAGGTGTAACTTATCGATATTGTTGTACCGACTTATGGTAAAGGCGTATCTTAATTTTAATAATCCAACTGAAAATATGGAGTTCGATTGTGACGCGTTTACGTCGTTGTACTGTATGTATAAATACGGGCATCTATTGCAGTATGGCCCATATTTAAAAGTCGTAACTTTCTTGGAGGTAATCCTCCGATGACTCGTCAAAGGCGACTTGGGAAGGAAGTTCACCGGTATGGAAATAGTGGTAGTATTCTACCCAAAGGTTATGACGAACAAGGTATCGTGCGAGGTGTTCGTATTTGGCTCGGGTATTTGCTTGGGCGTGCAAGATGCGAGCGTAGAGAATCTTCTGATCGTCTGATACAGACATAAAAGTTTATTGGTGAATATTCTTAAGGTAATTAACTTAATAATATTTCAGGTGGTTTTTCCGCTGTTGTGTTCTGACTGTGGTTTGTTCGACTGTTGCTTGAATCGTTATGTTTAAACTCGTGGGTTTAAGGTGGTCTTTTATAGGTGAGTATTTCCGCGTCAAACCATCCTGCTAAGGGGTGACGGTACTTCTCTGTAATCTATGATGTGTGTGTATAGTACTATCTCATAAACACTCAGTCCACCGTAGTGGGTGTTCACATAACATCCGATCGTTGCTTCAGAGCCGATCTCGGTAGTGAGCTGTGGAGAGTTCCGTTTGACAACGTGTGGTTGCGTAAGCCCCCACCAGGAGTTCCCAAAGGTTATCCTGCAAGTTATGACGTTGCTGACATACATATCGGACCATTACTTCGCATTAGTTATTTTTCTTCGTATTGAGTGGAATAGTGATCAATGATTTAATGAGCTGCCAACCCATACATTGCCACTTACCTAGTGTCATCGGGTCTTATCCGTGTTCCCCGTAGGGGGTGCCCTCTATCAGTTATCGTGTTGTAAACACGGCAGAGCTGGGGTTCGACAGTCTAGATCCAAGCACTTATCTTTTAGGTAGAGTTAACTACCGAGGCGCAGTTAGCTTATCTCCTTTGCTTATTCTAGCTCTAGAGATAGCAAAGTCCCACATACTAAGATAATATCGCTTGTCCAACCAAATCCATGAAGCTAAGCACGGGTATGGTTTGTCCCAGTATTAGCATGATAACGAAGATAACACTGGTCTGATCCGTAACGCACAGCTGATCCGAAGACCCCTGCTTGGCAGTTACATTGCTTCGGCAGTATGGTTGGTGTGTCCCATGCCTTGGCCAGTACTATGGGTTGTTACCCCCAAGATTACTGTCTGATCGAGTGTGCGTACTGTCTCCACACTGGGTAGCTATTCCCTATGCTGAGACGTAGTATTGTAGCATAGACTATTATGGGGATTTCACCCGGCTATGTTGGGCCGTCTGCTAACTCATCGGTAGACATCCTCAGGGGTGTGATCTTAACCGTTAGTCATCTTTGAATAACGGCAAGCCTGGGAGACTAAGCCTGATGTACTTCATACGCATGCTAAGGGGAAACCCCTAACAGAACATCAGGTATAAGTGCACTTGCAGGTGACTTCCTAGGACAGATCTTTCCAGAATCAAGCATTTCATTCAGATATTCTTTAAGGACCGAAAGCTCATTTTCCGAGAGAGCGTAGATGGCACCCAACGGAGGTTGTTTTCTATCATTCAAGTCAATAGCATGATCGCAGGATCAATGAGGCGGAAGAGCATTTGCAGTTTCTCTGTGGTAGAATGATTCGAAGTCTCTGTATTGCCATAGAATTCACTGTACCCAATCGATCTCAATTTCATGTGCTGTGTTGGCATGAATTGCACCAATAACCCCAATCTATCGATGATCGGTACCGAACTTCAATATAGAATCTTCATAGTCGATTGAGAACGAAGATACTGCTGCCTTTGTACAATGTTGATGGATGTGTTTTGACGTAAATTGGAGCTTATCATTTTCTTCGGTAACTCCACTAAATGCTTCTTGCTTGATGATTCACCAGTAGGGTGACATGATATCAGGTGAATCCTCCATTGGACTAATTTCGAATGTTGCTTTGGTATAATGGGATTCATACCGCAGAGTGACGGGGAAGGTATACTGCCAACCCGCTCCTGCTACTCTTTGTCTATCAATGTTTTTGACTATCTTTGGTTCCGTTCGAGTCACTAATGGAACACCATGACATTCGGCCCATGGTTGCGAATCATAGGTGTATCACACCCCATATCCAAGAGAACCTTTCCAGGGACGTTCATTTCGTCTTCAAAGCTTGCAAACATCTGTATTGTGGGTCTTGAACCTGTCTTTGGTTCAGGTGGCAATTGCTGCTTTGGTTTCTTGGATTCAGGCTGAGGTGCGCTGGCCGCAGCCTTGCGTTTTCGATTTTTTCGATGGACAACCATGGTGAACTGCCTTTAACACAGCTCCGGCCGCAATGGGACATGGTTGATCAAAGAGGTTCGAATGAGTTCAATTATATGCGATTTGTTTGTCACTTGTCACATTTGGATGCCATATGACCAGCATATTTTGAGTATTGAACTCATTCTCAGGCACCCTTTCTGAATCAGCTGAAAAGAAAATATATTGAATATCAAAAATCAATAAGCACTACTAATCAACGCATTGGCCAATCCAAAAGAAACATAGATGTCTATATAAATGTAAATCTCAAAGAACATAGCAATGACCGCAATCTTTTGTCCCAATGCAAATATGAATATCTATACTCATATATACAAAAGCCAGAGGTGTCTGTACTTCATAGAGCATAGAAATGACTGCAATCCATACCCTTAATGCCTATACTGATAGACCCAAAGAAAAGATGAAAGAAACTCGATTCAATCATCAATTTCCAGACTGCCAGAATCATGCTCATTGAACACTCGGTAACTAGTGCTGCTGTTGGTTTTGTAATTCAATTAGCCAGACTACTTGGATTAACACTTGTTACACTGTGTCCTGATTTCCAACCATGAATCCGGAATACCTTTGAGGGCTATGCCCTTGTCTGTACTGATAGGCTTATAACCCGTTTTTTCAGTTCGAGGTATTTTGGAGTCAGAACCTTTATTACCCTCATCATCATGCTTCTTCTGATTCATTGTATCTTTGGGTATGTGATCATTATGACGGTGTCTGTTTTTCTCTTGCAGGTGTCTCTCAATAGCATAGCCGGTTTTGCTAAAGCAGCAGTTCGTATTCTGCATTATCGTTTGGGGTAAGATTCAAAATGGATAGTTGATTCTTAATGTCTTTGTTGAAGCCACTGTGCAGAGTTTCTCACCATGCAATTCCTGATAAACAGACTTGGTTGATCAGGGCCTCCATCCTTACGATGTAGTGGTGAATGTGTCCCTTGAACTGCAAGTCTTTCCTCTTTCAGAGGCATTCTTTTTCTTCCTCCATATGGATGAATCATTCCTCCGGCATGTGGTTGTGGGGAAGGTCATCTTCTGCGCCTGAATCAGAGGAGCTAGAAGACTTGGAGCCACCTGGATGTGGGTCTCCTCCAATGCCTCCTGCGCCATCTCCATTGCCCTCAGGCGTAGGAATCATCACATCTCTGATCCAGATTCCCCCAACATACCTGACGGAGTTCCAAATGCGTAATCATTTGGCATCCAGTTTCATGTCTCCTTCCTGTAGACCGATAACAGACTTAGGCAGGTAGTGTGCCGATCGTTTCATCAGTTCATTCGAGAGCTTGGTTCGTAGAGCTCCAGTGAATTTTTGGGAACTTCGTGTCAAAGTCCTTTTTTGTCTTCTGTACTGCAGCTTTTCTTTCGCTCTGATCGTGTAAATCAAAGAGGGTGTTCCAAGCCTTTCCTGACCGCAGAATATGCTTCGGCGAGAGCCGCTGATAGGCCTTCATAAGCTTTGGTGGATGAGGCTTCTGTGGACTAGGCTTCGGTGGACTAGGCGTCAGTGGACTAGGCATTCATCTCATCGAGTACTGCGTAGATATGAGCTGCAAATACTTTGAGATTGGATTGTGATATCAGAATGTTTTTCAAACTGTGCCCTTTCTATCATTTTAACTTTCAGGCAACTAGCATTGTATATCTCGTTCTGCATGGCGATCAGTCATTCGTAGGCCTGGGTGAACTCAGGTAGTATGGTTTGGACTTCGAAATTCATTTCCCCTGCTTTTTCGATGAGAGCTCCATCGGTTTCAATTCCCCATTGATTCCCTTCAAATGTGGATACCCCAATCTGGAATATCTTCGTCATGGCTGGTATTCCGTCACCTGCATTCCTTATCACAAAATAGAATTGACACATTCCCTCATCTGACCACCATGTAGACTTCTGCCATGGGGGTATCCGATCCATTTCCAATCACTATAACATTACCCGAAAATACCTGGCAAGTGATTTGGCTGAGTGAGGAATTAGAAACCCAGCCATAGCCATGTGCTAAAGCTGTTACGATGGCTGATAGTCTGGAGCATGATTTCTATTCCTCAATATCGAAGGCTGTGAGGTCCCTGATGACAATTCGGAATTTTTGAACGACAAAGTCTTGTGCTGAATCTCCTTCTTGTGTAATCGGTTTCGCAGTTGCCATAAGCTCAATTAAATCTCAGCCGCTTCGATAGTAGAGATAGTCTCATTTTCTATATCCGAAGATATTAACAGATCTCACAGAACTGGACCTACTTTCACAGTTGGAGATAGAATCTTTGGGGCGTATGGTGTCTTCTTGAATGGATGGGATAACCAAGAGGTTCATTTCTGCACACAGATAGATAATTGGAATGTGTTGCCCTTTGTGGTAGAGGTATTCCCTAAACATATCTTCTGGTCCCTGGATTTCAAAGGAGGTGCCAAGGTCTTCATGGGTGTCGAAGAAGGTGTCTTGAAAAGTGTTCAAGGGAATTGGTATCAAAACCAAGAGGGTACTGATGACAATGATAACAGAAGAAAGTCCGCAGACATATGACAGCATCAAGACCACTTGATGTGTATTGAAGTGGGTAGAAGAACCCCTGCCTCCAAAGCATTTCTTTGCTAACAATATAATGTAACACCGGAAGCTTCGCTCCAAGTTTATCCGGTCAAAGTAGTATCTGTACTTAATTTGGGAGTGCTGCGACGGTAGGTCAGGATGTCAGCCTGGGATGTGAAATCACTAAACCATTCTGAACGAAACAAATACCTGTTCAATGTGTATATTGTTAAGGCTTGTTGAGAAGGTTGATTATTCCTTTCTACCCTTGAAGAACCAAAGGTCATTATATGTTCGTCTTTGCTGCTAACAATTACTGCTATCTACACTTATCTCTAGAGCTCAAGCACCATAACCACCTTCGAACTAATGCCCGTTCTTTAGCAACTACCGTGGCCTCAATCTCTCGATTGTCTATTGTCTTTATCATCATTAGATCAAAATCAGACCATCGGTATTATTCACGACACCAAGCTTGTGGGCTTGTGTCTCCGGACAAGTTGTATCATTTCGATCTGATGACCTCCGGACAAATAGACCTCTTTTGATTGAGAGTAGCCTCACTGTTCAGAGTCGACACATGATCTTAGGTCTTCGGCTTCTGGCTGGCGCAATTCAGCTGGTTGCCAGCTGTGCGTTTGTTCTCGGTGATTGTCTGCTTCTTTGGCTGATGCTATTCAGCCGTTTGCTGGCGGTCCATTTGTCGTCGGCTATTCACAGCAGAAGCGACCGGGACCAACCACTTGCCGTGGTTGCTTATCGATGGCGTGGGTATTTGTTTGCTGGCCATCCAAAAAGAATGGCTCTGGCATCCAAGACAAATGATAGCTGATGACGTCTAATCAGGGAAATCACGGGTGATCGTATATCACCCAGCTGTGAACTTGCTCGGTGTAACAGTGTGGTTTGTGGTGATAATGGTCAGAAAGGGGCTAACACGAACATCTCATGGGTGTGATGTCAAGTTCTCACACTCTTCCCACATGAACCATCTAGCCATGTCAATTGAAGGTATATAGAATAGCCACTCGAGATACGGATAGATGAGAGGGAATTATCATAAGTAGTTGACATTCAGGTAGGATGAGACAGTTGTTGACCTAGAAGAAGATCCAGTGGAGGTAAAACAACGGTGTTTGGCCCTGCGGTACTAGGATGGGCAATGATACGTCAGGTCATATGTGTGCTCACTCTAATTGTTTAAACTATTATATTCCACACGATTGCTTTTAGATTGACACTTGACTCTTTCTGGATACATCATGGAGGATCTGATACATCAATTGCCTGGTGTATATAAACGCTATATGTGCAAGTCAATAAGTCTAAGTTCAAAAATTTTGGATTATGATGTTGTTCATTAAGTTTAATGGAATTAGGATGGGGAACTATAAGAAAATTGCAGGTGAGCAACAGTTAACCTTAAGTTGACAAGCAATGGGAGTTGCCGTCAATCCATCAATTGATGACCGGTGTACCAGAACATCCTCAAACCACATGAATCTTTTGGTAGACTGAACATATGGAGTTAGGTCTAAATCGAGTATAAGTCGTAGTCTTCGATGTTCGCTACGATGAATACCTATGAGGTTAAAAATCAAGCATAGTGACGAAGTTATGAAGAAACTATTTCCTCATTCAGGAATCAAACTTTTCAGCTCATAAGCATTCATATTCAGGCGCACCAAGAAGGTATCAATAATTTCTCAGGTGGTCATGAAAATTTTAATGTGGCGTGGATTTGCTGGTGCCTGGATTGCAGTTAACATGTTGTTGGGTGAATGAATACCTTGAAACAATCAATACTTGCAGCATACAACACGAAAGAGTCAAAAGTAGATAAAAGACATGGGAACACAGTTCAAAATTCTAGAGCTAAACCTAGAATATACAAATTCTACGTTCAGACCGCCATAATCTTGATCCAAAAATATAACATCATTGATCCAGAGAGGTACTCTAGTGAGAAATGTATGAACTGAGTCGAGAGGTTCTGTGTCGAGAGGGATTCATGAGCTGTGGAATGGAGATGATCTGCGCAATCCCTGATCAGTGAATTGACGGCAATACCCGTATCATGCGACTCCATCTACGGTTAGATACACCGCAGATTTCTAACTTGTTCTGGTATACGAAACACACCCTTTGTGGGCTCGCTAATGAGCAAATTTTGATCAGGACTTTTCTATTGTTGAGGTTGAATCTTCCAACAATATTGACAATGCAGAGTAGAAATTTGAGGGCAAGGATGAATCTTCCGATACTATTAACAATGTAGAGTTCAAATATTGAGGTTCAAGGTTGACCCTGCAATACTGTCAACAATATAGAGTTGAATATTGAGGATCAGGGTTGAATCGTCTGATACTAATGAGGATGTTGGGTCGAATACCAAGGATCAAGGTTCAATCTTCTAACAATATACACATTTACCCAGGTGCTATGGCATTGGGGATTGAATTCCGCATCAAGTGGTATGTTACAAAAATTCTGTGAACACAGAACATTTTGACTGACAATAAGATCTTAAAATAAAAAACTGTGAACTCCAGAAACATCCGCTACAAGTGCATCTATGAATCAACCCTGAACTCCAGAAACTTCCATCTATCAATCAACCATGAACTCCAGAAACTTCCACTGCAAGTTCATCTATAATATGACAATCCATTGCATCAGGAAAAAAGGGCCATACCTTCCCGAATAAATAAGTTAGTGGGACAATTTAAAACACCAATGAATATATACCTACATGAGAATACCAAAGTTTTGCCTGACCTGCAAATTATCACCATCCTCATCATCCCTGCGTAAGCTGTTTGGTGTGCTTCTCATGTTTCTTGACCATCCAGTATATCATATTGACAGTGATATTGGGGCAATTGATCAACCTATACACGATCCTCATTTCTGCAACTCAGGATCTCCTGTTGAGCTCACTGACCTGATGGTCATAACTGTCTGGCCCTGTGTTCAGTAGCTATGTGTGTGGCACACGGTTTTGCCCAAATCATACCACTCAAGTGAATACCTGACACTGTTCATTTAATATCCAAAACATTTGGGTGATAACTGCATTATTTGCTGCAGTTGAATTGAGGCCTGTGCCTCCAACCTTGGGGGTTGAAATAAATAGTGAGGTGTTGTGAAAATCTTGGTATCACAGTTGCATCTGGGTCCGCTCTTGCGAGTCCATCTCAGCGTACATCCAGAAGATATCGACATTGTTGCCAATATACCACTGGATACACCATTCAAGATGATGGAATTGGCCCGGGAGAGGGCAAAACAGGACCGCTTTCTGAGAAGGAGGGTCGGACGACACAAATTCTTTGGCTGCTGGGTGATCCTTGTATAGCTCGGCAGACGGATATTCTGCTGGCTTACATACAAGCCTCCAAATGAAGTCATCCCGTAGCCACTGGCATGACAGAGGTTAACTCAAGTCATTGATCTCAGACCAACTCGGAATCCACTCACCCCTAACATTCTTCTCCTCCATATCGCCCAAGAACCAAGAGAAACAGGCCAATCTCTACCAGTGCACCCAGTAGGCACCTCCCTCACCTTGAGACTTATATTGGTTCACAAGTTGCTGGAGAGTTTGTTGGTCAGCTGTGGTTTGTGTAAGGTTGACAATATGTTCTTTCATCTTGGGCATCTTTACAAACAGTTCTCCATCAGCTAGTTTACACTCTTACCACATCTGGATAGTCCAAGGTTTGGGTATCCTGATTATTTGATGGGATGCAGACATTTGAGCCGTGTTGTCATCAGACCTGATGCCTTGTATCAATCTCCAAACCACATCCTGGAGTGCTTCCACACTATGCTGCTCCATTAGTGATATGTCTTCAGGAGGAATTGGTCAGCCAGGGATCAGCCATATTGTTTGATTGACTCAGTCATTGAGCGTGTGGTACGTTGGTGTCGCTGTTACCTGCAGTTTGAATCCAATCTTGCCCTCTACAGAAACACTCCATCCCTGGGAATCACATCCTTTGTACCGGTGTGATTTGTCAAAGATTGCGAAGCTCCAGTCATGCATAGTGAGTTGCCTCTGACCGTTCGGTTTGGCAGGTGCGGTTCAAGAATCATATGATATGAGATTGATGTTCTACCTTCGTTCCGGCTCGTCTACAGAGGCGTTCAGATCTTCATTTCTTTGGTTGTAATGGTTTGGGTCCAATAGATCTATTATAGTGAAGTCTATGTTGTAGGACATGTCTTTTATGACACTTTGAAATGTCTCACAAATTCCAGGAAGGGTGACAATCAGGATTGGTTTATGGGCCAATACCAGGCATGGATGGCCATAGGGTGGTGTCATATTGATGTCCAACAGCTGGAGCAGTACCAGATATTTCATTGTTAATGGGTACCCACTCCGTTCCTCTGGTGGGACTGCTGGATGATCATTCAGCACTTGATCAATCCATTCATCCAGAGTTCGACCACAAAGAATCGACAAGGGCTCACCTCAAACCACTTTCTCAGTCTGCAGTTTGCAAAACATGGCAGTAGCAAAAGACGTATGTGGCTTTTGGAGGCCCTTCTCATCTGCAAGGAGCATGCTGGGCATGTCAGAATCCCAGACCCGTCGTTTGACAATGAACCTGATGGCCCAGATTTGATGCGCCAGAAATTTTGCTGGCAGGCCAGGGATAATCTATTTATGTCCAGGAACTCAATTGGTCTGTGACTGGCCCACCGGGAATGCACCCGGAAGCTTAAAAGCTTCCTCTAAACACTCCTGCTTGAGCGTATCGCAGATTGTGTTCAGTACCATACTTAAACCTGATATGTTGTCATTTGATAATTCATCAAAAGAGGAGATCTGCTCCTGGGCCTCTCTGGTCTCAGGTTCATCTTTCCTCAATATTTGTTGCATGACCTCCGTAGGCAGTTGTTCCGATGGGCTCAGACTTTGGCGGCGGCACACCTGACACACTGTATACATTCGGTTAGGATCATATTGTCAAGTGGATGCATAATTTACATAAGATTGAAATGGATTTCGCTTTCATTTACTCTAATCCACTTACATATTGTAATCCCTTGACAGATTGCTCTTTATCTCCCTCAGTATTGTCCTTGGTATTCTTATCTCCAGCACTGGAATTGTTCGAGTTGAATACAATTAGCAGATATTTGGACTGTGTTAGAATTATTGGATAATTACCAAACCAATCACATGTGTTGAACCTTCCCCCGCTATGTGCGACTCCATCACGAAAACCTCAACATTATTCATGAGCCGCAAGGCATTTGAATGTGATGCCTTTTACGAAATTTGATCAACAGCACAGCCAAGATTACCTGTCCATTCTTATACTTTCCCATATATTCATCATCCAACGTGTCATCACATCACATACGCTTGAACTGTGCTGTCAATGTCAAAGGATATCAAGACACTTTCAGACAGCCGCTGTTCAATATAAATGAAAGGAGCTTATCCCAAAGCTTGTCATCGGTATATATCACTGATTATTCCCTCTGGACTGTTGTACTGCCTTTCAGGGATATGCAACTAACTATTACTGTAACGCTTGAGTGCTCCTGTATTGGGAGATTCACTTTGGCATTTTTTGCTGTGTGCTCCGTTCTATCATTTGGTGCTGATCTTTTTTTGTTTTTATTACTGATCCCGTTTTCCCTGATCTCATTTGTGACTATTTTCCAAAACATATCAACCCACTAATGTTTTGTCCACAATGTATTAGCGAAATTGGACAATGGCATGAATTGATCATCAGTCTCAATATTTCCGGCCACAGCTGCCTTCCAGTGCAGTATTCCATGGAATTGGAGTTTTAGTCTGTTCAAGCTGGGAATAATTTCTTTGTACTTTTTTTCGACAAAACTAGCAACAAATGATTTTTTCCATCTGTTGACTATGGTGGATGTCTGACCCATTCAAGTGGCAAGGTTTTTGTCAGTGAAATCTGCAGTTGTTAAACTGGGTGGTCTGCAGCAATCATGGGTGGCAAATTCCTCAATTGTCCCAAAACCATCCCCAGCATTGTGAAACTCATCAAACGATATTTCAGGAAGGCATGGCGGCTCAGTGATCTTTGCCGCATCAGTTTTCTGAACTGGGGGAGGCATTACCCACTGCTTGAGTGGTAGAAGAATCCGCTTTCTACATGTGTTGCATGAAGATCGTGGTTCAGGTCAACGCACTCCCAATGGCAGCGGAGTGTGATATGGGCGTGGTCAATGAGGAGTCGGCCCGCCGGTGTTTCGCTGACAATCCCATTGTGGCAAAGGAGTTCTTGGCTACCGGGTGTGTCGCGGCCCATGAGTCTTCTCTGGATGAGAACAATTTGAACTTGCATAAGGGCCCTTGGTGTGATGCATGTATCCTGGCTGCTGATGAAGAAAATTTGACAAGCCTTGATGTTGCTGGGAGTTGAGCTGGGGAGGATAGTGCTGAGTATCCCCAGTTTGCTGCTGGGAGTCACGCAGAAGATGAACAAACCATGGCGCGGCTACGGTGTTTGGCTGGGGATGAATGACCAGCAGCAGGCCTTGGGTGTTCTGCTGATGGGGGTAAGGTGGCATGCCTTGTGTGTTTGGCTGGAGAGGAAGGAGCAGTGGCATGCCTTGGGAGTCCTGATGTTGTAGGTATGGGGGTGTGCTTTGGGAGTTTTACTGTTGGGCATACTCCGGCACACCTTGCAAGTTGTGCTGTTGGGTGTACGGCAGGGTGCCTTGGAAGCTTGGCTGAAAAATCCAGTACTGCAGTACCCCTTCGGTGTTTCGCTGGGGAGATCAGAAGGGTGGCGTGGCTTGGGCGTTCTGCTGTTGGGAATACTGAAACGTGCCCTGAAACTGCGGTTGGTGGTCTTGAGAATGATATTGCTGGTTACGCCATGAGATCGATGAGTTGTTACTGCCAACCAGAGCCTGATCCATGGTCGGATTGATTCTGGAATTTGGGGTGATTGTATACTGTGATTCTTGATTCTGGTATGTAGGGTAACTGAATGCTTGCTGTTATTGAGAATAATTATTTAATTTTTGGGCATCCTGCAGTCAATCTCCAGATCTACCTCTATGTTGTGGTGATGATCCTGAAGATGATATTGCACAAAAAGATTTGGGAACACAGATATAAAAATTGGAATGATATTGTCAAGGCTCTCTGGATACTTTATGCAATTAGCATATGACACGAAGCAGCAGAAAGAAGGACTTATTATATCTCTCCCATCTTTGAGTCTCATACCATTCCTTGTTCAATAGAATTCCGAAACAACCAAGGTACACACTGCTTTGTAGCATTGACACACACCAAGGGGGTATCCTTTCAATGGTTGGTATAAAAGATTAAGCAGGAAGTGGAAAAGTCAGCAACAGCATGGCAACAGTGGTGATGAGATCTCACTTATCTTTTGTATAAGTAAAACCGCTTGGCTTCTTGTTGGAGATCCGTGTATGTAATAATTACAATGATATCTACCATCGCATACCTTATACAAACATTACAGACAAGAATAGTATCACCGGTGCACCATGAATAGGCGAAAATAGTGGATCTGGTGAAAGGTAGACGTTCTAAGAACTAACCCACCTGATGAGGGTGAGTAGCAGGTATGATTCTTACTTCCATATTGTATGATACTTGAGGCCCAAACGTTATTCGGGTGCTTGATGGTGGTGCTCCAGTGATGTAGTATATATAATAGGTTTGTTTTAAATATGGGCCAGAACGGGAGATATACATATGTACAAAAAGCTTAGTAAGATAGGGGGCATAATTATAACAACATGCTTGGTGGGAAATGGGTTGTGGTGATTGTAGAAACAAAAACAGTGATGAGTAAAATGAAAACAAGTTGAGGTTGATACCCCATACTCAAGATGGTGCACTTCTCAGTAGTGCACTTCTAAGTGATGCACTCACCTGGTGGTGCAGCTGAAATTCAATGTGCTAATGCAAATTGGACAGTTTTACAGATAAATTCTTGTGAGAGAAACTCTTGTACCCATTGTGTAAACCCCCCTGAAAAATCACCACCACCATCCATTCTACTATCATGGCTAGATCGAGGCGAAATCGCATTACTTGTTTTATCCGCAACAAGAAATATCCCCACCAGGCCAGATTTGAAGCTCATTATATGCAGTTTCACCCGATTACCCTGGCCTGGGACCTTTCACCGGACAGATCTATACCTCCAGTTGGCTGGAACCGTCCAACAGCAGCTGGGTTGGTATACCTGAATCATTCCAGGATATATAATCGTATACTAAGGTGAGCTGGTGGACTCTATACCAGGCATGCCACCGCCTGAAGATTCCTCTCACATTGAATCAATTGACCTTCAGAAGCCAGATCAAACATGTATGCCCGACCCGATAAAGACTGAATATTAAATTGATGTTGTGGAAGTAGAGGCCGCTGGAGGTCAGGTATATGCTGTTGCGACTGGGATACACAACAAACATCGTATATACCTGTATCAATGGAACCTATGGCATCCATTCGATTGTGCATATAACATTCAGCCAGCTCAATCCTTGTGTCAGAACTCCAAAACATAGATCAACCCGCACCTGAAACATGCACTTGACGATTTCCATATTGAGTCTTTTCAATCAACTACTGAGATATGGGCACCCTTGGAATCTATAGACTTTGGATTAGGTGCAGAGAGTTGGCTAGAAGTCTGTTAACAACTATTCAGCAAATTGTATTATCGACATATATTCCCGTGCATCATAATTCTTATGGTTGATATCCCATTCCCCACACACTTCAATTTCGAACCGGTACAACTGGCAGATTTCTGAGGGGCGTCACATTTACAGTAGGATGAACACCGGTAATGGTGGTATAATACCCAGGAGTACCTGCCCCAGTGCGCCACGATGATACCAGTTATTTGGGTGTCTGATCAAACGCATCAAACTTATCTTCCTGGCGGTAAACAGGCCAGGCCCTTATATATGACTATTGGTGATATACGAAAAGATGTCTGCATGAGTCCCGAGAAGTTGGCCTGGATCCTCATTGGTCTCATACCATGCCCTCCAAAAGATGCCAAAAACACCGATGACACCTGGTACAATGCGATCGACACAATTCTGTCAGCGCTCTGCAAATTCAATATCAGTGGACTGGGCTTTCAATGGGATTGTGCCAATGGTTTTTGAAGAAGGTGCTTTCCATTACTAGCTGCATGGGTTGGTGACTATCCAGAACCTGTGGTGATTGCTCAGGTTGTATACGGTTTGAGTCCTATTTGTGAAACACCTGATGGTGCACCAATAGAGTATACAGGCCAACAAATAATCTTGAACCAGTGGGATCAAGAAACGTACAGTGAACTTCTCGATCATAAACATATCAATGAACTATTCACATCTGGACTATGTTTCTTTCTTAACAAGTTCTGGCAATACCCTCTCTGCAATGTGTATCGGCTCTGGCAACCTGATGAAATACATCAATTGCTTCTGGGATTAGTAAAGAATCCTTTTGACTGGCTTCTCAAATACCTTAAAGCACAAAACCTCAAAGACCGATTTTATAAGTATTTCTCATTGGCACCATGGTATCCAGGACTCCAACTATTCCAAAAAACCTTTGATTTATTAAAGAGTGCGATATAGCAGGGGAAACAGATCAGCCGAATGATTAGAACATTGGCAGTTAACTGTACACCAATATTCGCTGGAGCCATTAATGACGAAACGAATGCGAACAAGATTTCATATGATGAAGATGTAATGGGAACTGTGCAGGCATTATGCAAAATGTGCCTACTTGTAAACCAACCATGCCACTCTGATTTATCCCTCACTGCACTTGATGATGCGCTCAAATGATTCTACATGTTGAAAAGTGTTTTCTGAAAACAGAAAATGTCAAAGACTGCAATGGCCATATTGGCCAGTCCAACATACTCAAAACGAGGCTTTCAATCTCACATCAGCAGTTGACAAAACACGATATACAAGGCAAGCCCACCTACTACACTTCAAGACAGGCCAGCCTGAGCCAATATTCGGTCCAGTACCACAAAATATATTCAACTTGTGAGAAACACATGTCCGTGGGGAGTGTAGGAGTGTCAAACAAGAATCTCTTGCCTAAGTAGCCAGCGATTTCGATATTCCCAATCTTGGAAATCTATTTCAGGCTCAAATTGAACAAGATTGAGGAACAGAAATCACAGGTTGTGTATGGGGTTACAATCTTAAGACACTAATAAACGAGGTTCGAATCAAACTACACAATGGTTTATCCTATTATCGCCAATTGTTTCACCATTGAGCGAATAGTACTTGACTGTAATGTGGAATATACTAATACTAATAATAACATGATGCCTAAAACGCATACTGTGTGGGTTCATCATACAGATAGTAAGCATAATCACCTTGACAATAACAATCAATTCCAAGTTCCATCGTTTCCAATCATATGATTTACCTGGACGCGGCCAAACAAGATTTTACAGTTTCGAAAACACCTACATCAAAGCAAAACACTACCAACTTTCTCCAAACAATGTAAAAAGGGACGGGAATGGGTATTACATCCTGGACCTCAAGCATACGCAGTGGTAATTCGAACAAAATTTCAAGACTGATGGGGCTGGACTGACAATATTGTTGCCTTCATTCATGTTGTAAAATTGACTCATAAAATACATATTGTTCCGGTTGGAGTAATTGTCAGGCCTGCACATTTTGTCAAAGCAGATGGAGAAGTACTTGGCATTGGAAGTAACCATGGAGATGATGCCAGCGTATGGTAATATAACAACCAGGTGGACTTGGATTTGTACTGAACTGAATATTGAGAGTTATCAAGTTGCTTGCGGTGTACCGATAATTGGAGTTTAGGCCAGTTAGGTGTGTTATGAGATAGAACATGAGTTGCGTTGCATTGACAATTTGTAGAGCAATATGGCATTTATAGTTTACCAATATGAATGATGGTTGGACATTGCAAAAACCCATTGGTCCAAAGAAAAAAACTAAGGTGGTTGAACAACATTTTAGGTGCCCTGGGCGGTTTGCGCGGCGGGAGGTTTTGTGAATGCAGTAAGGTAAAAATTGGCATAGACTTCTGGCACGCCGGGAGGTTTTGTTAGAAGCTCAAACCCAGGGTTTGAATTTTGCCCCTTTTCCCTGAAAGTTTACAGACTAACATGCCCATGCTCAGGGTGTCTCCAGGAGGGTTGGTGAGAGCTCCGGAAGGGTCCAGAACTATGTCCATTTCTTCTGCAGGCAGCCAGAGTACCATTCTATGCTCCAGGAGTTCACATGGAGGGTTGGTGAAAGCTCCTGTAGGGTCTAAAACTACGTCAATTTCCCCTGGATGCTCCCAGAGTACCTTCCCATGCTCCAGGAGTCTCTGGAAGGTTGGGTGAGAGCTCCAGGGGGGTCCGAAACTATGTCATTTTTCCTGGAGATCACACCAACGGCTCGGAAGCATTTTACATTCGGCTGATGAAGGCTAATGTTAACTGCTATGACCAGTCTGAAAGAAGCCCAGAATACAAACCTAAATGCACAAGTAGAGTCACTTGAATAAGAGAAAAACAGGCTGAACCAAGAAATTTCCCTAACCCAAAGCCAAATGGAAGTCACACCAGAGTGTACACATGGTGACATACTAAACCGAATCACAGATCTCGAATGGAATCATACTGAACGAGCTGCAACAATCAATACTGTGCTTTGTCATGATCCAGAAGATGCACAAAAACAATTTCAAGTGTAAGCAGACGTAATAAGGAGATATTGAGATCAAGTTGACATGGTATTGGTATTGCAGGAAACCAGAGTGATGGAGAAAATCAAGGAAACAGAAAACACAAGGGTTGTGACATATTATGTTTTTCAGGAATTGACTGCAAGGCCTAGCAAGGATGGAACACCCAGTTTGCCCACGAAAGTGCTGATTAACCAAGAAGATTTTTTAATAAACAAAGTAAGATATAATATGCACCCATTTGTTTGGAACGAGTACCACTAGCACAAATCCAACCATATGTCGACAATATTACAGAATATATCAAAATTACAAACCTGAAAACCATGTTGGAAATGCTGCCATTGGCTTTCAGCAATCAGGATCAACAAGCCACAGCCAAAAGAGAATTGTCACAACTTCAGAAATGCACAATAGAGTTCTCCATTTATCATGCAGAGTTTCAATGGTGGGTGGCTGATGTCAACAGGAAGTCAGAAGTACAAAGAAATACATTACAACAAGGATGGTCCAAAGATTTGAAAGACTGGCTGCAACAAAGTGACATATTGGTGATTCCAATTGATTTCATGAAAATGTGCTCACAGTGCAATGCACAAATCCCAGCCTGAGCAACAAACAAAACAACTGGACATTTCAATACGGGAACCAAGAAACTACATATTAACAGTACATCCACCCCATCAAACCCCGAAACAGCACCTGCAGGAACTGTTCCAGGATACCATGCACCCACTACAATAAATCTCTCAGTGGTCAAAGAGAAGAAAATCAAACATGGGGGCTCAGTATGTTCTGTAGAGATTCAGGATATCTTGTGGCAAGGTGCACAAGTGAGTTGACAGCAGCATCAGTACCGATCGATATCAATCCATTTAAAGAAGATGCAGAAAAGGGAAAGGAAGTGGAATTGGAAAAACTTTGGACCAGTGCAATAAATATGTCTATTATGCTCAGCACAAATGTCCTTTGGCAACAGTTGTTAAATCAACTTTCGGAATTTAACAGTTTTGAATTGCAGTGCAGAAATCGAGAAGAATTTAATAGAATGCAAGGATTTCATTTTGAAGTGTTTGCTGAAAATCAAGGATATATTAATCAATACACATGCTGTAATTGACTATTGAGCCACAGGAATATCATTTGTGAATGAAGACTTCGTTTGCCATCAGCAGTTGGAGGAAAAGGAGTTACACGAATCCAGAGATTTAGAGGTTATCAATGGAAGACCCATTGAATCTGGAACAATTCCGATAATAACCAAAGTAAACTTAGCAATATGATCACACCAGGTACTGCTACCAGTGTTTGATACAAAGTTAGGACATTATCGGACAGTATTTGAATTACCATGGTTACATCATCATAACATAATGGTCAATTTTCAATCTTGTACATTGGCTTCCCGAGCAGCTACTAACAACAACACTTCTGACACCATTCTAGTATATGAGTATGAGGCAATTATTTGCAAACAACAATAGCTCCAGAGAAATCCAACCTATATACCTGTGCAGTAGCCACCTCACCATTTATGAGAAGAGTAAAGAAGAAGAGACTGAATGTTTATACAGTCAGATCATACGAATTCAATAAGGCCTGGAGACAAAAGGATTTACCACAAAAACCCTCGAAGATGTCATCCCCAAGGAATACCACAGATTTCTACCACTGTTCAACAAGGTAATCACAGAAATACAACTGCACTACAGACCCTACAATCACAGCATCACGCTGCAAGAGGGATTAACACCCTCATGTTGATCCATTCACAGCTGATCTTGAAAAGAGCTACAAGTTTCAAAGGAATGGATGGACAAGATCTTGCCCAAGGAATTTATCCAGTTGTCTTGATCACCTTGCCGAGCTCCAGAACTCCCCACTCAAAATTAAGGGGGAGGCTTAAGGCTCTGTGTTGATATTTGAGGCCTAAATCAAAGAAAACTAAAAAACAGACACCTCTAGCCATTAATCCAAGAAATCTTGCTAAGACACTCAAAGGCTCACTATTACACCAATCTAGACATTGGCAATATGTGTGATATGATGAGAATCACAGAAGGGGATGAATGAGCAATGGCTGCCAGGGCCTGCTATATACTTTTTCAATACCTTGTTATGCCTTTGGAACTTACCAATGTACCAGCATGATTCCAAGAGTTCATTAATGATACATTACAACCGTTCCTGGATATATTCTGGTGGTTGTTTTGGATAACACTTTCATCTACAGCAACAATCTGAAAGAACACAAGAAACACGTCCAAGCAGTGATCACATCTCTCCAGAAAGCTTGCCTCTTCCCAAAAGCTGAAAAATGTGAGTTTCATGAGAAATATTTCAATAACTAGGGTTGATTGGCAGAGTAGACGGAATCAGAGTGGATCTGGAGAAAGTTCAGGTGGTTGAAAATTGCGAAGCACCGGAAAAACATAAGGAAGCCCAAGCCTTTCTAGGCTTTGCTAACTGTTTCTGATAGATGATCTGAAATGATAGAAGGGTAGTGCAACCACTAACAAAACTCATGAAAATGCTACAACCTTTCTGTTGGGGGCCAGATGAAGAAAGGGTATTTGCAGAATACAAGACGGCATTCATGATGGCACCAGTGCTAGCCCTCTTTGACTATCAACAAGAAAGTGTTCTAAAAACCAACACTTCAAATTACATATTTGCAGAAATCCTCTTCCAGTATGACAATCAAAGTGTACTATATCCAGTGGCCTTCTTTGCCAAAAAACGTTCCACCGCTGAAGAAAATTATGAGATTTACAATTAAGAATTAGGGGTGATCGACAAAAGCCTAAAACAATAGAGACCCGAATGCAAAGGATTCGAACATCCAATTGATATTCTATAGATCATACGAACTTGGAATAATTTACAATATTAAAACTGTTCAATCGAAGGCAGACAAGGTGGTCAGGATTCAACTTCCACTTCAAGTTCTAAATCGTTAATTGGCCAGGCAAACAGTGACAGAAGCCTGATGCACTGACCAGAATGCCAGGAGACATTCCTCAGAAGGGGGGGGCAGAAATAACCCAGCGAATATTGCTAAAAACAGACAACCTGGACAAGGAACTACGCAAAACTTTGATTGATGCATCTGCAGAACTGGTCAACCTAGACAATCATTCAACAAGTGCCGAAGAACAATGGAAGTGGGTACAAATGGTTTGTCAGCAATGCCCATACGACCGCAGCAAAGGCCTATGTATGGAGGATGATCAACTGTTGGAAATTCCCAAAATACAAATTCAACCAACAGAAGAGAACAAGTTCAAATGGATTTAGGAATACCCTGATTCTCTTGTTTTAGGGCATCTAGGACAAGCAAAAACTTACAACCAGCTAAGCCAAAGTCACTCTTAGAATCAGATGAGAAAGAATATGGATCAATAGGTATGGAATTTGCATACATGTCAACAAAGCATAGCAACTCATAGAACGACTCATGGATTGTTACAACTTTTGGGGATGCTGGAACAACTATGGAAAATTCTTGGCATGGAGTTTGTGGTCAGCCTACCAGCCAGTGAAAGGTTGAATACAATATGGGTAGTGGTAGACCATCCAAAAAAGATGCGACAACTGGTGCACTCTACTAATACAATTGATGGAAAGCAACTGGGGTAAATGCATATAAAGAAAGTATTCAGACTGCATGGACTGTGTGAAACATTTGTAGTAGATTTGGGACGGCATTTTGCAGTAGAGTTCTGAAAACACATGTGCGAAAGATTGGGAATCAAACAAAGTGTGTCAACTGCCTTTCATTCTCACACCAACAGTGAAACAGAAAGAATCAATATGGTAATGGAATAGTATCTCCAAAACTTTGGTAATTCTTTGCAGGACGATTGGGTCTGGTGGTTATCATAGGCAGAATCCCCAGCTATCAATCACACCTGCAAGATCCCAAAATTGCACCGTTGTTTGTGGCCATGACAGCTTCCGCCTGCAAATGATCTTTGGCCAACACCCAATTCAGGATCCCAATGATATTCACAAAATAAACACCCAGCAGATGGCCCCACGGATGGAGTGACTTTTCAGCCAGTTTACAGCAGAAATTGAATCGGCCCAGGGTATACAGTCTAAGAAGGGCAATATATGCTGAAGAATTCTAACAGAGTTTCAGACAGGAAACCAAGTCTAGATAGATGCCAGAAATCTAGTGACAGTCTGACCCAGTCAGCAACTGGACTGGAAATTTATGAACCATATGAAATCACGGAGGTAATCAGCCCATGGGTTTATAGAATTATGTTACCAAGTCAACTAGGTATTCACGAAATTCAACTGATATCTCGTTTGGAGAATGCCGCTCCAGACTGTCTTCCGTATGCACAACAAACCACCACCACCAGTAATAGTTGATGCAGAAGAGGACTACAATGTCAAGCATATAGACATATCCAAACTGTTCTGAAGACAGCTACAGTATTAGGTAATATGAAGGGGAAATGACAAATGCAGTTGGGAGCCTGTGACCAACATCAATAGACTTAAAGCTGTCAAAGATTTTCATGCTGAACAACTTGGCAAGCCTGGGTCATGTACCTCATAGCTATTCACATTAGACAGGGGAAGCTACTGTTACTATTGTATTGAGTGACAATCAATGGTGGAGTGATGATTGGTGCATAATTCCAAAGTTATGTAAGACAAGAACGAAATTTGGTTTTGTACGTATGTTATGCTCAATGAGAATGGATTCAGATTTTGAATTGAGGCTTAAGTATGACAAGAACAAATTCAGGTTTAGAATGGGAAAAAGCTGGTTTCAATTGAGAAAAAACTGGTTTCATGGAAGGAGTAGTTATCATGCGAAGGTGGTGTACAAAGATAGCAGAAGATCAGATGTAATTTGAAACGAGTGGATTATGGACCAAAGTGCTGCATACATGCCAGGTATTTGGCAGAGGATTAGTTTCTTTTGTCACTTGTTCTGTAGTCTACAAAACATTCAAATAGCATCGGCTTTCACTTTCTTCACACTGGGTGATCCCAGATTGAGTCTTCCGTATACAGACTTCCCTCTCTAGATTCAGGCTATTCCCGACTCTTTGAGCCCTCTGGCTTTTTTTGTTTCTGTTACCCCTAGAACCCCAAGCCCTGAACCTAGATACCAAAGTCTTGAACCATTGACAGTTATACAATAATTCTCTTGTGTACTGTTTGGCCTTCATTTATTGCATCCAGCTTCCAAGTAATCTACCCCCAAGCAGTCTTAAAAGCTGTTATTTATCAATATGTATCTTGTCAATACCATCTTTCATCAACCCTATGACTTGTCAACCCTGTCCCTCGACATCCCTGTTTCTTATCAAGCCCATCTCTCCAAGCGCACATTTTAGTCATCTCATTCGTCTGCCTCTGTTCCCACTTGAGAGCCATCACTATCACAATGTCTGGATAAAACCAATCTGGTCCATCTTTGTCCAAGTCCACTTCAGAATGAGCAGGTCAGAGTTGTGAGAGTAAAGATATCAGAGTTACAAGAATGTCAGATATTAAAGAGTGATCAGATCAAGTTATTTGACTGCCGCAGTAGTGAGCATGATAATTTGGTTGTACTGAGTGAGGATTAATGGCGGAGCAAAGTTTGGTAAGAAATACCAAAGATGATATATGATGAAAATAAAATCTAGATTTGAACAAAGTTCAATCACAATGAGAAGGAAAATCAGCATTGGAATGGGGGCTAAATGATATTGGAAATGAAACCAGATTTCAAATCAAATATCTTTGGAGAAGTTGGAATTGTACAAATATGGTGTATGAAGAAAGCTGAAGTTTAGATATATTATGGAATATGTAGATTATGGACGAAATTACTATAGATATACAACGCGTTCAGTACAGGATATGTTGCATTCTTTACTCAGTCTCTAGTCTACAAATGATCAAATCACTTTGACTTCCACTTCTTTCACCCTTGGTGATTCTGACTGAGGTTCTTCCATACTCATCTCCTGAGCTACATGCTATCCTCTTCCTTCATAGCCATCCAGCTTCCTTCATCGATCCATAGCTACAGGCTATCCATGATCCAGTATCCTTTCTGGCTTTCGGTTTTCATAACCCCTAGAGCCCTCAGCCCTGAGCCCTCGATACTGAAGCCCTAAACCCTAGACAGAAGAATAATACCAAAATCAATTCTACCAGATATATATTTAGTTTATGTACCACTATCCTCATCGAAACGGTGGTTATTTATGTTTCAGACCCTGTAATACATACTGCAACATGTTCCAATCAGTACGCAACTGTGAAAACTGATTGATTGTGCACAGTTTTTGGTGACATATTTGCATTATTTGTCTTCGGAGCTTCTGCAGGCCCACCAACAATTTTGACAAATGAGTGAAAGTACCTGCAACTGTATTTATATCTATTATTGTTCTGATATAGAAAGAGCCTCACAACGGTCCAACAAATTCGCAGAATTGGATTCATATTATAGTAATCTTCTGATTCACTGTACCTGCAACTCACAATATGAATGGCTGGTTGGCTCAATTTGCAATTGTGAAAAAATAAAATTTGTACAATTTTTGACTCTATTAAAGAATGCAATAGTACTCTATGTGCACTTTGGATGCTCAGTCTCGAAATCCTTTGCCCTGGTACCTAGTCAGACAATAATGAGTCAGGAACCCAAAAGTTTTATATGGTATAATATCCCTTGTGCAAATGACTGTGGGATATACTGGAACAGCAATACCTGGTAATACCTCTGGGATAAATGCCTCGAAATAGCACCAACCCTGAGCTGCAGGATGAACAAATGTCAATACTAATCACTATTCAAAAATTGCCTGGATGGCATCAAGATCAGGGTCCCAGTTTGTCATGAGGAATGTCATCAATCACATTCATACCCAGGAGGACCTCCAAACAATGGCAACAGTAAACATATCAGAATCGATGTACAAAATATTGATGGATTATTTAACAAAGATAAAAGAAGTGATAAAGCTAATGATAACAGCTGCAACCATTTAGAAAGAAGCTGAGAATACAAATCTGGAAACACATGTAAAATCTCCCAAACAAGAGAAAAATAGGCTGAATCAAGAAATCACCCTAACCCAAAGTCGAATGGAAGTGATACCAGATTGTATACAAGGCAACTTACTGAACCAAATCACGAATGTCAAAAGGTAATTACCCACAATGTCTCTAATGAAAGATACAGAACTTCGACTACATTTAGTACATATACAAGAATCACTAAGAGTCCAAGGAAAAGAAAAAAGAAGGTATCGAGACCAACTAGACAGGGTGCTGGCATTAGCTGGAAACCAGCATAATGGACAGAATCAGTGAAATGGAAACCACAAAGAATGCGACATGTTAGATTTTTCAGGAATTGATCGCAAGACTCTGCCATGATGGAACCCCAGGTCAGCAATTACAATTACTGACAAACCAAGAACGGTTTTTAATGAATGAAGCAAGATGAGATATGCAGCTAATGGATTGGAAGGAGTAGCGCTGGCACTGATCCAACCATATGTCAACGAAGTCACAGTACATGTGAGATTCATAAACCTCAACACAAAATTTTAAAAGCTGTGATTAGCTTTTGCTCATAAAGATCATCAAGTGACAGCCAAAAGAAAACAGTCAGAACTTCAGCAAGGCAATTGGAAGTTCTCCTTTCATCAGGTAGAGTTTCAACAATGAATGGCTGACTTCAAGTGGAATAATGATGCCCAAAGAAACACATTATGACAAGTACTATCTGATGATTGAAGAAATAACTACGACACTGCAACATACTGGAAACTCTAATCGATTTCGAAAGAATGTGTTTTCAGTGCCATGCACAAATCCACGCCTAAGTCACAGAAAGAAAATCAGGACAATGGAGTGGAGGGTCCAAGTAACCAGTGATCCAGAGTATACCCACCGCATCAATCCCAGACACAGCACTAGCTGGCACTGTGGCAGGATACTATGAACCCACTCCACTGGGCATAGTGGCGGTCAAAGGGGAGAAAATTACTCTGGAGGAACTCAAGCATCAAAGAGAAGGGAGACTATATATATATTGTGGAGATTCAAGACATTTGGCGGCAAGCTGCCCAAGCAAGTTGAATGCAGTATCAGGACAAGAGGCAGTCAATCTATTCAAAAGAAATGGAGAAAAGGAAAAGGAAGCGGAATTGGAAAAAGTTTCAGCTAGTGCAACAAGGATAGCCATTGTGCTGGACACAAATCTTCTTTGTCCACAGTTGTGAAGTCTAGTTTTGGTTTTTGGCTGTTTTTGATAAGCAGTACAGAAATTGAGGAGTCTGTAATGGAAAGCAAGCATCTTGTTGTATATTGTCCCCAGAAAATCAGAAATATGTTAATCAATATATATGCTTTCATTGACAGCACAGCCACAGGAATAGTATTTGGGGATAAAGACTTGGTTCACATTTATTAGATTGAGGTGAAAGAATTACAAAAATCCAGAAAGTTAGAAGTTATTGAGGGAAGACCAATAAAATCGGGAACAATTACAACTACAGCCAAGTAAATCATATGAATACTATAATATCAGGAGTGATTACCAGCATTCAAAACCATGTTAGAACATTATCCAATCATGCCATGATCGCATGGTTACAGCCTTACAACGTACTGGTAACTTCCAATCCCGAAGAATCGGTTTCGAATGCAGTTACTGCCAATCATACTGCCAGCATCACATGTGCATATGAGTATGGGGTAATCTCATAGAAACAATAGATCCAGAAATACCAAAATCAGACATATGTACAATAGCTGTATAATTTTTCATGAGAAAAATAAAAATAGAGAAACGAAATGTTTATTCTGTCATACTATTGAAAATCAATACAGCTTTATGACTGAAGAACTGCAAGAAAAACTGCTTGAAGAAGTTATTCCCAAGGAATACCACAAGTTTCTACCACTATTTACCAAGATAGTTGCGAAAAGACAACTACAGTACTGACCTTATTATCATATGATTAATGTACAAAATAGATTCACACTACTGTTTGAACTGATTTATTGCCTGTCATGAGAGGAGATGCAAGTTCGAAAGGAATGGTTATGAAACAATTGTCCTAGGATGTCATTCGATCATCCTCATTGCCCAGCAGTACCCTGCTACTGTTCACTTGGGACCCAGGGTGAGGCTTAAGACTCTGAGTTGATTACCATGGTCTAAATAGGGAATGATAAAAAACTAGTACCCCCTGCCACTGATCCAAAAAACCTTGCTAGGATTCTCAAAGGCTCATTACTATACAAAGCTAGATGTTTACAACATATATATCATTATCAGAGTTCTATTCTGATAAATGGAGAAATACTTTCAGAATCTGTTATGGACTTTTTGAATTTCTAGTCATGCCATTTGGGCTTACCAATGCACCCAAGTCCTTTCAAGAAAAATCAATGACACCCTATAACCCTTCATTGATAGATACTGCACAACACTTTTGGATGACATGTGCATCAACTGCGACAACCTGAAGCAGTATATGGAATATGTCGGAGCAGTAATGTTCTCACTCAAAGAAGTCAACATATATTTCAAAGAAGTAAAATATATATTTCATATTAAAGAAGACAAGTATTTAGGGGTAATTGTCAGAGTGAATGGAATCGAAATGGATCTGGTGACAGTTCAAGCAATTGAAAACTGGGAACCACCATAGCACCTTAAATCATTCCAGGCCTTTTTGAGCTTTGTTAACTTCTATTGACAGTTCATATGGAATCTCAGCAGGGTCTTACCGTCAACAAAACTGACCAAATTGCTAGAATCTGTCTACTTGAAATACAATCAGAAAATTGTATTCGCCGAACTCCAGATAGCCTTCATAACAGTACCAGTACTAGGCAATTTCATATTTTAAAATGAAATAGTTCATGAAACTGACACTTTGAGTTATGTATCCACAGGAGTTCTTTATCAGTAAGATGATCATGGAGTACTACATCCAGTGGCCTTGTTTTTCAGAAAATATTTATTCACTGAATAACATTACAAAATTTACAACCAAGAATTAGGCATGATGATGAAATGTCTGGAACTGTGGACACATCAGCAAAAACAGGTTTTTCTTTTTGAGATTTCTGAGGTTTCTGCTGGGTTTCCAAGGTTTCTGGAATTGGCTGGTACCGTGTTTTCTCAAATGAAGTTATTCGAAGCTTGATATCATTACTGAGACGACCGATTGGGTTTTCTGAACTGTGAAATTTCTGATAATAGTAAGATCCATGTTGATGTTTCCATCCCAGCCAGTGTACACTTCATCCCTGCCGATTTCAAACTTAGAAAATATTCTCGCTTACCTTCAACCCCTGTAGCCTGATTTCGCTTGTTGCACTATCGATTCGCACTGATGTAACCATCACCATCACCATTGTCATCACTATCACCATCACCATTGTCATCACCATTACAATTGCCAATACCATCCCAATTACCATTGCCATCACCTTCACCATTGCCAGCACTATCACCATCCCCATCGCCATCACATTAACCATCGCCATTACCATCGCCATCACCATCACCATCACCATCACCATCGCCATAACTATCGCCATCACCATCGCCATCACCCTGATAATTGATTTGTCTCGCGGAGTGCATTATGACGGTGCAAGCACGCTCAGGTAAGTCTATTATTGGCCCTCGACTGGCTGCTCTACTGCTGCTGCTGCCGCTGCTGCCGTTGCTGCTGCTTCCCCTGCTGAATTCGTCTAACCTTTGCAGTACAACTCCGATTCACTTGTGGATAGGGCCATTCGAATTGTCTCGCCGAGTACATTACCACGGTGCAAGCATGCTGGGGTACGTTCATTATTGGCTCTCAACTGGCTGCTCTACTGCTGCTGCTGCTGCTGCTGCTTCTCCTGCTGAATTTATCTAACCTTTGCAGTTCAACTCTGATTCACTCGTGGATAGGGCTATTCGATTGGTCTCGCCGAGTACATTAAGACGGTGCAAGCACGCTGGGGTTCATCCATTATTGGCTCTGGACTGGCTGCTCTACTGCTGCTGCTGCTGCTGCTTCTCCTGCTGAATTCATCTAACCATTGCAGATCAACTGTGATTCACCCGTGGACAGGGCCATTCGATTCGTCTCGCTGAGCACAGTAAGATGGTACAAGCACGCTGGGATACATCCAGTATTGGCTCTTGATCAGCTGTTCTATTACTGCTCCTCTTCCTCCTGCTGTTCAATTCATCGAACTTTTACAGTTCAACTTCAATTAACCGATGGATAGGGCCATTCGATTTGTCTCGCCGAGTAAATTAAGCTGGTGCAAGCACGTTGGGGTATATCCATTATTTGTTCTCAACTGGCTGCGCCACTCATAGCAATGTAGTCAGATGGTGTGGTAGAGATTAAAATATAATTGTAAAGCTAGTAATTAGTGTTGGAGGCTAGATCTTAGTGGAATGAGAACTTGTATACAAGCGTACTTTAGTTCAGAAATTGCATTTGTAACCTCAATTGTGAAGTGTAAGGGGCAAAAAATGAATTTCGGCTTTGCTCAGCGAGGATCATGAAGCATTCATGAATGAATTCTGAACGTTTTATTACATCTTTGCAACGATGTACCCCTGAGTGACTTTCTCATCAACGCCCACATTGTGTTTTGGTATTCATGGGCGCAGAACATTGAATAGCCTTAATCAACAAAAATCCATTTTTACTGATGCACCTGAGTGCAAAGGTTCATCACATCTGATTGAAATTCTCACTGACCACAAGACCCTGGAGTGCTTTATGACTTCAAAACTGTTGAACTGGAGGCAAACAAGGTGGTCCAAATTCGTCTTCCATTTTAAATATATAATTTTCTATGAACCAGGCCAAGACAAACAGGCGCCCGATATACTTATAAAAATACCAGGAGATGTTTCTCTGATGAGGGGGGCAGAAAAAACCTAGCACATCAGCAAAATATCTGAATTGTGATAGGTGCCTACATAGGTACCCAATGCTCCCAATACTCCCAACGCAACTGCGCCCTTACATAGGTGTGTCATCAGCTTAGTGCTTACAACTGCAGTCTCCATTGCAGTGGCAACTTATCACATTGCTATCCCAATTATGTCACATGTCATCGCAATACTAATTCAATTTGTACAGGTTGATGACAATCTGCAATTGATATCGAGCAGGTAATTGCACATTGCATTACGCCTCCTGTATGGTATGTAACCTACTATGTAATGGACTTGAATGAGTGTACAACTTTGTACTTTACTTCATTCACACTCCACCATCATTGCAATTTCTCATCTCTATGTCATGTACCGTACAACATTGTCAATTGATATACCCACACTGTATGTTGCTCAATATTTATCACACTTCATGTCAGTTGCTTACAAAGAATGCTGCATTTGATGAGCATGAACATATGTATCGTCACCTCCAATTGCAGTGTTCTTCTTCAAAATTGATATGGTCATCACAGCAGATTTGGATGATATACAGTTCAATTGCACTGTCTATGCCACATAACAATGCTAAGAGTTGCCATAACAAATTTCTACATTGTATTACTATTCCTGCTCATAGCTATCCATACCATCCGTCTCCTCACCCCCATCCTCCGCCTCCTCCGCCTCTTCTACCCCCTCCTCCACCTCTAACTGCTCTCTCACTTGACATTCTTCATCTCGAAACTGCTCACCATCATCATCTGAATCATATACTGTTGGACTATTGCATGGCCAACTCCCATGATTGCTCTGAGATTCCCCTCCTATTTCATAATACTCGAGATAGCAATCTGAGTCATGAATTTAATCAGATTCCTAGCTATCATGGGATTGTTTGTCACCATCACACTCATCGTTGAGACGATATTCTTAATTGTGCAGACCATCTTCAATATCGCAAAAGTCATTCGCAACTGGTATCTCAGAAAGATGTGGGTATATTGGCTTCTGCACCACTTCGGTGTCATTCTCAAGCACATGGTCATTGGCTGCAGGGTTGGTAGCAGGTGCTGGTGGTAGAAAAGTAACCAGCCAAGTTGGCTTGCCAATAATCAGGCAGCTTAACATATTCTTGATTCCCATCTCTACTCTGTCATGGTACTTTCATGGCAAGCCATTCTAGCACTCCATATGCCAGATGCATAATCCTTGAATTGTCAGTATAACACACGTAGTAGACGGAACAACTATAATTTACGAATGAAGTTCTCCTGGGGAAATAGAAGCTTCGGTAATGGCTTCATATATCTGTTAGGATTCTTGCCCTCAGTCCATATACACTCTTCTAGTGCCCATTGCAGTGCAGTTGCTTAGCGCACTATGAGAGTTGGCGTGACAGTGTCACGAATCTGATTTTACTGTCCCCAGGCCAGTGCTCCCCTTGTTCAGGTTCGTTGAAAAAAAAGATAATGAAAGAAATGAGGTCTTTCTTTGGCGTGGAATGTGGAAGCAACGTTCTGAATTGTTGGGTTAATCTCGAAAATTGATAGCCAGGAAATATACCTATAATGCACATCATATGACGTTTTACGATGATCATGTATCTAACTGAATCGCTCATTCTTCAGGAGATACCTAATGGTTGAGAGCTTGTCAGATTGTAGGAGCGACTATTGAAGTTGTAAAGCGATCTGACTAATGCCCTGGCTTTGCCAATTATTGATCATTGGACGGAGTTGAGTCAGGATTTGATCTATTTGTAGAGTTGAGTCAGCAAAATGGAAAATTGTTGAAATCACATATGTATGTGGTGGCCTTGTGATTGTGTGCATACCACGAAACCTGGAAACTGTATGTCTCTTCCGTATTCTGCCATGAATAATTCACTTCCTGTGAATGATTTTTCTTAGCACTGGCAATTCTCTGAGTTGTGAAGGCAATTACCAAGGCAATTGCTTCATTGGTCATGAATGGTTTTCCCTGTAGAATACAAGACTCAATCGTTTGTTTTGAATGATTGAGTATTGCCTGATACTTTTTGTCAGTAATTGCCATTATGCTGCAAGAGGTTTTGGGGATTTCAGACTTCTGGATGATTGCCTTGTGCAAAGGTGATGACAATGTTATATGTTGATATAGCAATTGGTCTGGTTTGTCCACTCTCCAGTATAATGGGCTGGTCATCATTTCCATCATTAATGACGAATGGATTCAAGATTGTGGGACTGCTGATGAGTGGTGCTGTGTCGGTGGCGCTGGCGATGTGTTAGAGTGCTGGAGAGTTGTTGACCGAGGGATCGGAAGGCCCCTAATATTGGCGGCAAGTATGTCAGGTGCTGGAGGAGTGGCTTCAATGTTTATTGGGTTGCTTGAGCGATTCAGGCCATTTTTGCCTATTTTTCGCTGTTTGGAATGTCAACTAGATTGCTGATCAGTAGAATGTGGCACTGCCTTGCGCTTCCCACTGATATTTTGAGTGTTAGATGGAGTGGAACCTATCTTAAGAATTTCTGGAGCCATAATATTCAATGTCGAAGCACATTGTGGGAGGATGGTCTGGTGGTTGACATTGTGAGTATGGGCAAGGGCTTTTTGACATAAAAGTGAAGATATTAGTCAAAATCCATGAAGTGAGACATTTTAACAATTTCCGAAGTCGTTCGAACAATAATATATTGAGTCAAATAGAGAGTGGCATTTCCAACGGTGTCTAACTATCCCGATATCCAATTTCCATCAAAATGTACCACTGGAATCTTTTGTTGGACTACTTCATCAATTGTCTGGGCAACGTCAACGGTTGTCAGTCTATTTGGGTTTCTGTGGAGTGCTCTCGGAGTTTGAGCTTTATAAGATTGCATTGTAGTAACATTCTAGCAAAAAAACAAAATCTAACAATGACCAAAATTGTCTTACCGACTTGTCAAGTCACCCAAACCTCCCCACTCTCAGATTACTCCTTGCTGAACTGTGACGCAAAAACAAAAACAATGTCCAAAGTATTCTTGCCAACCAGAAATGTTATCAAAACCTTAGTATTCACATATTACCCCTAGCCGGACAAAACGAACTATTACCCAAAAAACAAAACAATATCTCACCCGAGAAAACCCAAAAGCAGAAAAAAAAATACCACCAAAAACATTGAACAAACCCTCTGTGAATTCCGAAAGTTGTCCTGCCAACGGGATCAATCCCCCCCCCCCCCACTATCTCCACTCTGAGGCTCCTCATTGTCAGTCTCCTGGTCCTGCTTGACTTCTCGCCCCTTGCCCATATCTTGAATCTGCTGCAGGGCATCATCACAGTCGTCAGCGATTGATGGCCTGGTAGTCGGAGAGTTGTGTGTAATCAACCTGCACAGACGATTGTCAGGGGTTTGGATGTGTGTAGGACTACCAAATGTATGACTTCTGCTGTCGCGCATTTGCCTTTGATTTGAGCTGCCTCGATAACCTCCGAAGTTGCTTTGCCGCTTGTAAGATTTTGTCAACCCAATCCATGAAGCCTTTTATTGTGGTGGGAACTGTCAACTGTGGAGGCTCCTTGTCATCATTATTCGTACCATCTGAAAGGTATTTGGAGGCATCTTCCATTGTTTTCTCCAGCGCGAATTGGAAGACATCAATGCAATCCAAGCCATCTGCGGCGGGGCTGTCGGTTTTATGAGTTGCTGTGCCAATTTCGGAAATAGAAGGACAATGAAGAGTCACAAGCACCACCGGGGGCAAATATGTCTTTGTTTCCAGCCAGGCTGCAACTGTGGTATTATCTTATAGTCTTGGGATATGGGCCGATAGATTATGCATGAAGTTGTGCCAAAGACATATAGAGTTGTTGTTGGCCCCAGTTGCAGAATCAGACCCTGTTGCCATCGTCCTTGCCATGATTTCTGAGAATTCGACGATAGTCAAATCTGAGCCTTTGGTGCTAGGTCATTCGATTTCTTGAAAAGGATTTGCAAGGGCCTCATACAACATCCATGGTAGACAAGCTGGATTGGTTGGGCAACATGTGGGAATGGTATGCCATTGCCCATTTGACATCCTGTCAGTAAGTTGCATGACTCTCCATCTCACACCCTGATGCCAATCGAAGTTGTCATACAAATGCTGATGGTCAACCCCAAATCCAGCTATGCCGACGTCGATTGGGACCCCAGATTGGTCATCTTTGAAGCCCTGCTCAGGGAGAAGAATGCGAAACAATTACTGGTGGGACCGTGGGCAGGCAGTATACAAGTTACTCAAGAGGTTGTTGGGGCATTGCCAGTAGTCGAAGCCTCTTTGTGGTTGTCAGCAATCCCCATACCCAAATGGAGGTGTCAGGGTGCATTGTGTTGGCCCCGCAAGTTTCCGGTGCAGGCAGCAGGCCACGACAGGCCGGCAGAATTGCTGGGCATCTTCAATTTATCTCTGATATCCCACGAAAAAGTCCTCCAAGCTAGCTACCAACGACGACCCTCTGGTGTTGGTTCACATTGTGCAAAAACTGAGAACATCGGTTGAAAGATTTCAATGTCTCCACATCCAAATACATAATCCCCCACTGAAGCCCACGCCAAGTTTCCTGGCTTTCAGGTTTGGCATCATAGTGCATAGTCAGGAATGCCATCAAGGCACGTAGGTTCCATACAGCCCATGAGCTTAGTTGGTTTAGTTTCAGTGTTGCCTGGTAGCTATCTGTGGGTGGTTTCTGCTTGTGTGCCATGGAGCAGACAATTTGAACAGTTTGCCTGACAATGATTGATTATTATGAATGGGAATGGTAGGGATTGGCTTACATTATAGATAAGTAGGTCTGACAATAATTTGTGATTGATTAATTGTTACGAATGGGCATGGGAGGGATTGACTTACATTATAGATGAGTTGGTTTGGCAAAAGAACTTTAAGAATTGATTTCACAATAATGAGTGATAAATTAATTATACTATCATGCATGACTAGGATAGTACCTGACATTGGTCAAACAACCAATGACATTGCTGAGTCGATGCGCTAAATGAATAATATGTTTATGCAGGGGGGGGTCACATGATGGAATCCACTGATCATAGATAATGCAAGTGTAATGAGCAGCGAAAGTTAAGGAAGATAGAACAAATTGAGAGAGCGCCAAGGGGCAGTGCCCTGATATATCCTGAGTGTTTCACAGAAGCAAGTTGTCATTCAAGTAGTGCAATGTTTGAACAGATTGATCCGAAGGTTTATATTCCAACCACTATCACAAATTTTTCATGTTGGACCATATGAATATATTGAAAAGTGTTTAAAATGCTACAAGTAGTTCATTTCAACCTTTGAAGTTGTTATAACAACATTTCAAAATGTCAAGAGTAATTGAGTGTCTGAGTATGAGGTTGATGTCAAATGATGGTTTGATACCTTCCTTCATCAAAAACCAAGCATAACAAATGACACCAAACTGAATGTTTCAGGTCCCACCATGATGTATAGATATCGCAATCAGTAGGATGTAAATATTGATAGATTTACAATGTTGTGACAACTCTATAAGTTGTTTTATTACTTGGAAGGCCTTCTGATTTAGCTACAAAATCAAAATCCCACTTGTTTTGTAAGACTTGGCAGCAACTGGCAGGGTTGCTGCACCACTTGAAGTATTGTCACAGAGACTTTCTATTAAATATACTACTGAACGATATGCCAAAATCAAAAAATCAGATTAGCTTCATCCAAGAACTCCACCCAGATATCAACAATAGGGCTGCCAACTCCAGAAGATGCTAGTCCAGTCGGTATGGTCTACTATGCTGGCAATGTGCGCTCAAATACATACAAATGTGCATAAAAACCACTACTCTGACTACTGTTTGCAACGAAAAGACAACCTGGAACATTGTTAGTACCACTTCAACACGTCTGCATGAGTACTCCTCACCTATATATGCTCCAAAGATTACTGGTGGCAAATATGAATGCATTTTGACAACTGCTCATTTGGCTTTGATGTATTGACATTTTGTGGAGTTGCTGCAAACATTTTATATATAGTCAGTATTTTGCCTGTTGGCATATCGTCATCAGAGCCATTTCTTTTGAGGCTATGAGAGGTCAAGATAATGATAGATGGAAATGTTGAGAGTACATACTCCTGTAGCGTTTTAGTACTGAAACAACTTAAGTTGCCATGCCAACCATCAATGACTTTTAGAAACACTGGTGTGTTTCATTGTACATTTCAACTCATTGAATCACTGCTCGAGAACAGCCATCCATCCATCAATCTTGAAGTTTTCAAAAAATGTGTAATTCCAAAATCGATCATCAGATATTCACTCTCGACTACTATCAAAATCATATCAAAATCATCTAAAGTCCTAATGCCATCATCAAAGAAGCAAAATGTCAGAATGTTCATTGCAAGGTCTGTGGCAAGGGTTTACACTCTGATACCTGGAAAACAAAGCATATGAAGAACAATCATGCCCAGGAGCATGATGCAGTGATGCGAGTGGCTTTAAACTATTCATCAACATCACATCCGAGTATAACTATCAACGATAGAAAGTGAAAAGACAATATCAAAAGTTACCTGAGCAATGAGGATAATCAAAACCCACCCCCTGCCTTGCAATACCATTATCCTGTACCAGATACACACAATTAGCAACAATCACCATCACCAGAGCCTTCGGCACCTGCAGAACCCAAACCAGTAAGAAATGCATTCCAAAATGCCGGTCCGCCACTGGACAATGTTCCTACCACGACCAAAGACAACTCCACACATGGTCATGCCAACCCTTGGCATGCGTTTTCCGATGCTACTGAGTTTCACCTTGTTGAGATATTGACTGTGCACAGAGCGCAGTTGAGTTTAATTGACGATTAGTTCAAAGGAGACATGGGGCTCCAACAGTATGTCAAACAATCTCTACAGTCGACACAAATACTCTATCAGATGATCGACCAAATGGCTGATGGCCTTGGCCATTCATCATGGATGAAGCATACAATATACTGCATATAGAATGAACGCCACTCTAAGCTGATCAAGTGTAACTCCCAGGATATCATATTATACGCCAAGTGGCTGTTGCGTCAAATGGCATACGAGATAGATCTAGTGTGTGCTTCTGAGGGTCATTTCAGCTATTTCAGACGTCATCTATACATTGAGATGCACACATCAGACTGATGGTGGGAAACCCAGATATGTCAATTGCCTAGAGAATTGAAAAAAATTCTTCTGACAAGGTTTATTATTGCCTCCCAGAAGGTGAAACTGTTGTTTCCTTGATCTTATTCTCCAATTGAACACATCTGACAAATTTATGCAGTGATAAGGAAGCATGGCCGATATACATGACCATTGGCAACATCTCCAGCACTGTACGGATGAAACCAACAACTCACAGTGTTGTTCTCATAGCACATCAACCACAGCCATTGAAATTGGATGATATCTCCACTCTGCAAAAGGCCTCCCCACGAGCCCATAATCATCTTGGTGTGCAGAGTGTTCTCCACTACTTGCTGCAGCCTCAGACCAATAGACAACATTGTCAGTTCACTGCTTACTGTGCCAACAGTCATTACTGGCAAAGCTATATATTTATGTTTGGATGGGTTGCCGACTATTGAAAGTATTTGGTACAGCATAATCATGGCTATGGATAATGTTCTTGGTGAGAAGTTGAAAAGAATGAATTGGGTAGGTATATTGACATACCAGTGGCACTCTGCGATCATAACATTCATCAAGCATTGTACAATGTTGCCCAAGCAACCTTGCACTATGCGAAAGATGCTCTAGCAAACTTGCAGAATCCCAATGATACAATCTGAGTTTGAGTTCACCCACTTGTGGAAAGCTCCAGCGATAGCAATTCTTCAACCCAGTCAGTTGTCAAACCAATTACTTTCAACCTTGTTGATACTGCTTTCATTCTTAGAGAGCATGGCATCAATCTTGGTGACAATATATTATGGCACACTGGTTCAATTGTCAGTGATCTTCCAAAGCCAGACCTCCTTCACACATTGCCGTTGGGAATGTTGAAAAATCTTCTGGGGTGGCTCCAACAACTCATGAAAAAGTTCAAACAACTCCCAAAATACAATGAGCTGTGGTTATCCGTACCAGCATATTTGACTATGACCCAATGCAAGAAATCATATAAGGAGGTTAGCCAGTGGACTGGAAAGGAACTGAGAACAATGAGCCACTATCTGCTTGCGGCCGTCACCAATATGCTATATTGTCCGAACACCTCTGAAAAATGAACATTTGAGGATGTTATTCAATGTACCTGGGCACTCTTTGAGCTTTACTACTACTGCCAATACCCGTCTCATGATGAAGATACCTTGATTTTCTGGATGATGCTTTGCATCACTTTCCCGACATCAAGCATATCTTCCTGCAATATTCGGTGCACAAGAATATATCTGAACAATCAAAAGATTTGCCGAAAGTGCTCAATAAGGGGTGAGACGCAAATATGGTCAAATATCCAATTTGCTCTGCCAACGAATGAAAATAACAACTTGATGACTAGAACGATTAGATAAAGTTGAAAGTGGTTGATCACCTGGAGGAGGGTTCATCATTTAATTTCCAAAACTTCATCCAATGACACACTTCCGGTGATGTATTGATCCATTTGGGGGGTTGCAGCTGCTGTCTAATGAGGTTGCCAAAGCGGCTCGCAAAATCCCAATCAAAGACAGGTATCCGGCCCCCAATAAGACTGGAGATGTCAAGTGGCAGATTGTCCATTATTATCTCCACCGAGATGTGTTTGTTGAATGGCAAATGCACTCCAATGCCAATGGTTTCAGCAACGTTACGAGTAGGCCACCCAAGCTGGTTGTGAGCTATCTGACTGCTGCCACTGGAAGAAACTGTGTGGAGGGTTCCAAAGTCAAGCGACAGGTGTTGTGTGGCTCGATACAGAATAGAGTAACTACATTCAGAGATATTTGGAATTCGTATACCCATGACAACATTCTCCCGCGTTGTCTGGTCAACTTGAAGTTGGCATATTTCAACACCTCAATGATATAAATCTATATCGATAACCTGCAAACTTGCCAGGCTGCCTTATTCCATACCATTGTGATCCCTTTTGAAGAATTCAAGGGCCAATTGACAAATGAAAAAATTCAGGCGACAGGAGAAAAGGAATGGTATAGGGGACAACCAAGAATCAATTGGGAATGGATGAAGATAGTCCGACAACATCAGAGATTGCCTGAACTTGCTCATATAGCATCACAAGGATGCTTTCCATATCAATTACTTCCTGTTTTCAAACTCCAAATTCCAAGTCACCAGGTTTATTTAGCATTTGTGCTGGTGACAAAACCAGTCCATAGTGGATTGCCAAATGGCATCTCTTGGATGGTCAGAGTTGTTCTATTATTGGCAGAGAATACCTACAAGGTGCTAGCTGCAGGCCACATCTGTGGCGCTGCGCAGCATATACCCAAGGTTCTATTGACTTCAAAGGAAACTAACTCTTGCAGGATTGTGAATAGTCATTGATTTGAAACCATAGAATACGATTTATTATGTAATGGAGGAGTTGAAAGAGGTGCTCGCTGCTGGGGGGAACAGGCTTCAGGAATGCAAATAGTCATTTAGACAATTTCACAAGTTGTGAATGTGTTTGCCAAATCAATACTAGTCATTGTATCCATGTGGCATTTATATACTCCAAAGGCTTCGCCCAAAGTTGTGAGATTAGTTAAATGACGATTTAAATTACACTACATATACGGTGGATTGAGTACCAATAAACATAGTTGTTGTAACAAACTCGTAAGGTGCATACATAATGGTACATGACTTGCCAATGCAATTCATTGATTGATTTTCCATTACCTAGGGCTTGAGCGACCTGGAGTTGTCTATTGATGAAGTGAATTGATACGTAATTATTACATGATGTTACAAAACGACTCCAGACGAGTTATGAGAAAGGTTAATTGACGTTAATTACACTATGTATAAGGATAGTGATTGTAGATGGACTACTGATGTATATATTTGTGGTAACGACTTTGCAATGTGCATGCGCAATGGTATATAACTTGCCAACAAAACTCATCGCCAGAATGTCCATGACATAGGTCTTGAGAGACTTTGAGTTGTCTTAAGATTAAGTTAATGGATCTGCAATGATGATATAGTGTGGTAAAAAGGGCCGACCTGACTAAAAGTTGCACTAACAACTCCATGTCTTGCGATGCATACGGCAATCAGCGTGGTTGCCACCTACGTATGCTCCCTATGCACAAACACAAAAGTCACTTACGTAGGTGCATATGGTGCGAATGTAGGCGGAATGTTCGTCCTGATGGGCCCTTCAATCGTCTCCAAAGCAATGACATATGGTGTGGATTTCTTTACGACTCTTACAAATCCATCCACCTCTTGAGGCAGCCCAAAACAATTCTTAAAATATGTACTGACAACAAAGGCCTACTCCAGTTGTGATTGTCTATCAACCCAGACTATAAGGAATGAAAAGAGATGACGGTGCTGCTGCAACTGCTGGCTGCCAGTGCTCGCAATCATCCCACTTAACAGCGAGGTCCTGGTCAGTGGTGAAATGGTAAAGTATACAATGGCAAATGTGGGGTGGCACCTGTGGAGTCCATTATCCGTATGTTTGCACACATACACAGCTATGACCTGTAGTTGCCACCTGTGAGTCTCAGCATCTGGTGTACCTTGAACGCTGCAGTCGAGCAGGATCTGGTTCATCTGCTGAGGGTTATAAACTTCCAGGTATAGCAAGCAACCTCATTGTGAGGTTGACAGGTTACATCTTTCTTGAACTCATTTCGGTAGCCCCAGATCACACTGACCACATCACAGCCCTGGATATCATGCAGATGCTGCCTGATGAGGGATGGAAATGTGAAAATGTTGAAAGTTTCAGCTGCTTCAGCTAGTGATATCCGCTTGAAAGACCGTGAACATGCACAAATAGTTGAAAGTTTAAACCCCTGCCGAGGTTGTCCACTGGGTCAAATCAAAGGTTCAGATTTGCCCACAGGAATGCTTTGCTGTTCGGCACACCTGGTCATTTGGCATTTCTCTTGAAACGTCATCCAGTTCAAAACTACTGCACTCACCACAATGTACCATCTGTAAAAAGCCAACCACCGAAGAGTTGGTTCTATGTAGTCCATTCCGGTGAAGCGATCATCGTTTTGAAGGAGTTGTGGCATTAAGTTGACCCCATCACTGGCACAGTCCGTGTCTTTGGGGTTCGAAATGTCCAACAGCTCTGAGATCTCAGTTTAGAGCTGATGAGGAGCACCCATCCCGGTGATGAACTTGCGGTAATGACAGAGGAGGTGCATATTTGGTTTTCTGAAGTGATGATATAGTAGTGTTAGCTGCTTACATGAATTTGGATTTTTCCTTGAGTCCCATTTCAGATCATACATCAGGCGCTTCTCCATTATGGCATGACAAAATTCAGCTTGAGCTGCTTTGTTTGCCCTGTATACCTCTATCTGCAGACACTGGGCAACCTCTTGTTGGCATTCTTCCAACCAATGTGTTGCTGTTTGCTCAGCATCCAACAGCCACCGCTCGAACTCCTGCATTGCAGCGATGAAGATCATTGATGCACTCACCATGGCAGTCATGATAGCATGACGTACCCGGTCAAATTCTTTAGCAAACTTGCTTGCCGGTTCATGGCTAGCTCTGCAATCCAGCTTGAGTTCCAGGTGGTTCTGAGATTCTTTACACAACTGGCCAAACCAGGCAATCTGGTCTGTGGATACTCCATAGTGCTCTGCTGTGAATCATGCCATTGCTGTCGCCCACTTCTCTGCATTCCAGGTAGTGGCACACTGCTGCTCTTCTTTCAGGTGCACTTCAATAGTTTCCCACTGCCCAGTTGGGGTACCATAAATCTTCCTATGAAGCTGTCTCTCCATCTTCTCCATCGCAACTTCTTTCAGTTTTGCTGCCTACGCTTTGATGTAGCTTTCTGAATGTCTAGTCCAAGCCTCAGTAGCATGTTGAGCAGTGAAGATATGATTGCTCTTGTAAAAGCTTTCGGGAGCATTGTTGAGGTATTTCAACGAGATATCCAACAGCATTCGCTGGGTGGCTAGTGAAGAAAATTCAATCAGTGCCCAAATCATTTTCATAACCTCCATCTCAGATACACATTCAAAGATTGTTTTGCCTGCAAAGTGGCTGGGAAGCAGGGGAGCACATACTGCATATAGACTCCTGAGCATTTTCCAGATTCCCTTGCTATGCCAGAATCTATTCTTGAGGGTATCAAGGGGTTAAAAGAAATGCAATATGTTTAGATAGTGTGGAACTGAGGTGAACTGGGCATCGAATTCAGCTTTCAAGCCTTGATTGGTGAAGTACTCCAAATGGCAGTTGAAGAAATCTTTCACAGTCCCCAAATAGAGTTCCTATAGCCCATCCTGTTTCCATAGGGTAATGAATATGGCACAGAGAATAATCCCAGAAGAGATTCGAAGTCAGTTGCAAATATACCTCTTTGAATTCATCAAGTCAATTCTCTTCGAGGTGCTCCTGATAGTGTAATGTACTTCAAGGCACCGTGTTCCAATATTCTATGCCATGGCCCATCCCAGGTCCCTTTGGTACATTATACCCAGGGTATGTTTCTGTGACTATCTTGGTGATCATTGCAATCTGCAGGTTGTCCCCAATCCATACGGCTAGCAACAGGTAGCATATATGATTGAAATTGTGGGCACAATCCCACTCGTAACCAGTGCCATGGATATTGACATCTCTAAGTCGTTGGAGGTTGGTATGGATCCCATGGTGCCATGAAAAGTCTATATCAGTTGCACCATGTGGTTGAACTTGAATTAATTGCAGCAGAATCCAGCCCTGCATTGATGGTGCATGACAAACATCTTTCAGAATATTCCCGATGCTCAAATATTGTGGCCAGGCAAACTTGTCGCCAGAGAAATTCATGATACGGGTTTTGTTCAAGGCAAAAATTTCTGGCACAATTGTCACACCATCGGGTAATTGCTTCTGAGTTTCCCACCACCACTCTCCTGAGGTCATCTCACTACAGATTTGATGATTAGCCAAATTGTAAAGCTGCACTGGGGCAAAATCCAGGTGCTCCACAAATGGGTAATGCCCCAAAAGAAACTGGATGCACTTGGAAATATTCCTGAAGTATATGTTGCCATATTTTCCAGGCACCTGAAGCGAACTATCTGCCCCCAGTCTGAAGTTCAGGCACCTCAGCCGCTCCAAGAACTCAGATGCTGTCTGGAACGAAGTTGTGCAGACATTGTCCAGACCTCGCCGTGGAAGGTTGTTCACCCAGGTTTTGCATTCTGTACCCAGGGCACAGGCTTGTTGATAATCGAATGCATTTGCAAATGGGTGCCATGGGTTGCAATTCAGTTTCTGGTGTTTGTTGTAGAGACTCATAGCCACCCCCACCACTTTCCCACCTGTGGCCAGTCCATACACTTCTGCGTGGGTGACTTTCCTTGTGGTAACAAATGTGACATTGTGATTGTTTGGTACGGTGTGCATGGGAGCACTCTTGGGGGTGTGCATGGCAGGTTTGAACCATTGAACACTGTCGGATTGTTCTGCTTTCGTTAACTTCTGGCTGTGCTCATCTCGCTACTGACTCGATCACAATTTGCTTCTGTTGCAAGTCTATCCATCATCTCTCCTGTATCATCAAACACCTTTGGTTCATTTTTTGGATAATGTTGAGCAAGACCAGTGAAGTTGCGGATTTGCTTTCCACATTGTGTCTATTGCAATTGTAAAAACCGGTTTGCCTGACAACTCAAACTGGTGACAACTGTAACAGTATCTCCGGTAGTCAGGGTACAATGAGTGTATGATGAATGGTAGATAGGGTGCGACGAGTGTATGGCAATTGGTAGATGGTGTGATGACAGTATGGTGAATGGTAGATTAGGTGCAATGAGTGTATGGTGAATGGTAGATGGGGTGGGACGTGTATATGGTAAATGGTGAAAAGCACTGATTCAGGGGTTAAAGAAGCTACTGATGGTTCAAGTTATGCACACCTTCAGCAAGATAAAGCCTTGTGCCATATGACACACAGGCTTGATAGGACCAGTCTTGAAATTGTCAAACAACCATATATTACATCATCTAACAAATTCTTTGTACCCCACAAGGTGATTGAGTTCCTGTCACTAACCCCTCCTCAGCCTATGATATTGGTCACAAGCTCCCCACCAAGACCTCCAGGACGGGGGTCATATGCACCTGTAGGTGCCAGCAGGGCTCTGATAGCATCGAATCGTGCAGCTCGCGTCCGAACAACAGTCAGATAGGCATTGGATAATCGGAGTGTCCCATCTCTAGATAGTTTTGTATGTTCAAATGTGTGGAATATCCTCAGTATATTGCCAGAATTTGCAACTGCCAACAGGGGTATTATGCAGGTTGCCTGCTTTGTTATATGTGAGATGGACACCTACAAGCACTTCTCTTGAAATTCAGTAGGATGATTTTAAGTATCACACTTCAACGAGAAAGGAGAGTGCAGGTATTCATATGTTATGTTTGTAGTTGCTTCAGAATTGGAGCATATGTTCGGTGGGCTTTGAGAAACTGCAATCCAGTGACAGGGGTGATACCCCACCATTCATCTAGTAATCAACTTCAACATTCCAAGCAGACGATGGGTGACAAAAACATGTATCAGAAATTTGTCAAACAAGAAAGTAAGGACAGAGATATGCGGGCAAGATTGGTGTGCATTGGGTGTGCTCGAGAGAATTGCGTATATATAAAAACGCACTTTGCTTCATACAAATGCAGACCATTCCACTATATCATCCTCAGTGACTACTGCAATCACCATAGAGCTTTTTGCAAAAAGTTTAAAACCTGCTATTATCCTCTTGGTAACTACATCTATATATCATATCACCAAACAACCCCTCCAACAATTACTCTCCAACTAATCCAAGATACCAATATGAATATTCTTGCAGCGCACGTCCACAACAACCCAACCCACACACGCAACTCTGCAGTGATGGGTCTCAAATGTGGGACTCGTTTGCCTGGCATCCCAATAACCATCATCAACCGCCCCGGCCAATAACTAAGGATCCGCAATTTGAACTCCAATCACTGAACAACTATGCTCCATATAATGCACCACCGATGATCAACCGTGATGGAGGGTATATGTGGAATGAGATCCAACACACCTGGGTTCCATATGAACATGTTCCACCCCGACCACCTTCACTACTACCACCTTCACCACTACCACCACCACCACCACCTTCAGCAACCCCAAACCTACCAGTTTCTCTGGTGCCTGAGAAAGACAGACACACACCGCCGCCTCCCCCTCTGCGGCCAGGTCAACCTGGAACAGAAGGATCCTGGTTCACCTGACCGCCCCGTTTTACTCCACCTGGACGTGAAGGGTCTCAGTATATCCCACATTTTCCTCCCCCTCCACCAAGACCACCAGTTACTCCATGCCCATGGTCCACAAATTCTTCCCCACCTCTGATGCAACCCACCTTCCCTCAACCACTTCCAGCACAGCTGGGAGCACCAGGAGCACCGACACCTAGACTAGAAACTGTCACTTCTCAAGACATCTGCCCAACTGAAAGGAGTGCAGCGCCTGGGCAATTGAGAAGGACCAAAGTGCTACCTGAACTGTCACTATTAGTGTTGGCAACGAACCGCCCGCGGTTCGTACAATTGACGAACCGATTCGGTTCGGAATCCTTGCCAAGACTTTCGCCACAAACCCCGCCATTTCGGCCCAAATTTCGAACAAAAATAAGTAAGCGAGTTCTTGTCCGATCGGCTCGATTTTTGGTTTATCTTGTAGCTAACTTCAAGCGCTACAAGATAAACCAAAAATCAAGCCAATCGGACAAGAACTCGCTTAGATATTTTCGTTCGAAAATCGTGGTTCGCGAACCGGTTCGTCACAAACCCTGTAGTTCGACTCGAACCCCAGATCGAACCCGAATCGAATCCCTGCTTGGTTCGGTTCGACTCGAACCAATCCGGTTCGTTGCCAACACTAGTCACTATGGACCCAAACATCTAACATCCCATTTGGTCAACTCCAGTGGCAGATCTTTCTCAGTGAATTCCAGGGTCAAACAGCCCCAACTGACATCGTTCCACCAAATGGAACTAGAGATGAAAAACAGCCACCCACTGTTGCTGGGGCTACAGTCACCACTGGGCAACATATGATTACAATGGGCCAAGTTACAAAGGGGTCCATGGAAAGTGATACACTGGGGAGAAGCAACATCTCCAAGCTTGAGAATCATGTCCGGCACAAATAGCTGATTCCTCATCACCCTGAATAAGCCATTGGACGACTCTGCTTGAGGATAAGGTAGAGTGTGGCATTCACTGGATTCGAACTTAGGGAAGCAGCTATTTCAGATATCATGCAGTGTTATGAGGAGTTTTAACACCTTGACCAGTTTGATGATTCTGAGAGAATCAGGCACAACTGGATTCACCATTTCATGTGTAATCTCTGCAACAGCCTGTAAGAGACAGCCACTGGGACAGTAACCAGGGACAAAAGAAAGGAATGGGAGGTGGTGGAAAGCGCAGGGTGGAGGATAGCGGTGATAAATGCCATCCCAAACGGCCAAACATTGATTTGGCCAATATCCAAAACAAGTTGTTTGTGGTGTGGGTGCGTGGAGATGCCACTTCTGGATCTCCATTCAGGTCATTGCAGAGCCTTGAAGAATATTCCCAACTTCTGAAGTGGATTACCAAGGCACAGCCCAAGAGTCCATTCACATTCCAGACCATGTATCACTACCAATTGAGTGAAAATGCTGCGCGAGACACCAGAGTTTTGGTTGGGGAGGAGTTTCGTGGTTGTGATTGGAACTAGAAAACATGGAATGGGGAGATTGAAAACTCCCATGCTGTTGCGCCTGACGCTGCAACTCTGGTCCTTGAGGCGATCTTGTGGAATGCAGATGGGCAGAACCTGCCTCATAATGTCCTGTTAGTGGAGGAGCCCAAGAAAAGCAATGATGGAGAAGGAGTAAGTTAAGAGCACCTGAAGTGATGAATGAAGTTCTGGGCTCACTGAAATTCCTTAGAGTGAGTACCCCCACAAACACCCAAAAGGCAGTCTCCCCAAACCCCCAGTACACTATGTGATACCCCAAGCAAGAACGGGGCCCCAGTCCAGCTAGAACACAATGCTGATTTACCTGTGCCACTGACTCCAAGTGCTCTTGCCACCCTGGTGAATGAAATTCAGAGCACCAAATTTGTAGACAGCGATTGACAATTCATCAAAGAGCAGATTTAGCCTCGAGGTGACAAGCCAGGGCAAGTTTTAGATAACTCTCTGATGGCTACTATCCATAACACATTCAAACACAAGTGTTATTGCCAAAGTAGTTGCATTACATGGTGTTGTGCCAAGCAGAGATCGATATGCGGATGCTATTTGAGGGCCAAAGTACACCTTGAAGCAATTTCCAGAAGTAGGATTTTTTGCACATCAGATGTGGGCAATTTGGTTTATTGTATGGAGATGGATCTTCGATGTGGACCTGCCTGCGGTGCTTGTGTCTGATAAAATGGGACTTGAGAAGATAATCTGTGTCTTGGCTGCAGCTCTTTATGCCAAGTCATTTCCAGAGGATATGGCAAATCACCATGAAACACAACTACCAGTGCAATATAACCTCTTGCTTGGTGGTTGGTGTCAGGCAGTGGAAACAGGCTTCTCAACTGTGAGCACTGTCCAGTATCAATGGTACCCTTCCACTCACCATGACCCTGTAACTCATGGTCTTCTCCAATTGCTTGATGATAAGCACATAACTGACCTCCCGCCATCGAATCCGGAACTCTGTGTGGTGCTCTGAAGTATCCAAGCAATATTCATCAGTGCAATCAATACTATCATGCAAGGCTGTCGGTTTTCGGTGCATGATCACTGTGTAGCAGATGCTGGCAACCTGCCTCATGCATACCTCAACTCCTGGGTGGAATAACCTGAGAGTCAGTGAGGCATCAATATGATCACCCACAATATGTTCACGAGCCACACGCAAAGCAATGCGATGGGCACATTTGGCCAGCTGACAAACTGCCAGTTGTCTTGGGGAATCTTGAACGAGGCGCACTGCTTCAAAGATCTGAAGTCCAAGGGTTGGTCCATTGCATCGGGAACCAAAAGTGGTTTCAAAGTACAAGTTATGGTAACGCCGGCCTACCACTCACTGAAGGACTGGGGAATCACAGCTCTGTGGCAGTTCACAATTCCAGATGCACCTGACGGTGAGCCAGCAGTCAAAGATCATGGTCCGGAGGCTTCAATATCAGTGACCACTGCCCTGCAAACCACTGTCAACACGGAATGTTCCTCTCAAGCTCAGCAGGAAGCTGCCTCTGTGATGACCGATAACGCTCACCCATGGATAATCTGCCGATACACAGCGTTGTGGCTAGCTTCAGGTACATACCTGGTTTACATTGCATTGGACGATTTCCATCAACTTGTTCTTGCATGGTCTCCGAAAGAACAGAAGAAGCTCGATCATGTTGTCAGAAGACTTCAAAGACAGCAGCTTGAAGGCAAGTATGGAATTGCCTGGCAGATTCATTGCTGGCAGCTTGCATGCTTTTTGCTACAATTGGAGCCAGAAAGTGATCATTGTGCAATGGTAGATGGAAGGAAGAGTGGTACGCCAGCAGTTTTGTGGAGGGTCCAATTATCAGATGGCTCCAAGAATCATTCCACCCTGAGTTGATGAGTGGTTTTGTGACTGATTCCGAGATGGATGACCAGTCTGGAACAGGCTGTCCTGTCTTTTCACCGCTTCCGCAGAAGACTGTACTTTTTGGTCCTTTTCTATGCCAGGTTCACCATCTGGCCTGGGGGATTCATTACCATTTCAACCATGACATGATGGTCATTCGCATGGTTTCTGAAGATTCTGCGAACAGGTTCAGTGAAGTTATCAGCAATTTCATGAATTCCCCCTGGTGCTTTATCTTCATTACCACCACCAGGATTGGGGGTACTGGGCTCAACCTTATGGCTGCCAATCATGCAGGGATTCTTCAGAAGCATCAGGTTTTTACTAAACAGCAGCAACCTTTGGGAAGAATTGTGCCACTGGGTCAGATGAGTAAGTCTCATACTTGGCTTGTCAACACAAGTCCAAACACCTTCGATGATTATGTGACTGTGATCCATATGGTCAATGGAACTACTCAGCTATATGTTTTGCATGTACAAATGAATCGCCCAATCATAAGCAAAGATAATATCTACAATGTTTTCACAATACATATTGAGAAAACTGCCATTCAGACTGGGATGTTGTTGCAATCGGAACAGCTGCTTAGGTGTTTCAAGGTGCATTTGGGTTTGGGATTTCATCAATCGGTTGTTTCGAATATTCTTTTGATTTTGTTGTCCGCATCTGTCAGTATTCTTTGTGGTTGTACAGAGTTTGGGTGGGGGTACCTTTGTGGCTGTTACAGGTTTTTATCTTGAAAATGGGCTAGATCTTCTAAATCTGTATTATCTCTGATGTGTCAATAGGTCTAGATGATAGAGAATCGATGGCTTTGGGTTACGGTATACATCCACTTGATATTATGGGAGAAACAGTATGCAGTTGTAAAGAATAATTTGTTATACCTAGCAAGTTCGCAGCAGGGTCATGTACAATCACCCACAATTTCCCTGATTAGACATAATCGGCTATCACTGGTCTCGGATACCAGAGCTAATCTTTTCGGATGGCTAGCAAACAAACACCCACACCATCGATAAGCAACGACGGCTAGTTCATGGCCGCAGTCACTTCTGCTCCGAATCGCCGACGACAAACGGACAGCCAGCACACAGCTGAATGGCATCGGCCAAGAAGCTGACAACAAACAGACAATCGGCAAACAACTCACTGGCGCCTGCCATAAGCTGACGATCTAAGAATATGTGCCGACTCTGAACAGCAAAGCTGCATTCTATCGAAAGAGGCCTATTCGTCTGGATGTCATCAGATGGAAAGAATGCCACTGGTCCGGAGGCACAAGCCCATGAGCTTGATGTCAGGGAGGAAACTGATGGTCTGATTATAATCTAATGACATTAAAGACGATAGAGGATCACGAGATGGAGGACCACGGTAGTTGCAATAAGCGGGCATTGGTTGGAAGGTGGTTATGGTGCTGGAGCTCTCGAGAAATGCGTAGATAGAAGTATTTGTTCGAAAGCAATGACAGAGGTATAAAGACCTCTGAGTTCTTTGAGGGAAGAAAGGGGATCAACCTTACCAGTGAGGAGAACAAGCCTTAACAATATACGCGTTGGAGAAAGCCTAATCTTTTCGTTCGCAACCTTTGAGTTATTTCCATAACCTGAGTAAAGCTCCTGATCTACCTTCAAAGCAGACCCGAATTAAGTACGGATACACTTTGACCGGATCAACCTGGAGTGACGCTCCTGGTGTGACATTGTATTGTTAGCAAAGAATTGCTTCCGAGGAAGGTATTCTTTCTACCCACACCAATACATCAAGCGACCTTGATGCCATATGACTCCAACTGCCACTGTCAAGTCAACATCTTCGATTCAGCTGGAATCCCATCGCAGCTTGCAGAACCAGAACCCCTCAACTGCTTCGATAGCTTCGACGCTCTCCTAAACGAAACAGACGAACCTCTCGAAGATTACTTTTGAGACGTACCGGATACGCCGTATCTGTGGAACCTCAACTGGAAAGACACAGCCACACAAGGAGCAGGTCTAAGTATTGACAATCCAGTCATCACTGATCATTGGACTAGATACAAGGGCTTGCACGTCGATTGCATAGATCAGGAAGTGTGTTATTGTGAGCACAACTGCAGAGGAATCCACACAACGATGGGCAGAGCAGCAGCTGCTATATCGACCATCATGACAGCCATTTACCATTGGAATTGGAGAATGAATTCGGACGAAATACCACCCCTATGTTGTTACCTATTACCATGTTGCTAGTCCTGCATTACGTACGCTTCCCACCCAGACTACGAAACGTAAGTTCAACTGCAGCACGAATCCGGAACTCAATTGCTTTTCATTCACACCACCCCTGTGGGGCAATTTTGCGTTGTCATATAATGGTCGGATTAGACACAAGCATGACGGACACCTACACGTTGGTTAGAAGGGAAAATGCGTTGATCCTATCTAGCGATAAGGACATGCAGGTCACACAATTCCAGTTCATCACAAGGAAATATATTCCGGGCTGGGTTATTGAGCTTTTGGATGGAATCAATGGAGAGCTCAGGTGAATGGATGCCCTTGTTCCGGAGGCAAGGGAGAAAATTTTCCAGATACAGACGTCCCTCCCTGGATTGGCCAAAGCTTACAAAAGGGTCATCATGAGACAATACGTGATATACGATGCCGTGTATTTCGAAGTGGAAAAAATGGAATGGGCTCAACTGGAGAAGCATTCCCATATATTATCCAATCCCAAGTGTTTATGGCTGACCTTGAGGCAGCCTTTATTTTGATCAAGGCCCAATCTACAGAAGATGACAAAGAGCTGCAGTCAGCCCTCAGCGAGCAAATCCAACGTTCTGGACCAGCCTGAGGAACCCTTTCAACTCTACTAGAAACCAGGGAACAAGCCCAAGAACGCCTTGCCCTCCAAGTGCATACCCAATCCCAGGAGGTGTCGGATGTTCGGATAAAAGCCCATGAAGATGGCCAACGTATGTCCGGGTTATATGCCAAGTCTCGTCAGGAAGCAAAAAGGATTCAGGTGGAAGCACAGAAACAGGCTGACAACGCAGAAAGGGAAAGAAAGGCGGCAGAGTAAAGAATGAAGAAGGACTTTGAGTGGCAATTCAAAGAATTCACTAGAGCTTTGCAAACGAAGCTCTCAGATGAGAGAAGAAGGACATGAGTACGCTCACTGGCCCGGTCCGTATTGACACTAAAGGAAGGGGATACCAACCAGGTTGAGCAGGAATTCTGCCTTCGATACACCGTAAGTAATGGCGTTGAAATATGGATCATAGAGGCTGTGACTCCAGAACCGAATGGTAATGGAGACGGCGCAGGAGGCATTGGAGGAGACCCCCCAGGGGACTCCAAATCTTCTAGCTCCAGCTCGAGTAGCTCCAGCTCTTCTGATAGTGGAGACGACATTCTCCCACCACTTCCACCACCAGGAGGAATGGACTATAGTGAACCACCTGTGCTACCACCTCACCCACTGAGAGCTCTGAATTCAGCCAAGAAGCAGAAGATTGAACTTCCCTACAAGTTTAAGCGAGATGCAATGGACAGGTCGGAATCCTACCGCCACTGGATTACAGGAGTGGCTCGCTATCTCAGGTACTTCAAAGAGGAGTATAATGATAACGATAATGAAATCATCTTTGTTGGAAGTATCCTTCGAGAAAAAGCGTTTGCCTGGTACAACAGCCGAGAAAAAACAGCTTAGGAAGCATTTTCAGGTTGACACATGGTCTGCATTCACTAGAGCTATGGAGGAACAATTCATCGACATGGAGGAAGAAACGGAATGCCTCGAAAAGATGAAGACATTGCAGTACAAGGGAGATATCCGAGACAATATTGTAAAGATCGAGGACTTAAACTACCATGTCTGTTTATCAGGGATTGTATGGTGGCAGGCTCTACACAGTGGACTCAACGAAGAAATCAAGGATCAAATATCCTTTTTGAAGATTACACCAAATGACGACGCAGAAAACGAATCACTGCTCAAACAAGTCGGCCGCACATATGTGAGACGCCTGCAAGAAAATCACAAACCCAAAGACAAAAAGAACAATAAGAGGAAGTGTGATTCGGTTGGCGATGATAAGGGGAATCAAGGAAAGAGGAACTTTGAGAAAGGTTCTGACTCCAAGAAACCTCGAATGGAGAAGAAGGGTCCTAAGACAGTCAATACAGACAAAGGCGAAGCCCTGAAAGGCATTCCGGGATGCTTATTGGAAGTGAGAGCCAAGTGCAATTGGTGCATGCGCTGCGGTTCCTCGCAGCATCGATTGGTATTCTGTAATTATGCCATCAAGATGTCATCCAGCAAGAAAAAGAAGAAGGATAAGAAGCCTAAGGTGGAAACGCCAGAAGTAACCATCTCTTCTTCGAAAGTCAGGCCCAAGAGTCTGGCTTACCAAATTACAAACCGGCAGCAGCCTAAAGCTGTGGAGTGCTTTATGAGGTTGACTTCAATGATATGGGGATTGATGGATGAAACGAGTTTCTTTTGTCTTTCCTTTGTTTAATGGGATAGAGGTCTTTCACATGGGTTTTGAGATACAGTCACCTCAGGTTATGTATTTATGGGTACAGATATTCATATTTCTTTTGAGATTTCTTTTGGGTTTTGCCAATGCGGTCATCGGTATTATAGCTTTCAATATTCAATGTGCTTTCTCATCTGCTGTTCAAGAAAGGGTGCCTGAGGATGAGTTCAATACTCGTAATATGCGGGTCATATAGCATCTAAGCGTGACTAGTGACATACGATTTCCATCGAACTCGATCATACTCATTCAAATCTCATTTACCTGTGCATCAATCACAATCACGACCCATTGCGGCAGAAGCTGTGTCGAAAGGCAGTTCAAAATGGTTGTCAACCAAAAAGATCGAAAACGCAAGGCTGCGGCCAGTGCACTTCAGCCTGTATGCAAGAAATCAAAACAATTACTACCTGAACCTAAGACGGGTTCAAGACCCACAGTATGCATGTTTGCAAGCTTTCGAGACAAGAAGAACTTCCCGGTAAGGGTTCTCTCGGATACTGGGTGCAATTCACCTATGATGTCGAAGCAGTGGGCTGATTCACATGGTGTTCCATTAGTGACTCGAACGGAACCAAAGATAGTCAAAAGCTTTAATGGCGAAAGACTAGAAGGAGCAGGTTGGCAGTACACCTTCCCTGTTACTCTGCGGTATGAATCCCATTATACCAAAGGAACCTTCGACATTGGGCCAATGGAGGATTCATCCGATATCATGTTACCCAACTGGTGTATCATCACGCATGGAGCACTCAGTGGAGTTACCGAAGAAAATGATAAGCTCCAGTGTACATCGGAACACTGCCATGAACATTGCAGAAAGGCAGTGGTATCTTCGTTTTCAATCGAGTATGACGATTCCATTCTGAAGTTTGGATCAGACCTGCAATGGATCAGGGATGTTGATCCAATGCAGGTCAATGCAGCACATGAAATTGAGATTGATTGGGTAGAGCAAATTCCATGGCAATACAGAGACTTCGAAACATTATACAACAGCAAAACTGCCAATGCTCTTCCGCCTCATCAATCCTACAATCATTCCATTGGCCCAAAAGATGGAGAACAACCTTCGTGGGGTCCCATCTATACTCTCTCAGAAAAAGAGCTTTCGGTCCTGATAGAATATCAGAAGGAAATGCTTTATTCCGGAAAATCTGTCCTAGCAAGTCACCCACGGATGCAGCCATACTCTGCGTTCCAAAGCCACATGGTAGAGGCTTACGATTGTGCGTGGATTACAGCGGTCCAAATCGTGCCACCAGTATGAACCGATATCCATTGCCACTCATGAACGAACTTAGAGACAGGGTTGCTAGATCGAGGATTTTCTCCAAAATGGATTTGAAGGCAGGGTACAACCTCATTCAAATTAAACCTGGTGATGAATGGAAAACCGCATTTCGAACAAGATATGGACATCATGAATACCTAGTCATGTCCTTCGGATTGGCGAATGTGCCAGCAATATTCCAAGATATGATGAACAAGATCCTGCGAGATCTAATCGATCATGGAGTAGTAGTCTATATAGATAATATCTTCACCTATACAGAAAACAAAGAAGAGCATGTGCGATTGACTCGAGAAGTTCTTCGTTGATGACAAGAAAACAACTCGGCTATAGCACCCGATAAGTGCGGATGGCACCAGAAGCAAGATGAGTACCTTGGGTATCTCATATCGGGAGAAGGTGTCAGTATGTCGGAGGACAAGATTGATACTATTCCTAAATGGGAGATTCCGGAGTCTGGCAAGGATGTACAGTCTTTCCTCAGATTCGCCAACTTCTATTGATGCTTCATTGAAGGATTTTCAAAGATATGTGATCCCTTAACAGAGTTAACAAAGAAAACTAATGAACAGTTGAATTGGAAAGCAAATCCCCGAAATCAAATAGCCTTCGATATGCAAAAGAAGAACTTTAGTGAGGCTCCCATATTACGGCACTTCGAGCCTATTTGGCCCATGCTGATTGAGACTGACGCATGCAATTTTGCAATCGGCGCAGTGCTTTCCCAAGTGATTAATAGACCATTGCACCCTATAGCCTACCACTCTCAAAAAATGGATAAAGCTGAGATCAACTACAAAATCCATGACAAAGAGATGCTCGTCATAGTGTCCACGTACAAAGAATGGAAACATTATCTCGAAGATGTAGCCCACCCAACGACTGTTTTCACCAATCACAACAATCCTGAATACTTGACAACTACAAAGATCTTGGATCGGAGACAAGCCCGCTGGGCTCAAAAGTTGACGCAATATGATTTTAAAATATTCCACCAACCCAGTAGTGCAAATGGGAAACAGGAAACATTATCTAGGCGTTCGGGGTACCGCCCTAAAAAAGGGGGGTAGTGCCGAAGAAAACAAAAACCATCCTATCCACCGCGTTTTAAGACCTGATCAGTTGGTAACTTCTGAAGGAGACACAGTGCGAGTGATAGTGATGAAGTTACAAGGTGAACCGATTGCGATTTCTTCTGCAAAGTTGAGGGCAATTGCAGTAGTCAAGTTCGATTCATGGCTGTCGGAAGCAGTGGTCAGCGCCGCAAACAACGATTGCTGCATGGCAAGAAGCGTACGTCCAAACTATGGAAGTAAACCCAAGCCCAGATATCTCGTTCGAAGACGAAGCCCTGTATTTCAAAGGCAGACTGTGGATTCCAGACAATCTGCAGTTAAAGAAACAGATATGGGAAGCGGAGCTCGATTCAAAGATGGCTGGACACATGGGCAGGACAAAACAATCTAGCTGGTCAGACAAAACATCTTTTGGCCAGAAATGGAGAAATTCATCGAAGACTATGTCCGCTCATGCCCTGAGTGCCAAAGGAATAAAGCATCTCGTCAAGCGGGGATGAAGGGTAGTGGTGGGAGCTCCGCCATCTAACCGGCTCGCCCGGAGGCGGAGGTGTTCAGGGTCCTGTCATACTCTAGCTAGAGTAAATACAGTATGAATAAACAACAAAAGCAGTTCGTCATGCTCGCTATGGACTGCTACAACCACTCGATTTCGCATACCCCCCATGGGACTCGATTTCATTGGACTTTATCATCGAATTACCGGTATCAGACGGATGCTTATCAGTATGGGGAATCGTTGATCGATTTACAAAAATGTCTCACTTCATTCCATTTAAAGATGGTGAGAAGAGAGCTACAGACCTGGTCAAAATCGTCTTGAAAGATGTATGGAGATTTCATGGTCTACCATTGAACATGGTGTCAGATTAGGACTCTAGGTTCACCTCCTCGTTTTGGTCCTTATTGGTCGAAGCTCTTGACATGAGGTTGAAGATGTCTGCGCCATTCCACCCTCAAACGGACGGACACACGGAAAAAGTCAACCAAATGTAGGAATGCTATCTGCGGAATTATTGCACTAATGAGCAGGACAATTTGTCTGAGATGTTACCAATAGCAGAGTATGCCTATAATGACTCTCTCACCACCGCTATGGGATATCACCGTTCTTTTCAAACTTTGGGTTCGATTCTCGAACGAATTGGCGCATCGAAGCAGAAGCAACCAATCAGACATCCAAGAACTATATTCACTGGAGAACCAGTGTGGATGCACTCAGCCGTAAAAGCTTAGAACAGGCACAGGAGACAATGGGAAAATGCCCTGACCGGCATGCTATGGAACCTCTGAAGTATTCCGATGGCGATTTAGTTATGCTCAATAGGAAGAACCTCAAAACTCGAAGACCATCCAGAAACTAGATGCGAAGCTTCATGGACCCTTCAAGGTCTCGAAGTTACTCTCGCCCACCGCAATTATGCTTGAGTTACCAAATCGATGGCGTATTCCCAATGCATTCCATGTATCACTCATAGAACCTTATTGACTGGCCACCAACCCTACTAGACCTTCACCCGAGCTTGTTTCAGCCAGCAAGCAGAATGTTCTAAGTAATGATGTCGACGGCGCTGAGTGCGAAACGGGTTACAAGGTGGAAGAGATCATGGGCAGCCGGTACAGCAAGGAATGGAAACGGGTTATATATCTGGTCAAGTGGAAGGGGTATCTGCAAGAAGCAGATTGGACTGAGGAACCTTATGACAACTTCAATGACAAGAGACTGTTGAAGGAGTATCACAGATGGAATCCTCAGGCCACGAAGGATGACAGGAATGAATGAACGGTTGAGCTAGTACCTTTTCCCCACGAAGGGTTTTCAACAGCTCGCAAGACACCTGACGAAGAATTTGGTTTTTGGGTACAAGGGGTCATATTTTCCAGATCATAAGGGCAAGATGGATTTGGTTTTGGGCACAAGGGGTCATATTTTGAAATCCAAGAGAAAGATCAATTTTGTTTTGGGCACACGGGGTCAAGATTTTCCAAATCAAAGAAACAAAAAGAATGCACAATGTTTTAGATGGACGCAACCTGATTGATCGATTCTGCTTGCTGCCATATGTCTCATCTGGACTTAAGCAAACTTATTGGTCGATTGTGCTTGCATGTCTCAGAGCATATGGTCAAAGCGAAATAGTCTGTACGGAATTGCAATGTCTAGGATTTCAAATAATTTACTTCAGCAGGCTGGACCATATTTCACCAAAGGCAACGAAGAGCAGAAAAGTATGGTGTATGGTCGTTCAGAGACGAACTCTCTAAGAGAAGAGGTAGTGTTACACGTAGCAAGTTCGCAGCAGGGTCATGTATGATCACCCGTGATTTCCCTGATTTGACGTCATCAGCTATTACTCGTCTTGGATGCCAGAGCCGATCTTGTCAGATGGCTAGCAAACGAATACCCACACCATCGATGTGCAACAACAGCTAGTTAATATCCACAGGGGTTTCTGCTCCAAATCGTCGACAACAAACGGTCAGACGGCAAATAGCTGCATGGCATCGGCCAAGAAGCTGACAACAAAGAGACAACCGGCAAAAAACTGAATGGCACCAGCCATAAGCCGACAACCTAAGAATATGTGCCGACTCTAAACAGCAAAGCTACTCTCTATCGAAAGAGGCCTATTCATCTGGAGGTCATCCGATCGAAAGGATGCCACTGGTCCGGAAACACAAGCCCGTGAGCTTGATGTCAGGATAGATACAGATGGTCTGATTATAATCTAATGACGATAAAGACGATAGAGGATCGGAAGATGGAGGACCACAGTAGTTGCAATGAGTCGGCATTGGTTAGAAGGTGGTTATGGTGCTGGAGCTCTAGAAAAAGCATAGATAGAAGTATTTGTTTGAAAGTGAAGACAAAGATATAAAGACCCCTGAGTTCTTCGAGGGTAAAAAGGGCATCAACCTTCTCAGCAAGGGGAACAAGCCTTGACAATATACGCATTGGAGAAAGCCTATTCTTTTCGTTCAGAACCTTTGAGTGATTTCCACATCCCGGGTGAAATTCCTAATCTACCTTCGATGCAGTCCCAAATTAAGTACGGATACTCTTTGACCGGGTATACCTGGAGTGACGCTCCCGGTGTTACATTATTCATGGTGCTGGTCGAGGGTGAGGGATCGCAGTTGTCGAGCTGTCAGGTGAAATGTGCTTGCCCAAAACCAGGGATTCAAAGGGAAGACGGTTCGCATCGTATTCAAAATAGCAATTCATTTAATTCTCCTTTCCCACACTATCCTCAGAACATCTACCACACACTTTGACTAAGTCCGGCCGACCCATGAAGCGTCCAATGCAGTACTAGCAATGATTTATATGTGTACTGGGCCAGCCCAAGCTTTCGCTACAGACTGAGCTCCAGCTCAAAGCTGCCAGAGTATGCAAAGATCACGTGAGAATTGATGCTTAGGTTTCACAATATACCAGCATACAGTCATTCGATTTTTCCGAATGGGAGTCAGGTGCACCCAGGAGTATCACCCTGGCAACCGCCATCATAACATGATGTTTTTGTCCCTTCTGCTCCATTCCATCTTGCCCCTTTTCACCATCTCTGTATACATACAGCTTTAAGTGTCTGCCTGCCATTGGAATCATCACAGCTCCACCTGAACTAAAGCGCCTATTCTATCTACCATTTGGTGAACGCTTTCCCACACCGGATCTTTTCTACAGCTGAATTGACTGTATCTGGATCTATACAATTCACATTACAGATGATATTATATGCATTCGGCTTGAGATTGCTTTTAGCTGCGGCGCTGTACTGCATATGTTCGATCCCTGTGGGTTCCCATTATTTAGAAGTTGGAACTGCTCAGGCACTGCATTTCGGATTCCGATGCTGTTCCATTACACGGAATGCGACTTTGCCCATTACAATCAAGGTGACTGCAGGATCCTAGAGCTGCACTTTCTGCTGATTGATTGAAACGAATATCGACCGCATACTAGAATGATTCGTTCTGGTTCGCCCATTCAAGCTCTGGTTAGCCAAACCGAGCCTGCCACCTCTGTGGTACTCATACTCGATCATGTTGAGCTACTGGTAATCCAAAACCACCCCACAAATCCAGTGCGTGATGTGCAGCACAAACGAAACCAACAGTGTCAATCGTTCGAGTGCAGCTGCTCGCATAGCAGGGTATTCGACGCATTCAAGGAACATTGAAGGCAAGAGATTTCCTGAGGAAATATTAAAGCCAAAACAGAATGTGAAGGCCCGGAATCCCAACAGTATGATCCCAGGTAGTTCTTATGTATCCAGACCAATCCGCATGGTTGGTCAACTATGATATGAGGCAATATAGCAGATATCAGCAGCTCAGGCGCTCTCAAAAACTCTGATGCACAGCATGGGTTTGAATCTAGTTCAACCATGTCTGTGTCTGAATCCAGCCAAATTATGATGGTGAGTAGTCCTGAAGCCCGAATACTTATTTGTCTCTCTAACAGATCCTGGAACCCAGAGTACAGATCATCAGCTCAGGTGCTCTTCAACTTCAGTTGGAATGACAGGTTGTCATCTTCGATGCGAACCACTCAGTCATCTGTAGTTTCCTATACATATAATTAGGTCCTTCCGATGTACCTGAGAATTTTTTGGACCTCTTCTTCCCAAATCACTTGTGGATTTATTCTGATCACCTATGGCTTCGCAACATTCACACCATACCACTTCCCAAGAGCGGGATTTCCAGCACTCAGCCAAGATGGCAAGTCAAAAGATTGCTTTATGTGTTTCCAGACATGTTACGCCAGATACATTCCAAATTGGTATCCAGCTAACCTTCAGGGCCACCGAAATGAACTTGATGATGTTCAAAACAATGATGATGAACACTGAGAGCACAACAACTATCCCATCACTGCTTTGGACTATGATGATGATGAGCTACTGTCAACTTATGAACTGAATAGATGCAGTTGCAACACAGGCTCAAAACGCTCGAAATTGGCTCACTCAGATACAGTCCAGTGGACTGACCAACTACAACGAAAGAAGTCCAAATCAAACATCGAGAACACCATGGGAGACAGTTGTCGGATGTTGTTGCACTCAGAATCAGCTCAAGGCTTTCGGCTTGGATCTTCCCATGAAGATACGATGCTCCACGTTCCAGTGAACCATGCCAGATGGCGGCTTATAATGGGTCGGAATTGTTCAGCTGCTCCTCCACCTATTGAAGGTGCATCGGAGACGAAGAGCAAAAATGATAGCAAGGTGCCACTCCATAACAAAGCCACTAGTGATTTAGCAAAGAACTTCTGGAGATCTGTTCTGTATACTGAAAACCCCTGGCCAGCTACCCAAGAGAACGAATTGGACATTGGCCATAAGGCATGGGATGAGGCCCTTGATGCCATTACCGTCCAGCAGAGAGGTATTGGCGCACTCAATGGCATACAACATGTGGGGGAGGGCCCTGGTGGGCCCAGTGGGTACATCGATGCCCGGACACATTGAATTGTAAGTTTTGGATGTATTTTTCAGGTTTCAAAGTTTGATCATACTAATTCTCAATGCAATACAGTTGCAGAGGAAAATCAGTGGTATGTAAGGTCGACGAATTACTACAGTGAGGCTTATGGTGACTTCACTGTACTCGTTGAAGATGGAACCAAAGATTCTATCATGACAGCAAGTTGCCGCTTTGCTGAATGATAATACTTGGATTGGGGAATGTGAAGATTTCCGGAACGGTATGAAGAAAGTCCAGTGCTTTGCGACAAGTGAGCCCACTGTGCTGATCATGGCTCACTTCTTTGGTTCCAACACCTTCATTGCCAGACAAGAGCATTGCAATATATTTTGGGGCACGTGAGTGACTATCCAATTGACTTGCTTAGCTGTGACTAAACTCAACTGCACCTTGTGGAACTACAAGAAATGAACAAAGAGCAAACCCCCTCATGTCTTCCACAGGGAGATATCCAGCTATCAGTGTGCCCCCTCAATCCAATAATTGACAGAGTCCAATATTTGATATAGCCTTATACGAAAGACTCCATAGACACTGGAATTCCATTGGTCCGGGTTGCCAGGCGGCCATCATTGAGTATATGGGCATCTATACGAATGCAAGGAATGCAAGCTCTGCAGGGCACTCGACCCGTGATGTGGTACCAGGTGTAGCAGGGGAGAAAACAGACGATTTGAAAGCTCTGTTCAAGTGAGAGTCTGTGATTTGGGGGGTTGTATTTCTCAGGGGTTGTATTTCTAAGGGATTGTATTTCTCAGGGGTTGTATTTCTCAGGGGTTATGTTTCTCAAGGATTGTGTATTTTTGTCAAGGTCGAGTTGAGGTACTGCTGCGGTGTTAGGGGTTGTCCCTTATTATGCGTATGAGGTACATTATGTTTCGTTTCACAGGGTCACCAATGAGCCCTTGTGTCAATAGTCGAGGATACACCCCTGAGGATGTCTATTAATGAGTCAGTGGAAGGCTCAACATAGCTGGATGAAAATCCCATAATATTCCAAGCTTCAATATTGAGTCTTAGCAAAGTGGACTAGCTAATCCACGCAAAGCCAATATACACATTCGATCGGGCAGTAACTAAAGGAAATTCCTTCAGTGCTGGCTAAGGCATGGGACATACCAAACCATACTGCCGAAGCAACGTAATCGTCTTGCAGGGACCTTCAGGTAAGCTGTGCATATTGAATCTGACTAGTGTTACTTCATATCAAACTAATACTGGGATGAAAACTATACTTGGAAACTGCATGCAGTTCCCCGGGATAGTTGGACGAACAATATTATTTCAGTATGAAGGGTTTTGCTATCTGTCAAGTGAAATATTCAACGGAGATAAGCTAACTGCACCCCGGTAGGGAATACTACCTAGAAGATAAGTGTTCGGATCTAGACAGTTGAATCCCAGCTTTGTCGCATTTGCAAACACAATAACTGAGAGAGCGCACCACCCTTCGGAGAATATGGGTAAGATGCAATTACACTAGGTATGTGGCAAAGTATGGGTTGGCAGCTCATTTAACCATTGATCACTATTCTACTTGTACAGAAGAAAGATAACAAATACCAAGTAATGGTCTGATAGGTATGTCAGCAACGTCACCATGAAAGCAGGATAACCTTTGGGATGCCTGGTGGAGAATTACGCCTCTACACGTGGTCAAACAGAACACTCCGCAACCAACTACCAGGATCGGCTCTGATGCAACGATCGGTCATTCGGCGAATACCCATATCGGTGGATTAAATGTTATTGAGATAATACTATACACATACATCATAGACATTGAGAAGTACCGTCATGCCTTACCGATATACCTCTGGTGGGAAATACTGACCTATAACTGACCACCTTAAACTCCTGTTTAAATACAATGATCAAGCTCTAGCAACAAATCACAGTCCGAACAACAACAGCGGAAAACCACATGAAATATATTAAGTTTTTACCTTAAGAATATTGTATTATCTATGTCCCAATACACACATGAAGTCACCATTATGTATAACGCTGCCTGTCTACACTGATATTGCCAAACCAAAGCCCACCTTGACTTCCTGTTTGAAGTCTTGCAATACAACAACCTTGTTGACGACTATTTCCACTTTTGCAAAACCGGTGTACATCCCTCGCAAGTATCTTACGATGAGTCTTCACAAGACTACCTACAACACTCTTACAATTTCTAGAGTAGCGGCAGTACCCTGCGAACGCCAGTATACATACACACACCACAAAGACTACGACGAACCACCATCGAATTACATTGATTCAGTTTCGTCCTGGATGTCAAGGTCAGACTATACCGACAACGAGTATGACGATATCGGTCTGCCTCCCCCCATGCAGGAGTATCCCCGTAACATGGAGAGCAGTATGGATATATGTCATTTTAGTTGATGGCAGCAGGCTGCAGTAGATGAATGCCAAAGATGTATGCAATGCTGCAGGCGTATCTGAAAATGAGTTACAAACCATGAGTCCATCTGGATATGAAAAAATGGATCCAGGTGCTCCTGAGTGATTCTGGAATGTACCAGAGCTCCACAGAGAGTTCACAAGTGGCCACAGAGGACTTTACTGCACATTGGGAGTCTCCCGGAGCACCCCTAGAGGCATCAGAAGTCACCACAGAGTACAGTATTGCGATTCAAGATGCTACTGGCGATCCTAAGAGCCATCAAAAGTAGGTATGGAGTACACTATTGCAATACAGGAATCTTCTGATGCAGTTGCAAGACTTCGAGGAGGACAAAGGAGTACGCTGAGGCTGCATTCGCCAGTCCCAGAGGACTCCTGGAGGTTCTGCAGAGTGCCTCATTCAAAATCAACCTCCACAACCTCTGGCAGGTCCCAGGGCTCCGGAACCGGACGATTGACTTTGCTGATGTCTTTCGATGCAGCGTCGATAGAAGTTGCCATATCCGAGGAAAGACTGGACGTCTATGACAGTCTCTGCAATCCCACTTTTGAGAATAGTGTCAATCTTGTCCTCGGTCACGCTGACATCTTCTCCCAATATGAGACACCCCAGGAACTCAATATGCCTCTGGTGCCATTTGTACTCATCGGGTGCAATAGCTAAGTTGTTTTCTTGTAATTGACAAAGGACTTCTCTAGAGGATCGAACCTGCTCTTCTTTGTGTTCCGTATGAATGAAAATATCATCTATTTAGACTACTACTGCACAATTGATTGGATATCGCAGGATCAGGTCGATCATATGGTAGTATGTAGCTGGTGCGCTTGCCAATCCGAAGGGAATATCTTGGTATTTATAAGGTGCATGCGTCGTACAAAATGCTGTTTTTCTTTCATCACTGGATTTAATTCCGATACGGTCATATCCTGCCTTCAAATCAATCCTGGTGAAAATCATTGATCCAGCAACCCTATCTTTAAGTTTGTTCATATGTGGCAATGCATATCAGTTCATAATGATCACATAATTAGGGCATCTGTAATCTACACACAATCATAATCCACGTCCATGTGCCTTTGGAACACAGAGCATGGGTGCACCAGAGGCTGACTTGCTAGGACAGATCTTTCAACAATCAAGCATTTTCTTTGGATATTTCTTAAAAATTGACAGCTGCTTCTCTGCAACTGTGTAGATGGGAGCCCATGAAGGTCTTTCTCTATCTTTCAAGTCGATGGAATAATCATAGGATCAATTAGGTGGATGAGCATTGGCAGTTTCTCCATTGAATAATATTTTGAAGTCTCTGTATTGCCATGAAATTGGCACTACCCAATGAATTTCAATCTCATATTCTGCATTGACATGCATTGAACCAATCACCCCAATCCATCAAGGATCTGAACCAAACTTCAAAATGGAATTGTCATATGCGATTGAGAACGAAGAAACTACTGCAGTTGTATGATTTAGATAGAAGTGTTTTGATGTATACTGGAGCTTATCATTTTTTTCAGTAACTCTAATGAGTGCTCCATGCTTGACAATCTACCAGTAAGGTAACATGATGGCAGACGAATTGTCCATTGGACCAATTTCGAAGGTTTTTTTGGTCAAATGTTATTCATACTGCAGAGTAACAGGGGAGGTGTACTGCCAACCTGCTACTTCAACCATTTCTCCATGAAAGTTTTAGACAATCTTTAGTTCCATTGAAGTTACTAATGGAATACTATGTGAATTGGCCCACTGCTTCAAAATCATCGGTGTATCACACCCAGTATTCAAGACAATCCGTACAGGGATGTTCTTCTTGTTTCAAAAGGTCGCAAGCATGTGTATAGTGGGTCTTCAACCAATCTTAGATTCAGGTAGTAATTGTTTGGATATCCTGCGTACAGCCAGAGAGGCAGTGGCCGCAGCCTTGTATTTTCGAGCTTTTTGGATGACAACTATGGTGAACTGCCTTTGGACACAGCTCTGGCCGCAATGGGTCATGGTTAATGAATGAGGTTTGAATGAGTATTACTCAAGATCTATGGCGATTTAATTGTGAGGCTGGGAAGCTATATAACCTGCATATTTCGAGTATTGAACTGATCATCAGGCCCCCTGTCTTCAATAGCCGAAAAGAAAGTATATTGAATATCGAAATACTATAATACCAATGACCGCATTGGTAAGACCTAAATGAAAACCCAAAACTTATATGATTATCTGTACCCATAAATACAAAAACTGGAAGTATCTGGATCTCAAAAAATTATATAAAAGACTGCAATCCCGTAGAAGTTAAGACCAAAGATTCTTATTGCATCTGTCAATATCCCTATCAATGGAGTCAACCTTGTAAAGCACTCGAGAGCTTGTGGCTGCTACCAGTTGGGTAATTTGGTAAGCAAGACTCCTGAACTTGACCTTTGAAGACGAGGTGGTCACTTCTGGCCTTGAAGTTTCCTCTTTAGGCTTCTTATTCTTCTTCTTCTTGCTGGACGAGGCATCCATGGCATATTTATAGAATACTGATCGATGCTCTGGTAATCCACAGCTCATGCACTCATAGCGCTTGGCTTGTGCTTGGAGCCAAGATTGTGGAATGCCTTCGAGGGCAAGCCTTTGTCCGTATTAACTGGCTTAGGACCCGTCTTCTCCTTTCGAGATTTCTTGAAGTCAAACCCTGTCTCAAAGATCTTCTCTCTTTGATACCCCTCAATGTCACCATCATCATCATGCTTCCTCATATTGTTGTTTTTGTCTTTGGGATTGTGATCGTTGGGCAGGTAATTTTGTTGCCGGCATCTCTCCTGCGCGTGACTGACATGTTTGAGCCACAATCGGTGTGCCCTGTCTTCATTTGGTGTAATCATCAAAAAGAATATTCATTCCTTGATTGTTTCTTCGAGTCCACTGTGTAGTGGCTGCTGCCATGTAATCCTAGATAAGCAGACATTGATGTTCAAGTTTTCGATGTTGATGATGTCGTCCTGGAAGTCTCCCTTGAACTGCAATTTCATCATGTTTTGGAGGCATGCCATTTCTTCCTCTGAGTTGATGAATTGTTGCTCCATAGCACTGGTAAATGTTAACCATGTGTCATCCAGGATAGGCTTCCTAAGCTGATATTCGCAGATGTTGTACCAACCCAAAGCCTGTTCGCAATGAATAGTTCCAATGAAGATGATTTCATTGTCATGATCATTATAATCATCTTTGAAGTATCTGAGATAGCGATCCACTCCTGTAATTCAATGGTGGTTGTAATCTAACTTGTCTGTTGGGTCTCCTATAAACCTATATGGATGTTCAATTTTTTGCTTCTTGCTTGGATTCAGAGTTCTTGGTAGCTGTGGTGGTACTTGTGGTAGTACCAAAAGTCATTCACTATAATCCATACCTGCAGGTGGTGGAAGGGGTGGGAGATTATGATCAGGACAATCCAAAGTGCTGGAGCTTCCCGGGCTGGGGCTAGAAGACTCGAAGTCAAGTGGGGGGTCTCGTCCAATGCCTCCTGTGCCCTCTCTATTACCATTTGGTTCTGCAGTCACAAACTCATTGATCCATCTTCAAATACCATTACCTATGGTATATCAATGGAGAAATTCTTGCTCAACAGGCTTGGTATCCCCATCATTTGGTGTCAAAACTGATGGGGCCAATAAGCGTACTGTGCTCTTCATCCTTTGATCTGAGAGCTGGGTCTGCAAGGCTCTAGTCCATTCTTTCAATTTCTGCCCACAATCCCTCTTCATGTTTTGCTCTGCCGCCTTCATTTTCTGTTCCGCATTTTCTGCCTTGTTCTATGCTTCCTCCTATATCTTTTTTGCTTCCTGACTAGATGTGGTATAGAGCCTAAACATACAGTCTCCATATTCTTTGGCTTTGATGCATACATCTGCCAGCTCAAGGGATTGGGTGGGCCAGGCATTCTTGGGCACGTTCCCTATTATCAAGCTGAGTTGAAACAGTTCCCCAAGCGTTTCCAGACTATTGAATTTGTTTGCTGAAGGCTGACGGCAGCTCTTCATAGGCTGTGGTGGATTGGGCCTTTATTAGAACAAAGGCTGCTTGGACGATAGCCTCAAATAGGTGGGATTGGATAACTATATTGGAATGCTTCGCAAATTGAACTCTTCCCATGTTTTCCACACCCAGATGAACGGCACTGTATATCTTGTTTTGCCTACTGATGAGGCCTTCAACAGGTTTGGCCAATTCTGGGAGCACCATCTGTATTTCGAATTTTTTGTCCTTGTATGTGGAATGAGGGCATCCAACCGAGTTCTCCATGGATTCCATCCAAAAGCTCAATAATACAGTCCGGAACATCATTCTTTGTCATGGGCTGGTATTGTGTCACCTGCTTATCCTTGTTTCTGGATAAGATCAACGCATTTTTCCTGCTAACCACTGTGTAGGCATCCAGCATGCTGGTGTCATATCTGATCATTTATAGGACAACGAAAAATTGCTCAATGGGGGTGGTATGAATGCAGAAGAATCAAGCTCCAGATTCTTGCCAGTTGTATCGATGGCTCACAGTCTGGGTGGATGGTGTCAGTGATTCAGGACCAGCAACGTGGAAATAGGTAATGAAATAGGGGTGGTAAATCATCCAAATTTATTCACCAATTCCAATGGTAGAAGGCTGTGATGATGGTTGATAGGGCGGCTGCTGCTCTTGCAATGGTTGTGTGGTTTCCTGCACCGTTGTGCTCGCAATAACACACTTCCTGATCTTCACAATTGACATGCAAGCATTTGGATGTTGTCCAATAATCAGCAAAGGCAAGATTGTTGACACTTAGACATCCTCATTGTCTGGCTGCCACTGTCAAGTAGAGGTTCCACTGATATGGCATACAATGTGGGTCCCAAATGGAATCTTGAACAGGTTATTGTGTTTTGTTGAGGACAGCGTCAAGGCTATTGAAGAAGTTGAGATGTTCGGGTTCTGCAAGCTGCAATACGATTCCAGCTAAATTCAAAAAGTTCATTCGAGAGTGACAGTTGGAGTCTCATGGCATCAAGGTCGCTTGATGTATTGGTGTGGGTAGAAAAAATACCTTTCTCGGAAGTGTTTATTTGCGAACAATATGATGTAACACCGGGAGTGTCACTCCAGGTTTTCCCAGTCAAAGAGTATGCTTACTTAATTCAGGACTGCTTTGAAGGTATGTTAGGAGTTTCACTCAAGATGTGGAAAACACTAAAAGTCTCTCAACCAAATGAATAGGCTTTCCCCAATATGTATATTGTAAAGGCTTGTTCTCCTTGCTTACAAGGTTGGTGCCTATCTACCCTCGAAGGACCCAAGGTCTTTATATCTTTGCATTTGCTCTAATACATACTTCTAGCTATACTTTTCTGTAGAGCTCCAGCATTTCAACCCCCTTTTAGACCTCCATTGAACCATTGCCCATTCCTTCAGAACTACCTCAGCCTCAATTTCCTGATACTCTATGGTCCTTATCATCATTAGAATATAATCAGACCATTGGTATCCTTTATGACAACAAGCTCGCAGGCTTCTTCATCCGAATAACTGGTATCCTTTCGATCTGATATGCTCCACACAATTCGGCCTCTTTCGCTGGAGAGTAGCTTTGCTGTTTAGGTTTGGCACTTATTCTTAGGCCTCCAATTCCCCTTGGCTGCTTGGCCAGAACTATCTAGCTGTTTGCCATGTGTCCGTTTGTTATCAGCACTTTGGAGCAGAAATTACCGCTGCCACTCACTAGCTGTCGTTGCTTATCGATGGTGTGCATGTTCGTTTGCTAGCCATTGAAATACATTGGCTCTGATATGCAAGCTCACTGATAGCTGATGACATCCAATGTGGGAAATTGAAAGTGATTGTACATGATTCTGCTGCGAACTTGCTTGGTGTTACACCCACACAACACAGTCATTATAATGAAACATTGCATATCATATACAGCAATTGAACAATTAAAGATTTTGATCTAAAAGTCTCCAGTGGAGATGTGAAAAGAAAAATTATCAGGGTATTGGGTTGCCAGGCCCTAAAAGTGTAATAGTGATGATCGGAAAGCATGTATCCACAATTTATGACAATCAAGCGGATGCATGCCTGTATTGTCAAAATAATATTGCTTGAAATCCAGCCATCTACTTGAAGTACAAAGGTACAAAACCTGGTACCACTATACTATCCACAGTACTGTGCCAAGCAGGATGGTTCGTACATCACAAATCACACAATGACTGTCAATAGTGTTTTTATTATACTTTTAGTCCACTCTTGCACATTCAGTGATAAAAGCAATCGTCACAGATTATTTCTCATACACACTATCCTGCTTTCTATAGTATCAGCTGCACCAGCATTATTTACCACACTAGCAGTATTGCTAGCCACAGCAGTATTGACAGCACCAGCAGTATTGGTATCACCAGACTTTTCAGCAGCTTCAGTGGCACTGGCAGGATTCACAGCCCCAGCAATATCCAGAGCCACAGTGATTTCGGTATTTCAAGTCTTACAAATTTTTGATAAATGATCATTCATTCTCTACCTTCCAAGCAAACATCCCCTGATTCATGATTGTGATACTACTGACATTCCTAATTTCAGTGGACCTAGTATTGATAATACTATTGAGGACGGAATACATATCTACACCCAATACCGAGACAAATGATTATTAATAACAGTTTTTGAGACAAGAATAACATTGATGAAAAAATTGAAAATGTTTATGAATTGGAAAGCGGTTTTGTCAGAAATATATAAAGCTTCAATTTGCTGTAATATAATAGATATTATGTGTATTATTATTGAGATATTTAATTTTAATGTCCAATCTAATTATACCAATTTAGCTATCAAAATATGCAATTTAATGGACTATAAAATACAGTTTAATTTGCAATATGTACTGATTGAATATTATTTAAATTATATTGGTGTTGATTGAAAAATCAATTTTTACCAATTAAGAATCTATTACAAAAGATTTTCTTCAAAAATAAGAAAAAAACTGAATTCATCAATTAAATATACAATTTGTGTATGACCATACCTATAGGCTCCAACACTAACAGTGAGTATCACCAGAGCATCCACTTGGTTTGATTGTACAACACCTCTTGCAGAAGTTACAATACATGTATTGCTTATGTTTTGGAAGTTTTGACTGCTTTTATCAACTAAACAGTTTTTAATAATACATACATGCTATTTCTGAAAGATAATATCAGCAATTATTCAAACATGATTTGTCCAAATCACAAAACATATTGTAGTTGAATCAAAATGAACAACGTGTTTGGTAATATATTATACTCCATGTGTACAATCAGACACATAGACTATAGCACTGAAAGTGAGTATCAACAGAGTGTAAACAATATTGGATTGCACAACACACCTTGTAAAAGAGACTATATGTGCTTCATTGATATTTCCGACCATTTTACTGTACATATCGATCACATAGTTCTTTATGAGATGTCCAGACTATCTCTGAAAGTGAGTATTTATAATTATCATATCATAATCAATCTGTGTAGCAAGATATACCAAAGTTCACTATGGATGGACTCCATTCAATATGATTAATTATACATGATAAACATGACCATATGAATATACTACAGGATTGAAAGTGGGTGTCAACAGAATATCAATGATTTTTAGTTGCACAATACCACTAGCACATGGATTCATTTATATATTATCAATTTTTCAAAGTTCTAACTGCTTTTATCATCCAAATAGTTTTTAATAATACATCCATACTATCTCTGAAAGTGAATATTACCAATGATTATATCACATTATAATAGTATCATAAGAGATATTATAATGAAATAAACAGAATGCCATTCTCTACAATTGATCATGCCACTTGCCTACAATCATTCACCATGGCTGCTGGACAAATAGAGAGTATCTCTGGATTGGCAACAGATTTTGGGGGAACAATGCACAACATATATCAAATATCAATGATATATTCTTTGAAGATATTCTGACAATTTTTATATTAAAAATCAAATACATAATATTCTGTTAAGATTATCTGTAATGGATTTTGATGAAATACACAATTCCATCAGTTATGAAATGATCAAAATGGTATATTTGTTTATATATTTAGAAAATTTGAGTATAAAGTGGAATGTGTTATGTAACAATCAAATTTATTCCTTTGTAGATACATGTATGATATATTTTGTTTATAAAATACAAAAGATCATATTTTCAAAAGCAGGGGATATTATCCATTGGATCTAACCAAATCCAGTAAACCCTGCGGGTTAGCCAGTTTGGTTCCAGATTCAGACTCAGAAATTACCTTTGGTTTGGATTGTATATAGTTCCAGAACTGGAATTGAACCAAAGTTGCTGAAACTAGACAAGATTTGCTGGATAAAAGATGATGGATAGATTGTTGAGATACTTGTATTAGAAAAACTGGTGCCAGTACCGGGTAGAGAGATAATATTGTTAGGTCTCACAACAGGGTCTATTGGCCATACAACAGGAATTGAGGATTTGAAAGATACAGAAGACGAAAAATTGGCAGACATTCTACAATATCTAATGCAGTCTATTGCGAAAATACATCCACAAACAGCATAATTTCAGCATTATTGGCATGGTACTTGGATTGATAATGTCATATTATTCATTGCCATCCCTAACTATTTCACCCTGGAGTCTCTGCAAGCAGCCCAACAGGCTGACCTCTTTGAGAAACCAAAAAAGTCAATGATACAGGCTGTTGAACTTTGTATGAAAACATATCTGTCTGCTTGAAATTTGTATCATGGAGTCAGCTGATGATGATAATGAATTTTACATTCCAACTGGGCAAATACCCCAATAAGTATTGGGGATAGACTCGGTATAGGAAGGTTGTGTACTGATTGCAATGACAATTGCATATGTTTCACTCACAATGGCTGAAAAGCAAGATGACCTCAGTTTTTTTCTATATGTGGCATTGGATAGACAATTGTTTTATTGTTACCATAAATTTTTGGGGTTCATCAACCTTCTTGGGTAACCGAATACAGTGACTTGAGTATTTGATCTCCATTTTGACATAAACTATTGAGGCTACAAAGATAGTTATTGTTGAGAATGATGGAGATTCAAATACTGAAAGAGAGAATAAGATGGTAATTCTTGATGATCACCAAGCATTGTGTGGATAGCTTGCTTATACAAGTAATTTAACTGACCAACCTTTATATATTGTAAACTATTGCAACCTATAAAATCATGCAAAATAATACTCACTAATTCCAAAAAATCATCTCTTTTTGACCAATCACTAGATCTTTATAAGGCTATAAATACCTTCTTTTGTTGGATTGATAAAGAAAAAGATATTGAGGATAACATATTTAAGAAAAAACCCAATATCTGCCATGCAGCCAGGTGAGCCTGAAACTGACAGAAATGATTGTTCAATAGTTGATCATATTCCAACAGTAGATACTGAAATGAATCCGTGCAAGGGCTTGCAATTCACTATGACTGGATAAATACTGTTATTGATAAATTGGAGGTTTTTTGGTTTAATAATAATCACTATATCATGAATGCTCTATTGCTGGAATCAATAGCTGTGTCAAAGAAATAGTATTATAATTTTCTCAACACATATAGTCTGTGTTAGGAACTACTGCTTACTGGTCAGAGGAACAGTAATACTAATAATAAATGAAATAGTGTTTGGAGTTACATTGTTGGTTTTGTTGTTATTTGTTCTATGAATACTTTTATATTAGGTGGTTTGACCAGTCCGGATTGATACTTTCTTCATGTCAATATATAAGTTCTTTAATTGTACAATGGTTTTAATCTGTTATTAATCATACAATTTTTGTATAATTGATAGGGATTCATATCATTTGAAGGTTTTGATATTATTCAATTTTCATTTATACCCCTAATTGCTATATACTGAGTGGCTTGTTTATAGTTATAACCAATCATTTTGCTTCTGTCCAAATGCTTAAACAAGTGAAATAGTATGGCAAAAAGTATACCTACAGCATAACTTCGCCATGTGAATGATGATATTCTTCACTGAGACAGATATACTTTAGAACTTATCAAGGAGATCATACATAAGGTATTTTTTAATGGGAAATGCTACTATGTAATAATTTGCATCTGACTGAGTGGTTTCCACATGGTTCAACCCATGACATCTAATCAACTCATGGGTACAATATACTCAGTACTAGTTGTCCCAGCTTGTATACATTTGGAAGAGAAGCCACATCAATCCACTCACCAACTATCTATTGAATAATAAGTGATAAAAGTATTCGAACTATATCTTTAGCATGTTTAGTAGACAATCAGACTTCAAAAGATGTCAGATGAACACCATTATTCTGCCATTCAAAGAGTAAATTCTTCATTTTCCTAGTATTTTCTATTACCACCAATCTTTCACATTATCCTTGCTCTTGCCTTACTCCTTATTTTTACTCCCCTATTCTGGCTGAGAACTTTACCTCTGTGTAACATCAAGTGGAATCTACACAATGATCAACATATTCAGAACAACTATTCTCTTCTCCCCCTCTGTCGCCACTTCAGGGGAATCCATCTTGATAATAATAAGTACAAATTCTTCAAATATTCAACTAAAGTTGATCTTTCTCTTCTTTCTCCCACTCTATTCTCTATCAGATGTCAGTAAGTAGAAATCACCATTGAATATGAAGGATCACCATGTCATATTGATGAGAGTCCATATATCCTTCAATATAGAGTACCTTAAACCTCATTTCAAGGAAAATAACCATTCCAGGTGCATCTGCCAATATCTATATAGTAACCAAATTATGCCAATATCGCAATAATTAAAGATGAAGCGGAGGAAGTAGCTCTTACAAAGGTTATTAGCAAGTGTAGAATAGTATACCCCTGCCCAAACAAGTGATTTACTTGATATAAATCTGATGTTCTTTATTCAAAAGCATTCTTTCACTGAGTATAGTAAGCTTGCATATTAGGTGGCTAAATCCCTCAAAGACATCATAATGTATAAACCCATAATTGATGAAATTGCAGGAATTGTTGTAGATTCTGAATTCCGTGACCAGTAAAGTATTCTCAGTATTATAGGCAGAATTTTTGATATGATAAAGAATACAATCACCTGCTTGACAGTGTTCCATAACATATTTGTAGGGCCAGCAACACAAACAGCATGTCACAGTGGTATACAGTGAGAATGGGTAATCAAATAGGGATCAATAACAGGTTGTATTATTTGTTTGACAAGAAACAGATATATGTATTGTGGAAATGACAAACAGGTTTTAAAGTGAAGAAACAGGTTTTGAATGAAAGGAAACAGGTTATCAATAATTGCTGAAGATAATTGAAAGGAACCCAGAATAGGAGATAGGGAAAGCTCGGAATACCAAAGGAATATGTACACAGATCAGTCAGATATGGATATACATGAAACCAGTCGGTCAAGATAATGACAGTCACATGTACTGCATATAATGATCAGGTTTTGGTGGAGGATTAGTTTGCACTTCACTGAGTCTCTTGTCAACAAAATAATCGATTAGCTTCGGAACCAGCCTCAGTTCAGTGGTATGATTCTGAATTTTGAGTATGTGGTGTTGTTTACAATACATGCATTCCAAAACTTAATTGGTTTTTATGGCCACCAAATCTCTGAGCCTGAAAACCTTGACAGGAGAATATGTCTACAATCAATTCTATCTATGATATTGTCAGTTCATGTGCCAATACCCTCATCATTCAGGCTGCTACTATGATCACTATACCTGCAATACCTGCTGCATGATTTCCAAATTTGCAATCAATTCCGAAAACAGATTTGTTTTCCAATTCTATTTGATACACATATTCTTCTCCAGCATGTCGAAATTTGAAGACCAACAAATCCAGACATGTTTGGCAATGACTGCCATTGATTGTTACAAATGAGCAAGACAACACAAAATTCACCACAATTACCCATTGAAATGATTGAATATTTATTGGCACTCAACTTCCAACAACCAATACTATTTATACCTTTTACTTCTGTGTAAACCCTGACCCTGGAAGATCTCACCAGGTCCTGCTTGTGCCTCAAAAATGAATTCCAAGGAAAGAGCTGTACCTACAGACATGACAACATGTTCAAAATTCCAGATCACCTGTGAATATTGGGATTGCAGCTACTCCGATATCAACCTTTATGTCTTCCAAATACATGAGTGAGGACGAAAGCACTGGCAACTGAATTGATTACTGTTATTGTTCAGAACCAAGGAAGATTCAGACCACAATTATTCAAATCCAACAAACTACTGTACCATCACAATACCACAAGATAGACTTGAATCTTTACCTCACAGCTATAACCGAGTGTAACACCGGCAGCGTCACTCCAGGTTCACCCAGTTAAAGAGTATCCATGTCTAATTGAGGACTGCTTCGAAGGTAGATTAGGCGCCTCACTCGGGATGTGGAAATCACTACATGATTCTGAACAAAATAAATATGCTTTCTTCTATGCGCATATTGTAAAGACTTGTTCTCCTCGCTGAGAAAGTTGATTATGCCTTTCTACCCTCAAAGAACTCAGAGGTCTTTATACCTCTTTCTTTGCTTTCTAACTAATACTTCTAACTTTGCTGTTCTCAAGAGCACCAGGACCATAACTGCCTTGGAACCTACTTCGAACCAATGCCCATTCCTTCGAAACTACCGCAGCCTCCATCTGTTGAACCTCTATAGTCTTTATCATCGTTGGATTATATTCAGACCATTGGTATCATGTGTGACATCAAGCTCGTGGACTTGTGCCTCTAGACCTGTGGTGTCCTTTTGATTTGATGACCGCCAGAGGAATAGGCCTCATTCGATAGAGAGCAGCATCGCTGTTCCGAGTCGGCACATATTCTAAGGCCTCCGGCAGTCGTCTGTTTATTGGCTGGCGCCATTCAGCCGTTTGCCGGCGGTCCGCTTGTCATAGGCGAGGGTCAGCTTCATGGCCGATACCAATCAGCTGTTTGTTGGCTGCCTGTTTTTTATCAGCCATTCGGAGCAGCAGCGTCTGCGGCCATGAACTAGCCATCGAAACTGATTGATTGTGTGGGTGTTCGTTTGCTAGCAATCACAAAAGATGGGCTGTGGTATCTGAAACATGTAATAGCCGATGACATCTGATCAGGGAAATTGCAGGTGATCGTATGTGACCCCGCTGTGAACTTGCAAGGTGTAACGCTACCCCCTCTCTTGCAGAGTTTGTCTCTGAACAATCATATTTCATACTAATCTGCCCTTCGTTGTCTTTTGCAAAATATGGTCCCACACACTGAAGTGAATTACTCGAAATCTTCGACTTAGTGAATCTGCACAGTCTATTTCGCTTTGACCACTTGCTTTGAGCCATGCAAGCACAATCGACCAATCAGTTTGCTTATGTCCAGATGAGGCATATGTCAGCAAGCAGAATAAATCAATCAGGTGCGTGCAGCAAACACACTTTGCTTTATGTTTCTATCTTTTGATGATCTGGAAAAATCGTGACCCTGTGTGCCCTTAAAACCAAATTCATCTTTTTCTCTTGATCCATCTGTCTCTTGTTCTGGAAAATCGTGGCCTCATGTGCGCGTGAAAACCAAATCTTTCAAGCAGTAGCTTGCTAGCCGTTATAAACCCTTCATGGGAAAAAGGTACTAGCTCAACCGTTTGATCCTATCATTCTTTGGGCCTGAAGATTCCGTCTGTGATACTCCATTAACAGTCTCTGGTTGTCAAAGTTCTGATAAGATTCCTCTGTCCAATTTGCTTCTTCCGGATAGCCCTTCCACTTGACCAGATATAAAATCCATTTCCGTTCCTTGCTGTACTGGCTGCCAATGATATGTTCGACCTCGTATCCCATTTTGTACTCATAGCCATCGACATCATACCCACTTTCATTCTGCTCTGTGGCTGACGCAAGCTCAGGCGAAGGTTTAGTAGGGTTAGAGGCAAGTTAATAAGGTTTGATCAGTAATACATGGAAGGCATTGTGAATACGCCATCAAGTTGGTAACTCAAGGTGAATCACAGTGGGCGAGAGCACCGTCGAGACCTTGAAGGGTCCATGCAGCTTCCCATCTAGTTTTCTAGATGGTCTTCAAGTTATGCGGTTCTTCCCATTTAGCATAACGAAATCACCAACCGAATACTTCGTAGGTTCCTTAGCACGCCTATCGTGGTACTTCCCCATTGTCTCCCATGCCTGTTCTAAGCCTTCACGGCAGAGTGCATGCACGCTGGTCATCCAGAATGTAGTTCCTAGATGCCGGATTCTTGGCTTGTCCTTCGATGGGCCAATTTGTTCAAGAATCAAACCGACAGTTTGCAAAGCACGGTGACATTCCCATAGCGGTGGTGAGAGAGTTATCATAGGAATACTCTGCCATTGGTGACATCTCGGACCAGTAATCCTGCTTGGAATTGCAGTACATCTGCAGATAGCATTCCAGCGTTTGGTTGACTCTTTCCATTTGCCCATCTGTTTGAGGGTGGAATGGCCAAAACATCTTTCACGTATTTTGAAGAGCTACGACCAACAAGGACCAAAACGAGGAGGTGAACCTAGAGTCCTGATTTGACACTATGTTTGATGGTAGACCATGGAATCCCCATACTTCTTTCAAGAAGATTTTGACCAGGTCTGTACCTCTCTTCTCTCCATCTTTCAATAGAATGAAGTCAGCAATTTTTGCAAATCGGTCAACAATGACCCATATTGAGGAGCATCCATCTGATACTGGTAATTCTATGATAAAGTCCATGGAGATCGAATCCAATGGGCAGTATGCTAATTTGAGGGGTTGTGAAAGTCCGCAGCGAGCATGATGAGCTGCTTTGTTCTTTTGACATCCAGGGCATGAGCGGACATAATGTTCGATGAATTTCTCCATTTCTGGCCAAATGATGTTTCGTTTGACCTGCTTGATTGTGTTATCCTGCCCCATGTATCCTGCTACCTTTGAATCCTGCTCCACTTCCAATAGTTGTTTCTTCAACTGCACAGTGTCCAGGATCCATAGTCTGCCTTGAAAAGAATGGGCTTCGTCTTCAAACGAGATGTCTGCGCTTGGGTCACCTTCCATAGCTCAGACGTACTCTTCGTGCCCTGCAGCGTACTTATTTGTAGCGCTGACTACTGCTTCTAACAACCATGAATTGAACTTGACTAAAGGAATTGCTCTCAACTTTGCAGAAGAAATTGCAATCGGTGTACCTCGTAACTTCATCGCCATCAGATGTACTATTTCTCTTTCAGAAGTCACCAACTGATCAAGTCTCGAAAAGCTGTAGATAGGCTGGTGTTCATTTTCTTTGGCACTACCTCCCCCTGTTTCAGGGCAGTACTCCGAACGTATAGATGATGCATCTGGTTTCCCATTTCTACTACTGGGTTGGTAGAATATTTTAAAATCATATCCCGCAAACTCTTTAATCCTGCGGATATGTCTCTGATTCAAAATCTTCATAGGTGTAAACTATTTGGGATTCTTGTGATTGGTAAAGATACTGATTGGGTGAGCTGCATCTTCGTGATATCGTCTCTATTCTTTGAATGCGAATACTAAGGCAAGCATCTCTTTGTCATGGATTTCATAGTTGATCTGGACTTTATTCATCTTTCCACAGTGGTAGGCCCAAGGGTAGAATCATCAATCAATGACTTGGGAGAGTACTGCACCGATTGCGAAATCGCTTGCATCAGTCTCACTCACTATGGCCCAAAGAGGCTGAAAGTGCCATACTATGGGTGCCTCGGTGAAGTGCTGATGTAGTATATTGAAGGCTATATGATTTCGCAGAGTTGCTTTCCAATCAAACTTTTCATTCGTTTTTGTGTTCTTGGTTAACTCCGCTGGACGATGCCATATCTTTCAAAATCCTTTGATGAACTGTCAATAGAAGTTGCCGAATCCGAGGAAGGACTGGATGTCCTTGACAGACTGCGCGAATCTTCGATTGGAGAATATTATCAATCTTGTTAATGGACATGCTGACACCTTCTCCCGATATGGGGTACCCGAGGAACTTAACTTGCTTCTGGTGCCATTCGCACTTATCGGGTGCTATAGCAAAGTTGTTCTCTTGTAGTCAACGAGGACTTCTCGCTTCAATCGCACATACTCTTCATCGTTTTCTGAATAGATGAGGATAGTATCCATATAGACTATTCCTCCATGATCAATTGGATTTCACAGGATATCATTCATCATGTCTTGGAAATATACCTGGCACATGCGCCAAGCTGAAGGGCATAACTAGGTATTCGTAATGTCCATATCTTGTACCAAACGCTGTTTCTCATTCATCACCCGGTTTATTTCCAATGAGGTTGTTCCCAGCCCTGAAATCAATCTTGGTGAAAATCCTCAATCCAGCAACTCTGTGTCTCAGTTCATTCATAAGCGGCAATGGATATCAGGTCAAAAGCGCCACACATTTCAACCTCTGTAGTCCATGCACCATTGTAAGCCTCTTCCGTGCGGTTTTGTAACAAAGAGTATGGCTGCACCTGTGTGTGACTTGCTAGGACGTATCGTTCCAGAATCAAGAATTTCCTTCAGATAATCTTCAAGGACCGAAAGCTCCTTTTCTGAAGGAGCATGGATGGGTTCTCACAGTAATTGTTCTCCATCTATCATGTCAATGGCATGATTGTAGGATTGATGAAACTAAAGAGCATTGGTAGTTTCTCTATTGTATAATATTTTGAAGTCTCTGTATTGCCATGGAATTCGCTCTACCCAATCAATTCCAATTTCATATGCCGCATTGACATGCATTAAACCAATAACCCTGATCCATTGCAGGTGTGTTCCAAACTTCAGAATGCGATTGTGATATACGATTGAGAACAAAGATACCACTGCCTTTGTGCAATGTAGATGGCAGTCTGTTGACGTAAATTGGACCTTATCATTTTCTTCAGTAACTCCACTGAGTGCTCCATGCTTGACAATAGACCAGTAGTGTAAGATGATGTCAGACAAATCCTCCATTGGACCAATTTCAAAGGTTTCGGTGGTATAAAAGGATTCATACCGCAGAGTGACAGGGAAGATATACTGCCAACCCATTCCTTCTACTCTTTCTCAATTGAAAATTTCAACTATCTTTGGTTCCATTCGAGTCACTAATAGAACACGATGTGAAGTGGTCCACTGTTTTGACATCATAGGTATATCACACCCTGCATACAAGAGAACCCTTACAGGAACGTTCTTCTCGTTACGAACGCTTGCAAACCTCCATATTGTGGGTCTTGAACCTGTCATTTGTTGAGGCGGTAATTGTCGCTTCAATTTCTTGGGTATAGGCTGCGGTGCAGTGGCTGCAGCCTTGCGTTTTCGATCATTTCGGACTTCAACTAGAGTGCACTGCCATTCAACACCGCTCTGGCCAAAATGCATTGTGGTAGATATGTAGGTCAATGAGGTTCGAATGAGTTTGATCAGGTTGGATAGTAATTGTTTGTCATGTGTCATGCTTGGATGCTATATGACCAGCATATTGTGTGTATTGAACTTATTCTCAGGCACCCTTCTTTTAAACAGCAGAAAAGAAAGTTCATTGCATATTGAAAACTTCAGCAATACCAATGACCGCATTGGCAAAACCAAAATCCCAAAAGAAACATAGATGTCTATACCCATGTAATCCCAAAGAAAAATTGATGTCTATACCCATATATACAAAAGCCAGAGGTATTTGTACCTCATGGAGCATAGGCATGTCCGCATCCTTAGCGTAAATGTCCATACCTATAGATTCAAAGACAAGACAAAAGAAACTCGTTTCATTCATCAATTACCATACGGTCAGAGTCATGCTCATAGAACACTCTGGAACTAGGGCTGCTGTTGATTTCATAATTTGATTAGCCAGACTACTTGGCATAAGCTTTGAAGAAGGGGTTACTACTTCTGGAACAGAAGTTTCTGTTCAAACTTATCCTCCTTCTTTCTGTTGGTTGAGAATTTGATAGGGTTCTTACAGAGCACTCATCAATGGTTCTTAGATCCGCAGCGCCTCCACTCTTCATGCTGTGTTCTCATTTCCAACATCCAATCCGGAATGTTTCTAGAGCTACGCCATTGTCCAAATTGATAAGCTTAGGACCCTTCTTTTCCATTCAAGGTTTCTTGGAGTCTGAACCCTCATCACTATCAATATCATGTTTTGTCTTATTCTTCATCTCATTTGGTTTGTGATCATTATGACCGTGTTTCATTTTCTCTTGCAGGCGTGTGTCACAATCGTGGCCGGTTGTGTCGAAGCAGCAGTTTGTATTCTGCAAAAATACTTGGTGTAAGCTTTGAAAAGGATACTGGATTCTTAATATCTTCGTTGAGGCCACTGTGCAGAGCTTCTTGCCATGCAATTCCTGTTAAGCAGACTCAGTAGTTTAGGGCCTCCATCCTTACAATGTAGTCCTGGATATTTCCCTTGTACTGTAAGTCCTTTCATCTTTTCAGAGGCATTCTTTTTCTTCCTCCATATCGATGTTTTGTCATTCCTGGCTGTGGTTGTAGGGCAGGTCATCTCCGAGGCCAGAAACGGAGGAACTAGAGCCCCTCGAGCTGGAGCCAGAAGACTCGGAGCCACTTGGATATGGGTCTCCTCCAATCTCTTGCGCCATCTCTATTGCCCTCGGGCGAAGGAGTCATAGCATCCCTGATCCAGATTCCCGTCGTACCTGACGATGTACCAACTGCGGAATCCTTTGGCATCCAGTTGCGTATTTCTTTCCTTTGGTCCAATAACTGACCTAGCCAGGGAGCCTGCCGATTGTTTTATCCGTTCATTTGAGAGCTTGGTTGGCACAGCTGTGGTGAATTTGTGAAACTTGCTTTCAAAGTTCTTCTTTGTCTTCCGTACTGCAGCCTTTCTTTCCCTCTTATCATGTATATCGGAGAGGGTGTTCCAAGCCATTCTTGACCGCAGAATATTCCTGGCGAGAGCCACTCGTAGGTCTGGGTAGGCTTCGGTGGACTAGGCTTCTGTGGACTCGGCTTTCATCACAGCAAGTACTGCTTGAATGTTAGCTGCAAAGACTGTGAGATTGGATAATGATATCAGAATGTTTTTCAAACTGCGCCCTGTCCATGATTTCCACTTTCAGGGAAATAGTATCGTATATCTCATTCTGCCTGGTGACTAGGCATTCCTATGCCTGGGTCAATTCAGGTTGTGTCATTTGGATTTCAAAAGTTCATTGCCCTTTCCTTATTGCCAGATAGAATCCATGCATTCTCCCTTCTGACCACTGCGTAGGCTTCCGCCATGTGGGTGTCAGATCCGTTTCCAATCACTATAACATTACCAAACAATGTCCAGCTTGATATTTGGCTGAGTGGGGATTAAAAAACGGAGTATAGCCTCGTGCCGAAGCTCTTTCAATGGCTTGTAGTATTGATCATAATTCTTATGCCTCAATATCGAAGGCTGTGAGGTTCCTGGTAACAATTCGGAATTTTCGAACAGACATGTCTTGTGCTGACTCTCCTTCTTGTCCAATGGATTGCGCAATTTCTTTAAGCTCGATGAAATCTCTGCCACTTGGATAGTAGAGATGGTCTTCTTTTCTATATCCGAAGATGTTAACGAATCTCTCAGAAGTGGACCAACTTTCACAGTTTGGGATAGACTCTTCGGGGTGTATGGTGTCTTCTTGAATGCATGGGATGACCGAGAGGTTCATTTCTGCATGTGGATAGAGGATTGGAATGTGTTGTTCTTCGTGGATGATGTATGCCCAGAATGAAGCTTCTGGTTCCTGAGCTTCGAAGTAAGTGTCAAGGTCTTCATGGGTGTCAAAGACAGTGTCTTGAAAAGTGATCGAGGGAATTGGTATAAAAACAAAGCAGGTACCGATTCCAATGATAACGGAAAGATGACCGCAGACATAAAACCGCATCAGGACCACTTGATGTGTAATGAAGTGGGTAGAAAGAATACCTTTCTCATAAGTGTTTCTTTGCTAACAATATAATGTAATACTGGTAGTGTCACTCCAGGTTTACCTGGTCAAAGAATATCCATACTTAATTCAGGACTGCTTCGAAGGTAGATTCAGTGCTTCACTTGGGATTTGGCAATCACTGAAACATTCGAAACGAAATGAATAGGCTTTCTCCAATGCGTATATTGTCAAGGCTTGTTCTCCTGGCCGAGAAAGTTGATGATGCCTTTCAACCATCGAAGAACTCGCAGGTCTTTATACCTCTTTCTTTGCTTTCTAACAAATACTTCTAACTATGCTTTTCCCTAGACCTTCAGCACCAAAATGGCCTGCCGACCTCCTTCGAATCAATACCCATTCTTTTGCAACTACCCTGGCCTCCATCTCTCTTTCCTCTATCGTCTTTATTGTTGTTGCATTATAATCAGACAATCAGTATCCTGTGTGAGATCAAGCTTGCGGGCTATTGACTCCGAACCAGTGGTATCCTTTCGATCTGATGACTTCCAGACGAATACGGCTCTTTTAATGAAGAGCAGCTCTGCTGTTCAGAGTCGGCACCTATTCATAGTCCTCTGTCAGTCGTTGTTTTCTTGGCTGGCACCATTCAGCTGTTTGCCAGCTGTCCATGTGTCATCGGCGAGCGTCAGCTTCTTGGACGATACCATTCAGCTGTTTGTTGGCTGTTCATTAGTTATCGGCAATTCGGAGCGGAAGCGACCGCAGCCATTAACTAGCCGTCGATATTTATTGATGGTGTGGGTGTTCATTTGCTAGCCATCCAAAAAGATTGGCTCTGGCATCCAGGACGAGTGATAGCTGATGATATCCAATCAAGAAAATTGTCGGTGATCATACGTGACCCTGCTGCGACCTTGCTAGGTGTAACACTGCGAAGAGTTTGATATATTCATTTACTGCATTGAGGAACATAACTGTCTCCTCTGCTCACTTTGGATTATTGGCCTCAAGATTCTTTTGCCCTGGTACTGAACCAGTCTTTGAAATATACACATTTTTGTCCTGGTACTGAGCCTGTCTTTGAACTGTGCGTATTTTTGCACACAGAAATATACTTTGCCCAGGCAGGCATACAAGTCAACATCCAAGAAATCAAAAAGTGTTATTTGATCAACAAATCATTTCAGTTGAAATCCTGATTAGTAGAATATGGTCACCACCAATAGGACCTTAAACAATTCTCCCACATGCATTATTGTGTTGGAACCTCAGCCACTGTTGCTGGTATACTATCCCCTGGGCCAATAATTGTGTAATCTATTGCAAAGCTTACGGTGAGTGGAAATACTTTTGCTTTGATTGCTTGGAGTTAGTGCACTCACTACAAAGGCTAGGGTTCCTAATCAACAACTAGCTCCATTGATAACCTTTTGAAGATGAAAGCAACTGTGTCAATGATTACTCAAAACAGTTGTGTCCATCATATTCAGATATCCACAATTCATTAACAAGGAATATCCCAAATGATGTTCGTACACTTCAGTAATCTCAAGCAACATGATGCCCTGACAGCAGCCAATACAATAAAGAACTATATAAGCTGAATAGCAAGACCATCACCATCTGGAATCCAAAACCAGGTCCACCAATGAAACAACCAAATGGTCACTCAAGCAGAAAGGATTTCAGAATTGCTGAAAGAAGGAAATAATCTTGCATATAATAAAACAAATACAGATAAGAAATTGGCATTGACTCAATAATGAGTCAAGACCTTAAAAGCGAGCGAATCCAATGGTATACACAGAAATATGCAGGCCATAAACATGAATTTCCAACAACAAATGGAATACAGAATGCGCACATATATGGGGAAATTGAGATAAGAACTCAAGGAGATACCAGAACAGTTGAAGATAGTAGAGGAAAAGAGAAAGGAATATTTGAATAAGACAAAAAGAGAGTTTAGACTTGTAGGGAATAGTGGCAATATCGAAGTATCATCTGGAGGACATGGCAGCTATGAGGACAAGAATATTTTTCGATTGTTGGAAACAGGCAGAAAAGTACTTCAACAATAGATGATCCAGTTGGCACCAAAATTCAAAAACGATCCATGTTGGTTCTATATTGAACAAACCAAGATTAACTATACAGTCAATAGACATGAACAAAATAGCCATCAACCAACTTCTGCCATGCTGTGACAAAGTGACTTGAGATGTCATGCTGAACAGTCTACAAACCTTGCTTAATCAGCCAAAACTGCTTTTGAACATCAGAATATTCAAGTAACAACAGAAAGAAAACTTGACACAATATAATGAAATGATAAAGAATTTCCCCTGTACTTGGCGGAATTGCAATGGTGGAAACCCATTGTTAGATGGAACAATACAGCAGGAAGAAATGCCAAAATAAAAGGGATTTTTGATGAACGCAAAGATTTCCTAAAATACATCAAGAGACCAGCGAACCTTGATGAATTTTCCAAGCTGTATTTGAAATATATCTCACAAATCAGGTCTCATGCAGCTGAAAGAAGGTCAATAACATGAACAGCATGGTCTAGAGAACCTGAATCTATGAACAACTCCAAATCTACCCCAAAGGTATTCCAGTGAAAACAGTAGCAGATTACCACAACCCAACTTCTGTGAACCTTGCAGTGGTCCAAGGAAAAAAGATATCATATGAGAAATGCACATGTTATAGAGAAGAAGTACTATTTATATATTGTAGAGATTGCAGGTATTTTATAGCAAGTTGTTAAAGGAGATTGAAGGCAGTATCAGAACTAGTGGAAATCTATCTATTCAAGGAAAAGCAGAATCAGGCAAAAGCCAAGGAAAAGAAAATAGAATCAGGAAAGGTTTAGTTCAATACAATTAGAAATGCTATTGTACTGGAAATAAATTTCCCTTGTAAACAAATGTTCAGTCTTGTGATGAAATTTCACAGTTCTCGATTGATAATGTGGAAATGAAAGAATTCAGATTGAAAGCAAGCATCTTGTTGTGAAGTGCACACTCAAAATTGGAAACAAATCAATTAACACCCCTGTATTAGTCATCTGTAGAGACACAGGAATAATATTTGTTGACAAGGATATTGATCACAAGCATCAGTCAAAAGAAAACGAGTTATTGGACTCAGGAAGGTTGGTGGTAATCAACAGATGGTCCATCAAATCAGAAACTATTCAAGAATGGCGAAACTAAGTTTAGGAATATGTAGATAATAGAAACCACTATCTGTATTTGTAACACAACTAAGACAAAAGCACACAGTATTGCCACTTCCCAGGCTATGACATTATGATGTTACAATCAAGTTCCAAAGCAAGAAAATTAGAATTGAAAGCTATTACTGCCTACAATACTGTCAACATTAGTCAAGCATATGGGTATGAGGAGGCAATATGAAAACATAGAACACTCTCGACAAACCTATCCTTCACAGATAAACCACTGCAGCAGCACTGTTTATGTACAGAAACAAAAAGGTGACACTCAAGATATATGTGATAACATTATACTCAATCAATCAGGCCCTTGGAGTTGAGGACCTACCAGAAACACCATTGGAACAACTATTACCCAAAGTGTATAAGAAGTTCCTTACCTTATATAATGAAATGATAGCTGACAAACAAATACCTCATGGACAACATGATACCAAGATCAAAATTCAAGAAGAATTCACACTGCCATTTGAAACTATCTATAGCCTGGCATAAAAAGAACTGAAGATTCAGAAAGATTGGATTGAGAAAAATTGCAAAGAGATTCATCTGATTATGATTATTACTGTATGCAGCTCCAATACTGTTTGCACCAAGACCAACTTGAGGCCTAAGATTATGTGTGGACTATCAGGGCCGGAATGAAAGAACAATCAAAAGCTACCCTCCATCACTATTGATCCAGGAAATACTTTTTAAACTCTCGAAGGCCGGTATCTATACCAGATTTGACAGTAGGAAAACCAGCAAAATCATCACAATTGCTGAAGGGAATGAAATGAAAATAGCCTTTGGAATCCTCTATAGCCTTGTCCAGTCCTCAGTAATACCATTTGGATTGACGAGTGCTCCAGTATCTTTCCAGAAATTCATATATATCACCCTTTGCATATTTGTGGATATATTCTGCATAGAGATTCTGGAAAATATCCTGATTTAGAGCTACAATATGAGAGAACAAATGGAACATCTCCAGTAAGGAATGCAAACACTCAAGGAAGCATGGCTATACCTCAAAGGTGAAAAACACCAGCTTTATTAAGAAAAAGTCAGGTATTTGGAATGGATAGTCTGTATTAATCAAATTTGAATGGATCATGAAAAAGTACAATCAGTTAAGGAATGGAATGCACCAAGCAAACATAAAGAAGAATGGAGTAAAGACAGGGGTGATCCTTAGCGACTTACAAGCCGCCATTCAACAGATGGCACATTTGGAGCCAGGCCATCGACAGTGATTAGCCAGATGGATCAATCGAGGGGCATGGGGCCTCCTCGCCCATGGTATCACAACGGAGATTCATTGGGTACGTTGGCACTCAGGCATTGCCCAAAACAAAGAAGCAAACCCCAACGTCAACTCACGCCAAGATGCCAATGGAAGCACTGCAATAGAGTGGCCATATACCTCAGCATCGAATAGCACTTGGCAGATCTCAAAGGGAAAATCAGCATCCAATGTGCGGTGGGAGGCCGACAAATGCAGTAAGTACTGCGGCTACAGACTGAAGGGCAAAGCAGCCAGTATGAGACCAATCCCTATGGCAAGTGCAAAGTCATTGGCAACTCGATTCTACTGACTACAATGTGGACATTCAGCTACTAGAACGTTGCTCAAATGGTTTGGACACCGGGAGGATGACAAGTACTGGTGGTGGGAGGGATGGTGGTCCAGATATGGGATCATCCTTTCCATCGCTGCAGCGATTGGAAATATCAGCAGCAGGAGCTCCGAATGAAGGTAGGGAAGGCAACGCACTGGAAAACGGGCAGGTATCAGCAGGTACAAATATCTGAGCAGTGATCCATGGAGATATGTGATGAGGTGGTGATAGACTTCCTGGTGTCCATGGACATTGGGAAGTTCCTGCCTACTTAAAACATGGGGTATGGAGGTCGGTAGTGTCTATCATTTGCTTTTCCTTTGTCATGGAGGGTGGCCAGTCATTTATGTTTCTTTTGTCAGTAGGGATGAAGGGAAGTAGATGGGAGCTCTGCCATCTAACCGGCTTGCCTGGAGGCGGAGGTGTTCCAGGGGTTCTGTCATACTCTAGCTAGAGTGACTATAGTATGAATAAACAACAACAACATTATCAAGAACGACATGCATTTTTAGAATTCACCAACTTCTACTGATGGTTTTTAAAAAATCACAGCAAAGTTGTGCAACTATTAACCAAGCTGATAAAGAATATGGTACTCTTCTGGTGGTAAACAGACCAGAAAACAGTATTTGCAGAATTTTAAGTGTTTACAACACCACCTGTCCTAGCCAACATCAATAAGAATCAAAAAATTCTTTTTGAAACCGACCCATCCACAGAAGCATTATCACAGTATAATGATCCAGGAATCCTGCACCTGGTGGTCTTCTTTTCAAAAAAACATGGACCTGCAAGAGAGAACAACAAAATCTATAATAATGAGCTGGGAGCAATTGTCAAATGCCTCAAACAGTGAAGACCAGAATACAAGAGATTATTATACCCAATCAAAATTCCTATGGACAATAAGAACCTGGAATTATTCATAATATTGAAACTGCTCAACAGGAGACAATCCCAATGGCCAGAATTCCTGTCAAAATACTCATTAAAGATTATATATTGACCTGGCAAATAAGACCAGAAGGCCAACACACAAATAAAAACACCAGCAAACATTCTTCTGAATGCAGGGGCAGAAAATACCCAACGAATTGAATTCAAACAGACCATCGCAACAAGAAATATGGAACAGAATCATTGCATTATTTGTAGAAGTCAAGAACATGAAAGATGAACAAATAAGTCTTGAAAAACTGTAGAATTATATCTACAGTGTATGTTGAGACTATCCATATACCAGCAGTGAATAACTTTCTATACATGCTACAAAAACATACACAATGATCAATACAGAAAAGATCTGTCCACTCAAGGAATATCATGATTCCCCTACAGCAGGCCACCAAAAATAAGTCAAAACCTGGAAATTCCTAAGAACAAATCATGACTGGGAAGCAATAAGAAAAAATATGGACAGATATGTTCAAAATTGCCAAATCTGCCAACACAGCAATCCTCAAAATCAGACAATACATGAATGGCTCAAACCATTGGAAGTGCTACAACAGCCTTGGAAAGACCTGAGTACTGACTTTGTAGTATGACTTCCAGAGCGTGAAGAATATAATATCATACTGGTAGTTGTGGACAAGCAATTGAACAGGAAACATTTAGTTCCATGTGGTGATAATACAGATGGCAAGATGCTTGGGACAATATTTTTTTACAGGGTATTCAGAATACAAGGCTCACTGGACACAATAGTATCGGATCATGGACTTCAGTATCAAATGAAATTATCAAAACATATATGTGAATGCTTATAAATAGAACGAAATCTTACAAAAGCTTTTTGCTCTCAAACAAATGGCCAATATTGAACACATATATACTGTTATATAACAGGGCCTCAGAACATTCATCCATTATCCACAGAATAACTGAATTCAATGGCTTGCAATGGCAAAATTCCCATGAAATAACAGCTCCTCCAATTCAATAATCTGCTTACTGTTTTTTTGCAATTACAAATTTCATCTTAGAATGACATTTGGCCAATACCCAGTCCACGACAATAAGGACATTCCATAAATCAACACTGCACTGTGACCTGAGGAGATGAAGCAAGATTGGATCAAATAACAGCTGAAATGTCTGGAGTACAAGCCATCTAAGAATTGCAAGCAGACAAGCACTGCTAGGACAGACCGGACTAGACAGCAGGGGACATGATGTAGATGGACACCAGAAATATCGCAATGCAAAGACCCTGCAAGAAGCCAGACTGGAATCACATAGGATACTACAAAATCCTCCAGGTGGTTAGCCCCTGGATCAATCAATTACAAATACCAAAGAATGTCCATATCTATCCAGTTGAATCCATATCAAGATTATGGAAGGCAACCAGAAATCCCATTCCCCACCAAGTCATCATACTACCATCACCTGTAATCATAGATGAAGAGGAGGCATATATGGTTGAGATAATCAAAGATTCAAAACTGTTCCAAAGTAAACTGTTATATCTTGTTAAGTGAAAGAAATATGACAAACGATGCTAGGAATCTGTGACCAATTTGCATGCACTTCATGCCATCAACATATTCCATATAGAATCTTCTAGCCAGCCTTGATCAGTAAACTGATAGGAACTTGTACTGAAAGGAGGAGCTACTGTCTCAGTTGTGTACACTGAAGATTGGTGATCAAATAAGAATACATAATAGGTGGTTACAGTCATTTAGCAAGCAACAAGTTTATGTATTGCTGGAATGACAACCTGATTTTCAAGGGAAGAAACAGATTATGAAAGAATGAAAACAAGAGATCAGTAATTGCCAAAGATAATAGCAAAATGGGGAAGATAGGGGATAGAAGAAGTTTGCAAAACCAATGGAATATATACAATGTTCAGAGAGATATAAATGTATATGGCATAAGTGAGTTGAGGTGATGACAGTTGAACTAACAGTATATCAGGAGGAGGTTTGAGCAGAGAATTGGTTTGCTCTTCAGTTGTTTTCTAGTCAACCAAACATTCAATATGTACTGGTACCTGCTGCTGTTTACTTCTGTGATTCCAAATTTTGAGCCCCTTATCTTCTTTGCAGTACTTGCATACCAAATCTTGGTTGGTTTTTATAACTCCGAGTCTTGAAACCTTGGCACAGCACAGCTATATATCTGGGGGCAAAAGACTTCAAGAGTAATAGTCCATGAATATATACATGGAGCCTATACAACAATTGTGGCAACAGTATGTACTTGTTTCAAATCCATTGGTCCATGGCTAACAAACAGCGCTTGGCCAAAATAACCATTGTTGGTAGTATATTGGCCCTTACAGCAAAACTGAGTATTCAGTCACTTTATAAGCCAAACAATAAGTCAGAAACCAAGGTATTGGGGAAAGTGGGCTGGCTTGTAGAGCTGGATAGGTTTACCTGTCCCTATTTGGGTCATAATACATATTGCACATGACACGATAGATAATTTAATATACTGATGACCAATATTCAAGAGTACTTCCACTTGTACTTCACCACTATTGAAATACTGGAGCTCATCTACCATACCTATTACGTGTGACCAGATAGGTTTGAAATATCAATAGACAGATAATTAAGCATATCAACCAAACCATTGTTATCTATACTGTGATTGCACTCTTGTATGCTCTGTTTGCCAATACACCTGGGATCCAGTTACCTTCTGGAAATATCTTGCCAATATTTCTGGCTGCTTGCATATATCATTTCATATATATAAGTAAATCTAACATGCATTTGGCAGAGGCTTTCATATGTTTGCGAAATAACTACCTGTCTTCATCTGTAATAGTGCGGTCAAAAAGCCCCTTGAAATACAAATGGCCATTCATACCAAGTGGAATCAGTGCAGTTGTGGAGATAATATCCCAATTGTTTGCGGACACATATAGGCTGATCACAATAAGAATTCCCCCACTTGTATCCGCATTGTCCTCAATTATGCTGACAAACAATTCACATATATATACAAGTATATAGTACTGGCTGAGTATTTACTGTTTGAGCAGTCTGAGCCCTCTCCAAATACATGTTTTCCAGTCATCAATTCAAGTTGCACTAAGAATGTTGTAAACAATCAGAATATTATTGCAGACAATTTGAATATGCTTTCAGAGGATGATATTGGTCTATTACTTAACAATGACCAGGTTTGATAACTGCTACTAGTGTTGCTGGTACTTCTGTGGCTGGTACTGATGCTTAATTTCTCATATTGCTATTCCAGTTTGCATGAATATAATATCTACTTGTTTCAATGATTGATGCTGCTGTTATTGATATTGTTGATATGGCTACAAATGATATTGCTGATATTGCTGGTGCTGAATTTCTCTTGTCATTGTCATTCCTGCTAAGATCCATATGTTTTCTACTTGTTACTGCTGCTGCTATTGCCGGTACTGTTGTTGCTGTTGCAGTTGCTGTAGTTGCCGGTGTGGGATTTCTCCGATCATTGTTCTTGATTGTGTCAATACCTCATCTCCTTGATTCCATTGTTGATACTGCTGCTGTTGATCCTGCTACTGCTGGTGATACTGAATTTTTCCAGTTATTGTTTGCATCGATATATGATCCACTTGTAATTTTGCTGTTACTGTTGGTGCTGATGATGCTGATGCTGCTGCTGAGTTTCTATTGTTATTGACATGCCTGCTTGTATTGCTGTATAATCTGCTTGTAATTGTGGCTACTGTTCTCAGATGGATCATAATAGAATTATATTGCATGGAAAAATTGGCAATATTTGCAATTTTGAAAACAATCATATCTTGGAAAATAAAAACTTCAATAGAGCAGCAGCAATATGATACAATGCAGAACACAATTACTTCAAGAGCGATATGCTTGGTATTCACATTCATATTACCAAGAATATTATATATGACAATGATACTATCACCATTGCAATTGATAGAAATGGAGCAATTGAAAGTTAATTATATACTTGAAAATTATATATCGAATTGCAAGAGGTCAACGGTATTGGTAATGGTTGATAAATGCTTTGTAACCAGTAATAGAAGCTTTTGAATAAATAGAATTTTCAATGAGAAATCCACAAAGATGAATTGTTAATTGCAGGTATTGGGCATGGATAATAAGTTGGTAAATACTTCATGAAGAGTTATTGAAGATGGCAACAAAGAAATCTGGTATTTGAAGATATGGGTAATTTGTTACGAATACTTCACAATGTTCGTAGTAGATTCTATTACTTGTCTACAGTTTTTGAAACTCAAATTCAATTATTGTATTGTTAAACTCCACAATATTGAAGAGCTCTGCAACTTGCTTTTTGTTTTGTCTTATTGTATGTTCAGGTTGTAATAAAAGAATTCGTCCTGGACAGCTTTCAAAATATAGAAGCTTGAATACTTCAAAAGTTGGTTGGAATCTAAAAACATCAATATTGGACAATAGGGCATTTGGAAATGCTAATGGTTTATATGGTTTGCTTCCAAATGGTACTCTGGCCGGTGTGTTTGCATGTTGATACACTGTTATAAGTTTTGTTTTACTCTATCCTCCTCAACAGACTGTCAGGTATCAGGATATTTATATATACCGATGGTATATATGTACCAGCTGCTTACACACTGCTCTCCTGTCAACCCCCCTGGATATTGATATACAGTTTTGAATAATTGCTTTTTCCTAGCCTTTTTAACAGTCTGTCTGGTCCAAGAGGGTATTTGTATATACTTCTGGTTGGTATAGTGTGTCTGCATTCTGTTCTCCTTCCAGCATATCAGGATATTGATATAGTTGTCAAACATGCTTCACCCTAGCCACCATTACTGTCTGAAATATATCAATATTAGGTAATATAGTTTCTTAAGTTCAACTCAAGTTAATCATAAATTTCATTTGTCATATGTACTGGGAAGCAGCCACAGTTGTATAATTATTAAAGTTTAAACCTCTCAATCAACAATCAAGTTTCAGGTTCACTATCAGTTAATCTATACTATCTAGCCATATATTGTTTTTTCCACTTTCAACTTTCCACTTGCTATTTCACTTACTATTATTTTTGTAACAATTAGAAGACTTATTTTGAACAGGCAGTAGTAGCCAGCACAAAGCAGAATCAGAAGTATAAGCAACAGTTTGAAAAACATCTTTCTTTGTTTACTGCCTTTAATTGAAATATTCATTATGAGAATGATTGTCGATAGAATTTATGAATTGTATGCAGGGGGGTTATCATGGTGGTGATGAGCATGGCAATGAATCTTCCCACTTGTGCCTTACACATTGAGATTCATTTGAAGGTTATCATGATGATCCTCTCGATTAGCCCAAGCCATGGATCTACCTGAGCCAGGGTATATTGTAAGAAACCATGGAATCAATACAAAACAAATAAAGCAATATAGATACTACAGTTTTGCTTCAATGATACTTAATATCTGCTGTATCATAGCTACGGATATAGTGTACCAAGTCTGATATCAATCTGTAGGAATATCTAAAATCTTCAACCACAAGTAAATTCATTTCCATTGTTGTCATCACAAAATTTGAGGACCAAAGCAATCCAGAAAAACATATGGAAATGAATGAACTTGCAAATGAAATCCTTGTAATACATTTCTTTACCAAATACCAATAGCCATTAACAAGGAAAGAGTAATCTGAACTTATTCTAGAAAGTAAAATATTCTCAGTTGAGGCTGAGGATTGGTAGAGAGAGATTACTGATGTACTGCAAACCAATTCATCCATATGTCATCAAATTACGCTACAGAGATTCACACTTGAGAGGCTATCAGTTTTGCATATTATATTAGCAATGGTAATTTGTATTAATTAATATAGCATTAGAACAAAATCGGTAGTATACATGGGTAACTGGATGAAGCTATTTGGCATATAATTGTGGGAAGCTACCACTTTCACATATGTTGCAAGCAGACCAAAAATACTAAGTCACATATTTGCTAGCTTAAGACTTATATATGATAAATATTGTCAGTAATCAAAGTGCCTGGTTAACCAGATTTGCAATCTTGGATATCTTATTCCATATGATCTTTGTTAGAGTGAACAGCTTGATATAACTTCCATATCCAGTTCAATTGTTCAATCCAGTATTTCCATGAATATTAGTTTTTGTCACAGTTACTATCCACTATAAACTGTTGGACTATAAGCAAGGTTTACATATCAGTGCAATCTTTGTCCATGATAATTATCAAATTAATTGTATAATGTATTTCTATCTAATCAGGACCAATCTGTTTCAGTATGCCTCATTTGAAAATTGGTACCTGATTACCTGTAACTAGTGTTAGCAACGGGTCAAACCCGGAGCCTCCGGGTCAAGTTTGGGTTGGAACCGACCCGTTTCCAAATCAACGGTTTGGGTTGTCTGTAGAACCGAACCAGAAATAACGGTCCGGGTTGACTCCAAATTTGGAACCCCCCAATGTCCCGGATTGTTAGACGGGTCCAAAAGCGGATTCATACTATTTTGCATACGACTTTTGATATTCTCAATTGAATCAAATAAGCGATCCATATTTACAATTTTGCCCGGCATTAAACTTACTTCAGTCAAATTCAATATTACAACTACGATTTATTAAATATGTATCATAACCTGGTAGTTTAACTTCGTAACAATAAGAAAGACGGCCAAAACTATGTTTAAACTTGATCTGTGGTAAATTCATGTATGCTGTAGTATGTGTCAATTACAACAAATATTTTAGTATCAATAATTTCTAATATCACATTATTGCCTACCTTTTGCACATTTTATTTATATCTACTCTTATCTTATTTTTAAAATTAACTTGAAAAATGAATAAATAATATCACAATAGGCCCAGCATTTGCATTTCTCTAATATATTGTCTTAACAGCCTTTTCATTATATATGGAAACAGAAAACCAAAAGAAATGAAAGATAATGATCACCGCTCTACCGTCGGTTATTCCCATTCCCATTGCGTTTTTGCTGTGTGTTGACAGGTGGAGGGTTCATAATGATTAGTGTTGCTGTGCAATTGGACTTTCAAACTGGCCTGATAAAGCCTGCGATGTTAGGGGCAGCATGTACATATGGCTGCTCTGCCTCATCAATGACATCAGAATCATTGCATATATCCATATCATCTTTATTGTCAGCCTCCCCATCGTGTTCATTATCGGTTGGATTGACCAAGTCACCATTCCAATGGAGCCAAACATAAGTATCAGAATTTGTTTCGGAAGAACTATCATCATCACTTTGGCTTGGATGGCGGTCGATTCTATATATTCACTGGATGTTGAGAACTTTGGATTTGGCACCAGGCAGGTCGATCTGTGATAAGGACGGTGGAAGTGGAGATTTTTCAGTCATTTTGAAAGCTGCAACACCATCATGTTTAAAAGCTGACCATAATACTTTAACAGTCTCTTCAGTGTCCGAAATATAACCCATGGCAGTCATTTGCTTATTCTGGGCGCATGATGCCTTCTGAGTTGCGCGTAGGTTTTCACAGCCCTGCCACATCTCCAAAAAGTCATGAACCTTGGCCATCGATGCAGCTTTCTTTCCTCCGCATCTTTTTTGATTTCAGAATCATATCAGATATCGATGAATCTATTTGTGATGTATTACCAGCCAAAAGACCAAGATTATTTCTCACAAACTGCCGAACAACCACTTTTTCTCAAAGTGTTTCACCCATAGTTTTTGACTGCCTCCACCCTATGACATCTCGCCAAGTGAAAAGCTGGCTTCCACTCCAACCCGTGTGGCATGATTGAGAAGATGTCCGTGCTATATTGGCTAGATCGGTGTACTTTGTGTTCATCTTTTCTTGCTGTCCCACCAGTCGGTTATGTCGGGTATCCAGAAAGCCCTGCTAATCTCGGTGGGGTCGGAATGATAATCATTAAGATTGGGATTAATTTGTCCCAATTTTTAGGTATCTCGGTGGTGAATTCAAATAGAGTGTAGTAGCCGTCAATAAACGTGCTGCACGATCGCTACGCCAGGGAGTACAGTCCGCCGAGTTTGCAGGTGTAAAATACTCATCATCACTGGACAAATCATATGGATCATAAGTCGATTGACCTGGCCCCGACTCTGCTATGGAGGCGAATACGTTATGATTTGGTACTGTTTGAGGTTTTCCGGCGGTCTTGAATTGGTTTTTGATGCAGTATTCGTGCTCCACATATTTTATGAATGCATCCTTGTACTGGGCAGTGAAGGAACCCTCATCCTCAGGATTAACATCCATAGCCTTGTCCCACTTCCAAATGATTGCAACTTTCGAAAAGGATCGAGGATTTGTGCTGCAATGAGGAGCATGCCCGTCTCTGGTGTGACTTCAGAGTAATATTTGGACAGCTTTTGGCATGCAAACTTCAAAGCAAAGTACAGATCCTCTTTCCACTGAGTTGTCTTCTTTGCCAAAACACACATTATGCCATCCTGATGATCGAATATGTCATTGTATATCGTGATGACATGGTGTAAGGTGACTGTACGCCATTTTGACATCCAAAGTGTCCAGTAACGAAATGGTCTCAGCACCTCCATTAATATTTCACAATAATCCATTCGTCTTCAGTTGTAAATAAAGGCCGGTAATCACGGTAATTAGGATTGTTAAACCACTTGCGTGTAAACTCTCACAATCTGTATGCCCACTCTAGTAATTCCCGAGTAGAATTCGACTGTGTTTTTACATCCATGGTAGGCAGCACTGCAATTCTGACTTTGGATTTCTGGCAGTTGAGAAACTCTTTACGTCTTCCAGGAGTCAGAGTAATCAATACCGCAGCATTCTCTGCTATTTCAAGAGTCAGTATTCAGAATCAAAGTGTAGATAACATGCAGTAACTATCTTTTCAATTATCTTAGCTAATCCACGCGTCATGGCTGCCACCTTAAGGATTCTTGCATTTCCGGACTTCTGCAGCTTTTGGCGGTTAGTTAATACCGCACTCTTATTCTCTCCAAATTGCTCATCACACTCATTTGCTTCCCATGACTTCGTTCGCCCTTTTACCCCCAGACTACTCATAAATGCTCCTAAAGAAAGCTGGATGATATGCGCCATAAATGGTATATGGTTTCGTAATGCCGACCATTGAATTCCAGAGGTTTCGACTGTTGATTGTAGCTCCCAAGTCATTGAATAGTTGGATGAGGGGTTACCAGTGGTTATACCGATCAATCGACCGTCGGTAAAGCCGAAACGTTCAAATACCTCCTTCACATGCTTGGCCAGTCGCTCACCTGTTTGTTTGCGTTTCACCTATAGTTGTTTGTCAGCGGTACAAGATATTCAAACCAAGTGGCCACAAACCTCATCGAATGCACGCTGGACAACTGGAAGGCACCAGTTGAGATCTATTTCATAGCCAATGACCAACACAATCGCCAATTTATTGGTTGATATCCATCCATCTAACGCTACACTGACTTTATTTTTTGTTGGCAACTGCTTTTTGATTGCATCAATTGTGAGGGAGTATTCTCTTCGGCAAATATTACTGAGTACTGGCAGACGGAAGAATCAAATCGCATCATAACGCATTGAACGTTCGTTGTGACTCCATGTTCGTTATAGCATTCCATGGAATGTGAGCAGAAACAAATCCTAGAATCAAATAGCAGTTCCAGGTTTCTTGGTTGAATTCAAGAGTTGTAAAGTCATTATCTGCCCGTTTTGTACGTTCTATCTGTTAAAATTGTCAGTATGGTCAGGGATTTCAATCAGCCTGTGTTTGATGGGAACTACTTGCCACCATAACACCCTGACTGACTTTTCTTCTTCAGTACAGCCAAAGCTTGCTCATCACCAGCCATATCTGTCAATAAGGAAACGTCTGATTCTGTTGACTTATTCAGGTCTGCTTGGTGTGTCTTTGATTGGAGGTGTTTCACCATAGTACTTGTTCCATTCTCCGATGGATGTACCAGAACTGGGTGACAAACAATACAAATGACCCGGGGCAGCCATATTCAGATTTTGCGCAATATTTGTAGAATCGCCATGCCGCTGCATGCCGGGAGCCGCTCTACACAATTGTAGTTTTTGTTTCCACATTCATGGAGGTCCACCATTGATCAAACACCATTTGCAATATTTCATCAGTCAAATCTCATATAAACACACATTTTTTCTTAGTGGAGTACATTATTTCAAGTCAGGATGTATCAATGCACTTTACAGCAGCCATTGAAGAAGTATTTGAAGTGAATATTACAGCAGAATAAGGACTTCGAACTGTACTGCCGTCAAAAATATTGATTCGTGAAAGGATTTTCAGATGTCTTATATACCTGCTTCCACAGACCATTCGTAGGAAGAAATGATGGACAGTATATCAGTAATGATTATTTGTCGATAAAAGCAGTCAAAAGTACAATTAAACTAGTGCAGCCGAGAAAACACCATGCACTAGAGATGTTGTGTGAACGACAATCGTTGACGCTCCGGCGAGGCTCACTTTTACTCCTGCAGCCTACATGTCATGTCGCACAATTGCACTCCATTTGATTGTGAAATCCAGCTTTCATGCTTATTTGACAAGAATATACCTCGCGATACAGATAACTTGTGATTTAATTCGTTCAATGCAGACGTTACTCAGATACATTCCATACCACTGATTCTTTGAAAAAGGCAGTCAACGCTCTGATAACACTAATGCACTTTATCTGTTCCCTCCCGTGCCCAATATTGTGTAACCAAAAATCGTTGATGCTTCGTTGACGCTCACTTTTACTCCTGCAGCCTACATGTCTTGTCGCACCATTGCACTCTCTTGCATTGTAAAAGTTGGCTGTCCTGCATATTTGACAAGAATACACCTCGTGCTACAGATAACATGTGATTTAATTTGTTCAATGCAGATGTTAATCGGATGAATTGAATACCACTGCTTTGTCGATCAAGGCGGTCAATACTCTGACAACACTAATGCACTGTATCTGTTCCCTCTCTTGCCCAATATTGTGTGACCAAAATTCGTTGACACTCCGTTGACGCTCACTTTTACCCCTGCAATCAATGTGTCTTGTCACACCATTGCACTCTCTTTCGTTGTAAAAGTTGGCTTTCCTGCATATTTGACAATAATACACCTAGCGATACAGATGACTCGTGATTGAATTCCTTCAATGCAGACGTTACTTGGATACATTGCATGCCACTGATTTGTCGATAAAGGCGGTCAAGACTCTGATAACACTAATGTACTGTATCTGTGTCTTCCCGTGCCAAATATTGTGTGACCAAAAATCGTTGACGCTCCGTTGATGCTCACTTTTACTCCTTCAGCCTACGTGTCTTGTCGCACCATTGCACTCTCTTGCATTGTAACAGTTGGCTGTCATGCATATTTGTCAAGAATACACCTCGCGATACAGATAACTGGTGATTTAATCTGTTCAATGCAGACGTTACTCAGATAAATTGCCTGCCACTGATTTGTTGATACAGGCAGTCAAGACTATAATAATACAAATGTACTGTATCTGATCTCTCCCGTGCCCAATATTGTGTGACCAAAAATTGTTCACGCTCCGTTGATGCTCACTTTTACACCTGCAGCCTATGTGTCTTGTCGCACCATTGCACTCTCTTTCATTGTAATAGTTGGCATTCCTGCATATTTGACAATAATACACCTCGCGATACAGATAACTCGTAATTTAATTCCTTCAATGCCGACCCTACTCTGATACATTGCATAACACTGATTTGTCGATCAAGGCAGTCAATACTCTGACAATACTTATGCACTGTATCTGCTCCCTCCCGTGCCCAATAGTGTGTGACCAAAAATTGTTGATGCTCCGTTGACGCTCACTTTTACTCCTGCAGCCTACGTGTCTTGTCGCACCATTGCACTCTCGTGCATTGTAGAAGTTGGCTGTCATGAATATTTGATAAGAATACACCTTGCGCTACAGATGACTTGTGATTTAATTTGTTCAATGCAGACGTTACTCGGATAAATTGCACGCCACTGCTTTGCCGATAAAGGCGGTCAATACTCTGACAACACTAATGCTCTGTATCCGTTCCCGCCCGCGCCCAATATTGTGTGACCAAAAATCATTGACGCTCACTTTTACCCCTGCTACCTATGTGTCTTGTCGCACCATTGCACTCTCTTTCGTTGTGAAAGTTGGCTTTCCTGCATATTTGACATTAATACACCTCGCAATATAGATGACTCGTGATTTAATTCCTTCAATGCAGACGTTACTTGGATGCATTGCATGCCACCGATTTGTCGATAAAGGCGGTCAACACTCTGATAACACTAATGTACTGTATCTGTGTCCTTCTATGCACAATATTGTGTGACCAAAAATCGTTGACGCTCCGTTGACGCTCAATTTTACTCCTGCAGCCTACGTGTCTTGTCGCACCATTGCACTCTCATGCATTGTAACAGTTGGCTTTCATGCAAATTTGTCAAGAATACACCTCGCGATACAGATAATTGGTGATTTAATTTGTTCAATGCAGACGTTACTCAGATAAACTGCCTGCCACTGATTTGTCGATAAAGTCAGTCAACACTATGATAATACAAATGTACTTTATCTGTTCCCTCCCGTGCCCAATGATGTGTGACCAAAAATTGTTCACGCTCCGTTGATGCTCACTTTTACTCCTGCAGCCTATATGTCTTGTCGCACCATTGCACTCTCTTGCATTGTAATAGTTGGCATTCATGCATATTTGACAATAATACACCTCGCGATACAGATAACTCATGATTTGATTCCTTCAATGCCGACCCTACTCGGATACATTGCATAACACTGATTTGTCGATAAAGGCGGTCAATACTCCGACAATACTGATGCACTGTAACTGCTCCCTTCCGTGCCCAATAGTGTGTGACCAAAAATTGTTGATGCTCCGTTGACGCTCACTTTTACTCCTGCAGCCTACATGTCTTGTCATACCATTGCACTCTCTTTCATTGTAAAAGTTGGCTTTCCTGCATATTTGACAATAATACACAGTGCGATACAGATAAATCATGATTTGATTCGTTCAATTCAGTGGCTACTCAGATGAATCAGTTACAACTGATTTCTTCATAAAGATACTGATATTGATTTATTAGCAGTTGTAATACATGTTTCAATATGACTATATTCTATGCATAATGGTACTAGTATTTGACATTTGATGGACAGTTTGCCTAGCTATTAAAATATATTTGTTAGTATTATCTCGCTTTGGACTGGCTTTGCGCGGCATAATGATAATGACATGAGTGTGTATTATACATAGCCCACTTTCGTCATCCAGCGGGTTGTGCCAAATATTCATGGTCACCCATGAGGTCTTTGTGAGATCGCCATCATGTGTACAGGGCCTGAGCGGCTGCTTCTGCAGTTGGAGTTTCATTTAAATCATTGATAACAGCTGTCTTTTAAATTTGTTCATCTTGTGATCAGACCGCAAGTAGTGAGATAAATATAACAACAATGATGTAAAATTCAGGTGGCATATTATGTATCAATTAAGTCTTTACTCTGATGCTCAAAATAATGATTCTAAATATAACAAGCTGATAGGTAGTATATCTCACATATATGGCGTGGTCAAAGTTTATATGTTCGGTTTCATCCCTGCGCATGCACAGACAAGTTTTTTTCAGGTGTCACAGAAATCATAGAAAACTAACAAATACAAAAATGGGACTAAAAACACATTTGGGATTAAGAAACTGTCGAAAATAGCATTATAACAATCCATGACAATATGATGATCTATGTTTACGGACCATCATGTTCTGTACCCATATGTGCAGACATCTGTATAACAATTAATGGGGGACAAGGTATGCAAGGGAAAATTACGTACCGATTCAACTGTTTCGACTGGCGTAAATTCTCTTACAGGCTTTCCACTTCCTAATAGCAAATCACAAGTTCCCAGAGGCGAGTGTGGTTGGGCCATAGATGATGTGGCAGGATTGGAAATTGTATTTGGAGTTAACACCACTGGAACCTGCAATTCAGCAGTGCCATACTCTTTGTCGCGCTCACGAAAGTAATCTTCTGCATCTGCTGATCCCAGAGTTGTCAATTCCTCAAGCTTCATTCGATTCATGCCAAAGCTGTCCAGCCGTTCCTGCACTTATGTGTTGATCGTGCCAACCACCCAGTCAGGTTCATCATCATCACTCAGCTCTGCATACTCATTGTCTTCTCCATCTTCTTCCTCATCTTGATTATCATCCTCATCTGAAGTTGCAACATCGTCAACGCTATCTCTAATTGCTTCCAACATCTCTTCAAATGTCATTTCAGTTGTATCAGCCACCGTTCTTTTCAACATAGTATCATGCTGTCTCTCTACCGCTGCTTCCGCTTCCGCAATCCTCCTTCTTGCTGCTGCTGTTTCACTCTCCACAAATTCCTCAATCCACTTCTCATTTGCTTCCTTGCTCACAAAGTGTGATTCAGGTCTGCACTCTGCTGTAAGCCTTTTTTTAGAATGGAGACTACGCAAATCGCCAAGTGCTCAGACGCGTTCTGCCTTGACACCAGTCTTGCCTTGGTTTGCTTGATGATGTCATTTTGCAGCACGTATTGTCGATCTGCCATATTTGCTGGACGGAAGTCCCAAAAAATTCTTTTTTGGTGTGTAAACCATATTTGTTAATCTTTCGTGTGGTTCGTGTGGACTTTGTTTTTGGAGATGATGGCAGTTGGATGGTGGGGGAAAGGTGGGTCTTTATGGTTGTAGGTTCGATCTAGTTTGACAACTACAATGATAATACCAGCAGGCGCTAAAGCTGGAATGACTTTCCACCATGTTCAACCTGAAGGCAACATCTGTTCAACATGACCGCAGAAACTGTTTCACATGACATCACTTCAGTTTTAACAGCTATTACGCTGAACAAACAACAATCGGCAGCTGTGACAAAACTATCATATTGCCGGCCGTTCATTTTTGTTTATCATTACCAACAATTCACAGGGTATGTATAAGGCCAACATCCTTGCAAATTTGTCACCATACAGCAGGGTCCATCGTGAGATTCTATAATGCTTGAATGTATATAATGACCTCTTAAAATGTCAATTCGACTTGAATTTTGCAGAATTTCTTATATATTTTTCCGGTTCTCCCTCTTCTCCACACTCAAATTCTTCTCTCTTCACATACAATATCCTCAAGTAATGACTGAACCACAACAACCTGCTTCTAGCAGTAATTCCGGGAATGAATCCACATGCACGCCTGTCTCTACTGTGAATACCTGAATTAATCAAACATTGCTTCAACGACGCGCACAGAATATCCACCGAATAGCTGCTGATATTGCAACGAGAAATATGCATATGGACAAAAAGTTGAAAATTGTATGCAAAACTGGTGCCAAGAAAAACCAGGAAAACCATGCAATTGGATGTGAGTCATATAATCTGTAAGGACGACAGTCAATTAATCAAATTCAATCAGCTGCAATTCATTCAGAATTACGTGAGCAGTTCAACCAGAGCCGCAAAGGCAACCCTCCATGGTCTAACAAGGCATTCATGCGAACAGTTCGTGAAATTGAACACCATGATGTTGTTAACTCCGGAGTGTTTGTAGAGGAATTGCCTGACAAATGACCTCGGAAATGGACAAGCGCTTCTGTAAAAGCGTTAGAGGAAGCCACAGAAGAGTATATGATTGAAGTAAGTGCTATTGGTCACAATTAAATTTTCACAGCAGCAACTGAATGATAATAGGTTTTTAACATGTCTGCAACCATGGCCAGGCAAGGTGGGCGTTACAGCTCGAACAGACAGACATGCGCATCGTGCTCAATTTGGTCAATATGGCCAAACATGGCATATCGCGCGCTGGAATCAAGGAAACGAAAAATCTGATTAAAAAGCTGCAGGCAGAGATTCGAGAAGAAAAGAGACAGGGTGTTGAGTTGCCAGGCCATACAAGTGTGAAGGTGGTCATTGAAAAGCATCCGTCCATGATCTATGATAATCACTTGCCTGGCTGCCTTCTTTGCCAAAATACAGTTGCTCGAAATTTTTACACTTGCTGGAGGCGCAAAGGCACAAAACCTTCCACTACTACAGTACCCGCTGCAGCACGACCGTAGTTCTGAAAAATTGGCCAATCTCAGCCTGTTGAATGCATTTACGCCGCTCGAAGATTCAGAAGACGAAGCAGAAGATGATGACGTTTACAATATTTGTGACTCAAGTACTGATGGCGCCAATGAATCACGTATGGACTCCCACCTGTTACATGAACAATTACTAATGACTATCTCACAGAGAATGGCAGCATTGATGAAGCAATTGAAAATCTTAGCGAATTGGACTTTTTTGGATATTATGTGTATTATTATTATGGGGACATTTAATTGTGATATCCAATCTATTTAAATAGTTTCAGCTGTCAAAATTCACAATATAATAGTAAATGAAATGCAATTTAATCTGTGAAGTGTGCAACGTTAGTATTATTGCAGTTCTGTCCATATTTATCGAAAATTTAATTTTAACTAACCAAGCTTATATTGCAGGGCACCATCTTCCCAAATTGGAATGAAAGCCATCTTTGTCATTGAATAACCTATTTGTAGGTGCACAGACATTTAAGCTACAGGACCGAAAGTGAGCGTCAACAGAGTGTCAATGATTTTTGGTTGTACAACACCTCTAGCGTGAGGGATTATATGTGCTACATTCATATTTTCTGTTTTCTGACTGCCTTTATCAACTCAAAGGTTCTCAATAATGCACTGATGCTATCACTGAAAATGAGTATCTGCAATTATTAAATCACAATTTAGCGGTATCGCAGGATACATCATAATCAAATAAGGACGAACGGCATTCATTACAGTTGATTCCAATATTTGCGCTTGACCATGTGCATAGGCAACATGACTGAAAGTGAGCGTCAATGGAGCGTCAATGATTTTTGGTCGCACAACACATCTAGCATGAGGAATTATATGTGCTACGTTCATATTTTCTGTTTTCTGACTGCCTTAATCAACTAAAAAGTTGTCAATAATACACCGATGCTATTGCTGAAAATGAGTATCTGCAATTATTAAATCACAATTTATCGGTATCGCAGGATGCATCATAATCAAATAAGAACGAATGCCATTCATCACAGTTGAATCTGATATTTGTGCTTGACCATACGAATAGGCTACAGGACTGAAAGTGAGCGTCAATGGAGCGTCAATGATTTTTGGTCGCACAACACCTCTAGTGCGAGGGATTACATGTGCTACATTGATATTTTCGAACATCTGACTGCCTTTATCGACTAAAAAGTTCTCAATAATGCACTGATGCTCTCTCCAAAAGTGTGTATTAGCAATTGTTAAATCACAATTGATTGGTATCGCAGGACATATTATAATCAAATATGTACGAACGCCATTTCTACAGGTGATTATGCTATTTGTGCGAGACCATATACCTAGGCTACATGACTGAATGTGAGCGTCAACGGAGCGTCAACGATTTTTGGTTGCACAACACCTCCAGTGCGAGGGATTACGTGTGCTACATTCATATTTTCGAACATCTGACTGCCTTTATCGACTACACAATTCTCCATGATACACTGATACTCTCTCTAACAGTGTGAATTAGCAATTGTTAAATCACAATTTATCTGTATCGCAGGACATATTATAATCAAATAAGTACGAACGCCATTTCTACGGGTGATTATGCTATTTGCACGCGACCATATACATAGGCTACATGACTGAAAGTGAGCATCAATGGAGCGTCAACGATTTTTGGTCGCACAACACCTCTAGTGCGAGTGATCATATGTGCTGCGTATATATTTTCTCACTTCTGACTGCTATTGTCTATCAAAAAGTTCCCAATAATACACCAATACTATCTCTGAAAGCATAAGTAATCAAAAGATCACCATATTGAAATTAATTTTACACAATGAAAAACTGGGCAGAAAGTGTGAAATGTCATTGGACGTATGCACGATGCTTTCCATTTACGAAATTCAGAAGAACCCGTTTATAGAACCTGCAGGTAAGAGCCGGCGGGTACAACTAAACCCGGTATAACCCGCTGGTCGGCCGGTTCGGTTCCGGGTTTGGAAGTGGACCGAGGGGAGGTAACCCAGACCTGTTGCTAACACTACCTGTAACTTACTATATACTATATAGCTTACTGTGATTGCTGGCAACTGTCATGATACTGGACAATACAAATTGGCCCAAGCCATTATGGATTTCTTTTTCAATTCTCTGGTAACACTTCCATACTACCATGATATGTAATAATATTTCAACCTTATTGCCGATTAACAATACATTTCTAGGTGTATTGGTGAAACAGTGTGGTATATTAGGCCTCAGATACCAATAGGTTCAGTGCAATCATGGTAGCCGATTATAGTTCGCAGGTATAATAGTCATGAATCTGTCAGATCTCATAGTTGCTTGGCAGAGTGCAAGAGTGTAATCACGAAAATCTCATGGTTACCTGATATCGAATCATGGTACATACTATTTATTCATTATTCGATTATGAGTGACTATGTATATTTTGCCACTCTGAAACTCTCACAACTCTGACATGATCACTTGCAAAACTCTACCATTCCTGACATCACGACTCTAACATAATCACTCCCAAAACTCTTCTATTCCCTCCCACCAGTCTGATATGCTTGCTCTCCCAACTCCAACATATTTGATCTGAAGTGGGCTTGGAGAGAAATAGATTTGAAGGATTTGAAACACGCTTGGAGAGATGGAAACTGCAAGAGATGGAGGTGGGAAGAAATGAACAAAACAGCTCGGAAGCGGGATTAGAGAGAGAGAAAAAATGGTTCACAAGTGTTGTTGGATAGATAGGGTTGATCAGAGATAGAGTTAATCAGAGCCAGGGTTGATATGAAATGGTGTTGATGAAAAATAGCATTTAAGAGGGCTGGGGAAGAGATCACTCAGAAGCTGGATGCAGAGAGGATGGGTCAAACAGAATACAAGTCAACTGGTGTGCGACCTTGCTTGAGAAATGTTTACCCATGATCGTGAAGCCAAGTGGAGAACTTGACTTGGATACACAGCAGAGAAGTTGCGCCTGTAGTGGAGTTAGTTGAAGAAGTTGGCGGCAGTTACTGATGGCCTGACTGAAGGCAAGTGTAATCTGTATGAGGTTTGGCTCAAAAGATGTTTACCTACAATCACTCAGCTGTGTAGAAGATGAATAGGAGAAAGGTTGCCTTTGAGGGGATGTCAGTTACTCTAGTCAGTGGCAGAGAGCCATGGATGGTCAGCATATACGTAATTAGTGTAAGGTCCATCACATGAAATATTGACCAAGAATCAGATGATTGAGATGGGGACTTAACGTGGATGAGAGAAGAGGGGCAGCACATATAGTGCTCAGTAGTAGGTATATAAGGAGTGAGTTGATCACTTCAGCTGACGGATGAGACAAGGGGGTCATGTATAAGACAGAGATTGATTGAATGAGGATGAATGAATGCTGGCTCAAAATGTTATTTAACTGTTGAGTGACAATACTCAGGGGCAGAACATAACTGTAGATACAATGAAATTGAAAGAGGAGATTGAGATAAAGATAGAGATGGAGATGAAGATGGAGAAAATTATGAAAGTACTTGTGCATAGATTTATACACAAGAAGGTGCAAATTTGTCTGGGAGAGTCCAGGTGTCAATTAGGTAAATTGCATTCATATTGTTGTCTGATATTTGGTAAGCTAAGCCTCATATGGCTGGGATGGCTGAAATTGCACAACAAATTTGTGTTTGACCAGTGATGTTGGATCAGGAGGCATGAGATCAAATGAGATAATAGGTTCAATATACCAAATCAAGGCGATATTTTTGAATACAAGTCATACTCCAGTGTTCAGCTTTTCGTCCCAACTACAGTTAAGTTCCCCCCCTCAGTATCACCATTCAACAGTCTCAGGATATCTAGAACCCCCTCTCATTCATCTTCACAAAATCGATCACTCTCTTACTCCTTGTCATCCTCATCTCAGCTGCCAGCTTCAGTGATCAACTCCGTCTTTTACATGCACTGGCTGCCAAGCACCATACATGCAACCCATCTCCTCTTTATTCAAGATATATCTTCTGATTGTGGATTAACATCTCCTGGGCCAGCCCTCGCACTAAATACACTCGCATTTGGGCAGGCTCCACTCTCTGTAGCTGACTTGAGTGACCAAAACCTCTGTAGGTGCAGCCTCTCGCCTTCAGGCAAATGTTTGGATTGATATCTCCTGAGCCAGGTAGTGTACCCAGTTACTCGTACTCTGTTTGGCCATCATGTTTTGTATCAAAATTCCAAACAATCTCTGCCCAAATTCATTTCAAATCTGTCTTTTGTCAACCTGGTATCTTATCAACTGTGTCCTTCATCAACCCTATCTCTCCAAACCCGGTTGTGAGCTATCTTGTCTATCTCTCTCCAAGTTCTCTTAAAATTCATCTTGTCCATCTCTTTGCAAACCCACTTTGGTGGGAGCATGTCAGTGATGTAAGCAAGAATGTCATATTGTGGAGAGTAATCATGTCAGAGTTGGTATCATGTCAGAGTTATAACTTATAAAATATGGTAGAGAGCTGTCTTCCATTCAGTATTTCTCCAACTGCATATATACTGTAGATAGATATTCTTAGGCACTGCAATATTAAATACCAGTATTCTTATCAGTTCAACAAGTTGGAAAGAAAATGCATCCAAGTGAAAATACAAGAAATTGTGAGAATTGAATGAGAAGCATATACTTGCTCAGAAATTTATGCTCAAGCATAAACTAGTTTTTCACAATAACTATCTTAACGTATGTTCCCATATTATTCGGACATTTGCAAATCTGTATGGAAATATATGGCAGTATACCATAAGCTGCAATAAAGTGGGGTAATATACGGGCAACAGCCACAATATCTCCTGATACAGCAGTATCATTGATATCAAATCCTGATTATCGTAGCATGGGTACTTTTCATGATACTTGTTTCATGTTTGAAGCTTCTTTCTATTGATTGGACTCTAGTTATATTTATATACAAATAGGGCACCAGAAAACCTAAGCAATTTTGGATTGCAGACATAACTGAGAGAGCCAAAAATTATTGGTATTCAATCTATTGCACCAGGCTGATTGCAATGATCTATAAGTATAGTAAACATATTACTTATTAAGATGAAAAGAATGCCAACAAAATAGCAACATTTTTGGGGTAAATGAAATAGGCAATAGTACTGGTGATATTGATAATAAATTTGATTGATTGTATTGGACTGGTATTAGTGGCTGATCTTTATGTTTATTACCATCTCTTTTGGATTGATTATTATGTTCTTTTTCTTGCCATTGATTATATATTACTTTCTAATTTAATATGTATTTTTATATAATTATATCAAACCGTGTCTTTTTGAATATGAATAGATATACAATATGCAATTATTTAAACAGCATTTATAAACTAGTCAAAAACATCAATACCCAACACTGGAAAAATTATACACAATTTATCCACATGATTTCATAAAATGTAATGCTATGGAAGATATCTAGATTCTGTACTACAGTTCCTGGAGAGTCCAAAATCTTATTCTGGTACTGGTGATAACGCCAGAATTGGGAACCAGTACTTTCAGAGACACCAGTATAATAATCTGGCTGTGCTGGAGAATTCAGAACCTTGTACTGGCACTTCTGGACAATCCAGAACCTTATATTGGTGCTCCTGGAAGCTTCAGAACCTGATTCAACCACTTCTGAAGACTCTACGACCTATTACTGGTGCATTCAAAGGTTTTGGAATCTGTAAGCAGTGGTCCCTAGGGGTCCGGAACATAACACTGACACTTCCACAAGGTCCAGATTTTCAAACCAATACTTTAAGAGGCTCTTAAAGTGTCCTAAAGGTTCTAGTTGAGGCATTCCACCCTCCAGAACCCTCCAAAACCTTACACTTACTCCAAAGTGCACAGAACTGCTCCAACAACTCTGGATGCTTGAAAGAGCCTCCTGGAACAAGAATTAAATTTAACAGATTTAGTGAATATGATGATGACAGTTCAGTTGAAACTAATGGTGATTTGAACAATTGTATTCATTGAAACTAGAATCTGAACAATTCAAACCATAATACAATTAATGGGGAAGCTGATAATAGAAATAACATCAAGATATTGAATAATTCTAGTATCATTGATACTGCAGGACAGCCTGATATCGATGCCACCCCCATTATTATTGGCTATATTAGGCCAATTCAAAAGTTGAAGTATACAGCAACCCAAGTTGTGGCGAATTCTATATTAGTCATTATAAAGAAAATACAGAACAGGGAAAGGAATAAAATATGATCCAGTGGTAATTCGTATTTGATATTGCATTTGATTTTCTGCTTTTGATAATAGAATATTTCATTTATTTTGCAATTATTTTGCATTCTGTGAAGCAATATTTGATATTTTAAACATATATGATAGAAATACCGTTAATATACTCTATTGGAGAGATACATATGGTGGGTCCATTGAAATATTGCTTGAACAATTTTCAAGGTAAGTCTGAAGATCCAATATGGATAGAATGAATATAAGGTCATTAATGATGAGATAATCGATATGGTTAATACTATAATATTTGTGGTGATCGATATATACCACAACATACAGGAATTTGCCATAGTCCAAGTATATAATGACTTTTGGCTGTTATTCTTCCAGTAACAAAGTTAAACTACCCTTGTATTATATATATATAATAATTTGTATTTATAATACTTTCCTATACCATAGAACTGACGCAGTTGCAATATTGTTGCAGCCTTGCATACGCAAAAAATGCAAAGGCATTCTGAACATTCTGAGCATATGATATTTCCGTTCTCATTTTCTCCATTATGAAGTATACTTTGGTTGCAATTATACTCAGTGAAATTGTTTTCATATCTTTGTGGGATTTCCAAACTTGGTATAGTAGTCCCGAAAGGGTATAGTTTAGTCTATCGTATCGTTTTATAGGCAAAAGTCAGTCTACTTTTGAAAATGAAATATATAATGGACATACTGTTGTATGCTTGGTAATATTATGAAACATTTGGTTTATATATCTTGAAGACAAATCATAATGAAACTAACCATATATAAAATACCTCCAGGTATAATCAACAAATAACTGTATATCTTTAATAATATTTTCTATTTTGGTTAGTTTGTTTTGGATTTGTCATTCCTGAATACTAATGTCAAGTTTCATGGCATGATTCAGCACAGAATTATACGTTCATTACATTTTCCAACAATACAAGTAGCGCACTTCAAGCCATTGAAAAATCTATCCAACTAGGCTATACCAATTTTGTAACATTATACCAAGTTTGGAAATGACATCAAGTTTTGAATTCAATATTACCGAACATCATTCCCATTACTGCACATGACACAATGGACTAAATTAGAACTGCATGTTCAAAAACCTCCCAAATGATCAGAATGCTCAGAATGCTTTGGTCTCTTTTTGCTAATGTGTCAGGTGGACTCAGGCTTGCTACCGGACCCTATCAGGATATGTGACTCCAAAATCACAATTTTCCAATCCAGTCACAGATAGAGTTAGGTCAGTGCACTTATCACTCACAACAGGGGATAGTACATGGCAACTTCCAAAAGAGAAAGTTGCTACAATACCATATATTGGATGATGAAGACACTATTTCCATACAGGTCTGGGTCCAGAATGGTCAGGAGTGCCAAGGGTTTGAGTTTAACTCTCCGGACTATGGAACTAAAAACAAGTGAGCAGTTGGACATGACCTATACACCATAAAGGACATGTGACCAAGGAATGGAAGGAATGCCCACTTATGATATAAAGGGATAGTGAGAAGGAGCACTTCTTTTTTGTTTCCTCAAGTAAATTGCATTGCTTATTAACAAATCAATTGTTAGGCACAGGTGTGAAACAACTTAATATATTTCCTGTGACATTGAAATCATCAAACTTGATCGGTTTTGTCAAGCTCACTGCGAGGAAGCTCTCAGTCGCTTAGAAGCAATGGCTTCAGTTAACTTCGGAGAAGAAAATGGCTCCAATTTTTCTCACAAATTTACTTCAAAGGAAGGAACCGATGCTGGGCACCCCAATCCCAACTATAGAGGGTAGAAAAACTATACAAAGTAAGAAAGTGCTGGATAGCCAATCCTGATGACTGAGCAATGACTTACTAGACAAATCACCAAAACATGTTGGTCCAGATACACAAAGCACAGGTCATACTGTGTACTGATAACCACTTCGATATGCAATAGTTGCATGCAATATATGTTGAAAATTCAGATCCAAATGCAGAACAGATGTGGGCAAGAGACTCACTGACAATGGGATCTGCATACCCTATTTGCAGAATATGCCAGAAACCCAAAGAACAAAAGAATACCAGCCAGTATAAATGGATGATAAAGATCTAGACCTTGTCAACATGCAGAGAGTATTCTGTTCAATAAAGGAGGATGTAAAAAAAATTAAAACATCCAAAATTCTTTTCAAGGCTTACAGCAACAAATCAAGGATCAGATGGAACATGAAAACATTTCACTATGCCAAGGGATATACCCAATGTTGACAATTACGAAAAATGGCAACACCTGGTTGCAAGTCAGCCAATATCTGTAACATGAATATTCAGTACCAGTGAAAGCCATGACTGAAAAGAATATTGGTTATCCCATAGGAAATGCAGAAACTAATACATCTAGTATTAGCAATAGTTCTAAATTTCGGGTTCAGTTTGGTTCCAGTTCTGGAACTGTGATATACCTGAACCAACTCAAATTGTCAGTTCCAAACCTGGAACCGAACAGTAACCCACAGGATTATGGCATCAGCCACTTCCGAAACTATCGCTCCCATAAAGTAATTGAGTTCTGATTGGATCGCGACATAATATATATGTAGATTATATAGTTTTTCGTGCTGTTTGATCTTCCGCTTGTCATTTTATGATCCAATCAGTATTTCTTGAGTCACTGCGATTAATAGTTGATTTTGGCCAGATTTTGGACATTATTTCATAGTGATTCAAGGAATACAACTGTGATCAAAGATCGGTGAGTGGTAGGTGAAAGAGCGTCGAACACTGCATACTCCATGTATACAACATGTTGCGTTCCAATCAGAACTGCAACGCTTGATTGGTGTTACACCTAGCAAGTTCGCAGTGGGGCCATGTACGATCACCTGCAATGTCCCTGATTGGACGTCATCGGCTATCACTCGTCTCGGATGCCAGAGCCAATCTTTTTGGAAGGCTAGCAAACGAACACCGATACCATCAATAACCATCGATGGCTAGTAAATAGCCGCAGTCGCTTCTGCTCCGAATTGCCAATAACGAACGGACAGCCAACACACAGCTGAATGGCATCGGCCATGAAGCTGAGGCTTACTGATAACAAATGCACAGCCAGCAACCAGCTGAATGGCACCAGCCAGAGGCCGACAACGCAAGATTATGTGCCAACTGTGAACAGCAAAGCTGCTCAATATCAAAAGAGGCCTATTCGACTGGAGGTCATCAGATCGAATGAATACCACTGGTCTGGAGGCACAAGCCCCCGAGCTTGATGTTATAAAGGATACCGATTGTCTGATTATGATGTATTGACGATAAAGACGATAGAGGATCGAGTGATGGAGGCCGCGAGAGTTGCGAAGCAACGGGCATTGATTCGAAGGAGGTCTGAAGGCGGTTAAAGTGCTGGAGCTCTAGAGAAAAGCGTAGATAGAAGTATTTGTTAGAAGCAAAGACGCAGGTATAAAGACCTTGGGCTCTTCGAGGGTAGAAAGGCATCATCAACCCTTCCAGCAAGGAGAAAATACCTTGACAATATACACATTGAAAAGCTATTCATTTCGTTCAGATTCTTTTAGTGATTTTCACATCCTGAGCGAAGCTCCTGATCTCCCTACGAAGCAATCCTGAATGAAGTATGTATACTGTGTGACCATGTAAACTTGTAGTGATGCTCCCAGTATTACATTATATTGTTAGCAAAGAAGCGCTTCCGAGGAAGGTATTCTTTCTACCCACATACCTCAGGTGACCTTGATGCCATACGACAGCAACTACCACTGTCGACTCAACATCTTCGATTTAGCTGGAATCCCATTGCAGCTTGCAGAACCAGAACCTCTCAACAGCTGCAATAGCATCGATGCTTTCCAAAACGAAACAGAAGAACCTCTCGATGATTACTTTGGGGACACACCTGATACGCCGTATCCGTGGAATCTCTACAGGTCAGATGCAGCCAGCCTAGGAGGAGGTTTAAATATCGACGATTCAGTGTTCGCTGATGATTGGACTAGTTACAAGGCACTTGCACGTCGATTGCGTAGATCAGGAAGTTTGTTATTGTGAGCAGAACTGTGGAGGAACCCACTCAATGACCAGCAGAGCAGCAGCTGCTATGTCGACCATCGTCACAGCTATTTACCATTGGAATTGGTGATTGAATTCAGACCAAATACCACCCCCATTTCGTTACTTATTCCCATGTTGCTGGTCCCTGATTATCTACGCTTCACACCCAGACTACGAGCCGTTGGTACAGTTACAGAAAGATTTCAGAGCTTGATTCCTCTGCCTGCACACCACCCCTGTCGAGCAATTTTTTGTCGTCCTATAATGGTTGGGTCAGATACCAGCATGACGGACGCCGACACGGTGGTTAGAAGGTACAATGCGTTGATCCTATCCAGCGATAAGAATAAGCAGGTCACACAATACCAGCCTATCTCAAGGAAATATCAACTGAACTGGGTTATCAAGCTTTTGGATGAATTCCACACGGAGTACGGACGAATGGATACCCATATTCAGGAAGCAAGGGAGAAACATTTTGAAATACAGATGGCCCTCCCAGGATTGGCCAAAGCTTACAAAGGCCTAATCATTAGGCAAAACGAGATATACAATGCTGTTCATATGGAAGTGGAAAAAATGGACAGGGCGCAATGTGAGAAGCATTATGATATAGTTATCCAATTGCAAGTGTTTGCGGCTAACATCCAAACAGCCATTGTTCAAATGATGGCCCAATCCACTGAAGCATACGCAGAGCTACAGTGAGCTCTCAGCGAGCAAATCCAACGTTCTGGAGAAGCCTGGGGGACCCATTCAACTCTGCTCGAAAATAGGGAACAAGCCCAAGAACGCCTTGCCCTCTCAGTGCATACCCAATCCCAGGAGCGGTTGGATATTCGGATATAAGCCCAAGAATATGGCAAACATATGTCCTGGCTATACGCCAAGTCTCGTCAGGAAGCAAAAAGGATTCAGGAGGAAGCACAGAAAAAGGCAGGCAACATAGAGAGGGAAAGGAAGGCGGCAGAGCCAAAGATGCAGAAGGACTTTGAGCCAAAATTCAAAGCATTCACTAGAGCTTTGCAGACGAAGCTCTCAGATGAGAGAAGACAGAAATCAGTACGCTCACTGGCCCGGTCAGTATTGACACCAAAGGAAGGGGATACCAAGCTTGTTGAGCAGGGATTCCACCTTCGATACACCATAAGTAATGCCGTTAGAAAATGGATCAATGAGGCTGTGACTCCAGAACCGAATCCTAATTGAGACGGCACAGCTGGCATTGGAGGAGTCCCTCCAGTAGACTCCAAGTCTTCTAGCTCCAGCTCGAGTAGCTCCAGCTCTTCTCATAGTGGAGACGATGTTCTCTCACCTCTTCCACAACCAGGAAGAACAGTGTATAGTGAACCACCTGCGCGACCGCCTGCGCTACCACCGCAAGTACGACCCCACCCACCGAGAGCTCCGAAATCAGCCAAGAAGCAGAAGGTTAAGCATCCCTACAAGTTAAAGGGAGATCCAACGGAAAGGAACGAGTCCTACAGCCATTGGATTACAGGAGTGGATCCCTATCTCAGATACTTCAAGGATGATTATAACAATAATGACAATATGATCATCTTCGTGGGAAGTATCCTTTGAGAGATAGCATTGGGCTGGTACAACCACCGAGAAAAACAGCTTAGGAAGCAATTTCTGGTCGACACATGATCAGTGTTCACCAGGGCGATGGAAGAACGATTCATCCACCCGGAGGAAGAAACCGAATGCCTTGAAATGATGAAAAAATTGCAATACAAGGGAGACATCCAGGACTACATCATAAAGATGAAGAACTTGGACTACCATGTCTGCGTATCAGGAATTGATTGGCGGCAGGCTCTACACAGCGGACTCAATGAAGAAATCAAGGATCGAATATGCATTTCAAAGATTACCCCAAACCACAACGCAGAATACAAATCACTGCTCAAACAATTCGGCCACACATATGAGAGACACCTGCATGAACAGCACCAACACAACGATCATAAACCCAAAGACAAAAAGAACAATACCAGGAAGCGTGGTGATGATGGTGATAAGGGGAATCAAGGAAAGAAGAACTTTGAGAAAGGTTCTGACTCCAAGAAACCTCGAACAGAGAAGAAAGGTCCTAATCTTGTCAATGTAGACGAAGGCAATGCCCTGAAAGGTATTCCGGAATCTTTGTTGGAAGTAGGAGCCAAGCGCAACTAGTGCAAGTGCTGCGGTTCCTCGGAGCATTGATGGGTATTCTGTAAGTATGCCATCAAGATGTCATCCAGCAAGAAAAAGAAGAAGGATAAGAAGTCCAAGGTGGAAACGCCAGAATTGACCACCTTTTCTTTGAAGGTCAAGCCCAAGAGTCTGGCTGACCGAATTATGAAACTTGCAGCAGCCTCAAGTTCTTGAGTGCTTTACGAGATTGACTCCGATGGCATCGACATTGACAGATTAAATGAGTTTCTTTCATGTTCCATTTGTCTTTCCATTGGGATTGCGATCTTTCCTATGAGTTGTTGAGGTACAGACGCCTCTAGTTTTTGATTTTATGAGTACAGATATTCATATTTCTTTTGGGTTTTCATTTGGGTCTTATCAATACGGTCATTGGTATTATAGCTTTTCGATATTCAATATACTTTCTTTTCAGCTGTTGAAGAAAGAGAGCCTGAGGATGAGTTCAATACTCGAAATATGCTGGTCATAGCAACCAAGCGTAACTAGTGACAAACAATTACTATCAAGCCTGATCATACTCATTCGAACCTCATTCACCTACAAATTTACGAATCCTTTCAACCACGACCCATTGCATGTGGAGCTGTGTCAAAAGGCAGTTCATCATGGTTGTCAACCGAAAAGATCGAAAACGCAAGGCTGCAGCCAGCGCAACTTCGCCTGTACCCAAAATACCAAAGCAACAATTACCACCTGAACCCAAGACTGGTTCAGGATCAGCAGAATGCATGTTTGCAAGCTTCCGAGCCAAGAAGAACGTCCCTGTAAGGGTTCTCTTGGATACTGGGTACGATACACCTATGATGTTAAAGCAGAAGGCCCATTCACATGGTGTTCCATTAGCGACTCGAACAGAACCAAAGTTATTCAAAAACTTCAATGGCGAAAGAGTAGAAGGAGCATGTTGGCAGTAGACCTTCCCCGTTACTCTGCAGTATAAATCTCATTCTACCTACGAAACCTTCGAAATTGGTTCAATGTAGGATTCGTCTGTCATCATGTTATCTTACCGGTGGATCGCCAAGCATTGATCACTTAGTGGAGTTACCGAAGAAAAGCATAAGCTCCAGTTAACTTCGACACTCTGCCATGAACATTGAACAAAGGCAGCGGTATCTCTGTTCTCAATTGAATATAACGATTACATTTTGATGTTTGGTACTGATCCTCAATAGATTGGGGTTATTGGTTCAATGCATGTCAATGCGGCACATCAAATAGAGATCGATTGGGTAGAGCAAATTCTATGGCAATACAGAGACTTCGACACATTATACAACGGTGACACTGCCAATGCTCTTCCGCCTCATCAATCCTACAATCATGCTATTGACTTCAAGGATGGAGAGCAACCTCTATGGGGCCCCATCTACACTGTCTCAGAAAAGGAGCTTTGGGTCCTTAAGGAATATCTGAAGGAAATGCTTGATTCTGAAAAGATCCGTCCTAGGAAGTCACCTGCAGGTGTACCCATACTCTTCGTCCCAAAGCCACCCGGAAGAGACTTACGGTTGTGCATGGATAACAGAGGCCTCAATTGTGTGACGATTATGAACTGATATCCATTGCCACTTATGAATGAACTTAGAGTCTGTGTGGCTAGATTGAGAATTTTTACCTAAATTGATTTGAAGGCAGGATACAACCTCATTCAAATTGAACCCGGAGATGAATGGAAAACAGCATTTCGCACGAGATATAGACATCATGAATACCTAGTTATGCCATTCGGATTGGCGAACGCGCCAGCTACATTCAAAGATATAATGAATGAGATCCTGCAAGATCTAATCGATTATGGAGAAGTAGTCTATATAGGTGATATCCTCTTGTATACAGAAAACAAAGAAAAGCATGTGCGATTGACTAAAGAAGTCCTTCGTCAATTACAGAAACACAACTTGGCTATAGCACCCAATAAGTGCAACTGGCACCAGAAGCAAGTTGAGTTCCTTGTGTATCTCATATCGGGAGAAGGTGTCAGTATGTCAGAGGACAAGTTTGATACTATTCTTCAATGGGTAATTGCGGAGTCTGTCAAGGACGACCAGTTTTTCCTCAGATTCGCCAACTCCTATCGACGCTTCACGAAAGGATTTTGAAAGATATGCCATCTCTTAACAGAGGTAACCAAGAAACCAAAGGAAAAGTTTGATTGGAAAGGAAATCCGCGAAATCATCTAGCCTTGGATATGCTGAAAAAGCACTTGACCGAGGCTCCCATATTACAACATTTCGGGTCTGTTTGGCCTGTTGTGATTGAAACTGATCCAAGCGATTCTGCAATGGGTGCAGTATTCTCCCAAGTCATTGATGGACGATTGGACCCTATTGCCGACAACTCTCAAAAGATGGATAAAGCCAAGATCAACTACGGGATCCATGACAAAGAGATGCTCACCATGGTATCTGCATTCAAAGAATGCAGACGTTATCTCACAGGTGCAGCTCATCCAATTGGTGTGTTCACCAATCACATGAATCTCGAATCTTTTACAACTACTAAAATCTTGCATCGGAGGCAAGCCTACTGGGCTCCAGAGTTGGCAGGATATAATTTGAAATATTCTACAAACCTGGAAGTGCAAATGGGAAACTGGATGCATTATCTAGGCGTTCGGAGAACCGCCCTGAAAAAGGGGAAGTTGTGCCAATAAAAACAATAATCAGCCAATCCACCGTGTTCTGAGACCCGATCAGTTGGTAACTGCTGAAGGAGAAAGAGAGCAAGTGATGGCGATGAACTTACGTGGCCCAACCGATTGCGATTTCATCTGCCAAGTTGAGAGCAATTCCAGTAGTCAAGGTCAATTCATGGCTGATAGAAGCTGTGGTCAGCGCCGCTAACAATGATGCTGCATGGCAAGAAGGGTACATCCAAGCTATGGACGGTAACCCAAGCTCAGACATCTTATTCGAAGACGAAACCCTTTATGATAAAGGCAGACTGTGGATTCCGGACGATCTGCTGTTGAAGAAACAGATATTGGCAGCGGAGCACGATTCGAAGATTGCTGGTCAGATGGGTCAGGATATGACACTTGAGCTGGTCAGACGAAATTTCTTCTCGCCAGAAATTGAGAAATTCATAGAATACTATGTCCGCTCATGCCCTGAGTGCCAAATGAACAAAGCAACTTGCCACACTCGCTATGGACTTCCACAATCCCTCAAATTAGCATACCACCCATGGAATGTGATTTCCATGGACTTCATTATCGTATTACTGGTATCGGACAGATATTCATCGATATGGGTAATTGTCGAATGATTTATGAAAATGGCTCACTTCATTCCATTGACAGATGCAGAAACAAAAGCTACAGACCTGGTCAAAATATTCTTGAAAGAAGAATGGGGATTAAATTTACCATCGAACATATTGTCAGATCGGGACTCTAGGTGCATCTCCTCGTTTTGGTCCTCCTTGGTCGAACTTCTTGACATTAGGTTGAAGATGTATTCGCCATTCCACACTCAAACGGACGGGCAAACAGACAGAGTCAACCAAACGCTAGAATGCCATCTGTGGAATGACTGCAATTACGAGCAGGACAATTGGTCCAGGATGATACCAATGGCAGAGTATGCCTATAATAACTCGCTCACCACCACTACGGGAATGTCACTGTTCTTTGCAAACTTTGGGTTCGATCCTCAAACGCATTGCCCCATCGAAGCAGAAGCAGAGAATCCGGCATCTAGGAACTATGTTCACTGCAAAACCGGCGTGTACGCACTGGGCCGTAATGGCTTAGAGCAAGCATGGAAGACAATGGGGAAGTACCATTATAGGCGTGCTGAGGAACCTCCGAAGTGTTCGGTTGGGAATTTAGTTATGCTAAATGGAATGAACCTCAAAACTCGAAGACCATCTAGGAAACTAGATGCGAAGTTTCATGGACCCTTCAAGGTCACGAAGGTACTCTTGCCCACCGCTATGATGCTTGACTTACCAAATCGATGGCATATACACAACCCAATCCATGTATCACTCATCGAACCTTAGCGACTCGCCACCAACCCTATCAGACCTTCACCCAAGCTTGCTTCAGCCAGCATGCAGAATGAGCTTGGTTATGATGTCGATGCCTACGAGTATGAAATGGTTTACAAAGTCGATGTGATTATAGGCAGCCAGTATAGCAAGGAACGGACACGGGTATTGTATCTGGTTAAGTGGGAGGGATATCTGGAGGAAGCAGATTGGACTGAGGAACCTTATGAGAAATTCGAGGTCAAGAGACTGTTAATGGAGTATCACAGATGGAATCCTCAGGCTGTGAAGGATAACAGGATCAAGTGAAAACAGTTGAGCTAGTACCTTTTCCCCAGGAAGGGTTTTTAATGGCTAGCAAGACACCTGACAAAGAATTTGGTTTTTGGACACAAGTGGCCATATTTTCAGATCACGAAAGAAAGATAGATTCGGTTTCTGGGCACAAGGAGTCATATTTTCCAAATCAAAAACAAGATCGATTTGGTTTTTAAAGGCACACGGGGTCAAGAATTTTCCAAATCAAACAAATAAAAAGAAATCAAAGTATTTTAGATGGACACAACCTGATTGATCAATTCTTCTTGCTGCCATATGTCTCATCTGGATGTAAGTAAACTAATTGGTCGATTATGCTTGCATGTCTCAGAGCAAGTGGTCAAAACGAAATGGTCCATGCGGATTTACTATGTCAAGCGAGAATTTTGATCAATTCACTTGATTGCACTGCATTATGTTTCACCAAAGGCAACCAAGAGCAGATTAGTATAGAGTATGGTTGTTCAGGGATGAATACTCTAGGAGTGGGGGTAGTGTTTCACCTAGCAAGTTTGCAGCAGGGTCATGTACGAACACCCACGATGTCCCTGATTAGAAATCATTGGCTATCACTCGTCTCAGATGCCAGAGCCAATCATTTCAGATGGCTAGCAAATGAACACCCACACCATCAATAAGCATAGACTGATAGTTAAGATAGTTAATGGCCGCAGTCGCTTCTGCTCCAAATCGCCGATAACAAACGGACAGCCAACAAACAGATGAATGGCATCGGCCAAGAAGCTGATGCTTGCCGATAACAAACGGACAGCTGGCAACCAGCTGAATAGTGCCAGCCACAAGCCGATGACCTAAGATTATATGCCGACTCTGAACAGTGAAGCTGCTCTCTATCGAAAGAGGTCTATTCCTCTGGAGGTCATCAGATCGAAATGATACCACTGGTCCGGAGGCACAAGCCTGTGAACTTGATATCATAATGAGTACCGATGCTCAGATTATAATCTAATAATGATAATGACGATTGAGAATCGAGAGATGGAGGCCGTGGTAGTTGCGATAGAACGGGCATTGGTTCCAAGGAGGTCCGAAGGCGGTTGAAGCGCTGGAGCTCCAAAGCACAGCGTAGATAGATGTATTTGTTAGAAGCGAAGATGAAGGTATAAAGACCTTGGGTTCTTCGAGGGTAGAAAGGCATCATTAACCTTCTCAGTGAGGAGAACAATCCTTGACCATATACGCATTGCAAAGCTATTCATTTGGTTTAGATTCTTTTAGTCATTTTCACATCCCAAGCGAAGCTCCTGACCTACATATGAAGAAGTCCTGAATTGAATATGGATACTCTTTAACCGGGTAATCCTGGAGTGACGCTCCCGGTGTTACAATTGGGGCAGAAAATATGGCATTATTGGGGCGAATAAAAAATGAGGCTCAAGTGAAGGTGACATTTGCCAAAAGCTGGTGGGTTTCAGTTCGGTTCCGTGTTGGAACTGCTTAGAATTTGGTGGTTCAGTTTCTTGGCCATTCCCGAATTGAACTGTGGGCTACAGTCTGGGTTTGGAGCTCTCACTACACCTGAACTGGCACAAATTTCCGCTTTCAGAACAAATCCAGGGGCCATGTTTCCAGTTCTGATCCGGACCGCAGCCAGGTATCCCAGAACCAGTGCTAACACTAGATACATTGGTTTCATCAAGGCAAACATAATACGAATGCCAATTAGAAGAGCACCATCAGTGGTTCTCCCATTCACCCTGCCAACGGTGGAAAGATCCAAAGTCCTGGAGAGGATAGGTATATAGTGGTGGGTATATACTCAGATCCCATCACACAGCATCCAGGTGATTTACGACTATGAATATTCTCAGCTATATCAAAGATGCTGCCCTAAGTGGAATAAGAATAAATAGAGGATAGATTTCCCAACCAACAGAACTTTTCATTACAATCCAACAAATACAGCTTCTCAGGGCCTCTACAGTTCCAGCAAGTCTGATCTCGGAGAAGTCCTGCAACAAAAGCCTCGAACACAAAATTCACCAAGCCAATATACATCCCAATCAACCTCCCAAACTTTTCAACAGTCATATATATTGTCTATGGCATCAAAGTGAAGTGACTAACAGATTGAGGACAGCAGACTGAAGAACCGACAATACCTTGTTGGAGCCAGTGCTCCGCACTGGAAGACCAACATATTGAAGGCCCCAAGGAACACTGAGCAACAACAACTGGCGGAAGCCTTCATGCAATTGGACCTACCGGACCCCCAGTTCATTGCAACACGTCCCAGCCTCAGGCCAACAGAAAACAGCCCACCCGAACAGTGGACCATAAGAAGGAAGACCACCATGGGTACCAGTTTTCCCCACACCATGGAAGAATGGCTTTACTCCCTGAAAACCTTCAACAAGAAGCGTAAGAGATGGCAGAATGAGTAACCAATCAACAGGACAGGCAATGAGACGAGGAAAAGCCAAGAAAGAAAGACCCTGTCCCAGCTATCTTGATAAAAGCCAAACACCAGGAACATGGTACCTACCACTCCTCCTGCTGCCGCTTCTATCATTGCCCCGAGAAAATAGGGGACAGGATATATGCATACAACCAACACCACCTATATTTCTACATTGTGGACTGGATGTCCAGAACCATGGATAGACCATGCCCAATACCTTCTTCTCTTTCTATGAACACCCTAACAAAGCCAACAGGAATGTGCACAATGTAACAGCAGAAGCGTCACTCGAGGTTTACACAGTCAAAGAGTTTCCAAACTTAATTTGCGACTGATTTAAAGGCAGGTTAGAAGCTTCACTCAGGATGTGGAAATCACTAAAAGATTCTGCACAAAAAGAATAGACTTTCTCCAATACGTATATTGTTGAGGCTTGTTCTCCTCACTAAGAGGATTGATGCCCTGTCTACCCTCAAAGAACTCAACCTCTTTATCCCTTCATCTTTGCTCTAACATATACATCTATCGACACTTTTCTCTTGGACTGCAGCACCATAACCACCTTCGAACCAATGCCCACTGCTTGGCCACTACTGCGGCATCCATCTCCCGATTCTCTATCGTCCATATCATGATTTGCTTATGATCAAACCATCAGCATGCTTCATGATATTAAGCTCGCTGGCTTGTGCCTCTGGACCAGTGGTATTCTTTGGATCTCATGACCGCCAGACACGAAGGACTCTTTCGATGGAGAGCAGCTTTGTTGTTCAGAGTCAACACTTATTCTTAGGCATCCAGCAGTCAGCAGCTATTGGCTGGCTGCATTCAGCTGTTTTGCTGGCTATCCATTTGTCATCGGCAAGTGGTCAGCTGCTTGGCCGATGCCATTCAGAGGTTGGTTGGCTGTCCGTTTGTTATCGGCAATTCGGAGTGGAAGTGACCACAGCTATTCATTAACTGTTGATGCGTATTGATGGTGTGGATGATCGTTTGCTGGCCATCTGAAATGATTGGCTCTGGCATCCAAGATGTGTGATAGCTGATGATATCCAATCAGGGAAACTGTGGGTGATTGTATATGACCCGACTGCAAACATGCTAGGTGTAATACTACCCCTCGCTTAGAGAGTTTGTCTCTGAACGACCATACACCATATGGATCTGGTCCTGTTTGCCTTTGGCAAAACTTGATTCAGCATGCTGAAGTGAATTTTTTGACATCCTGAATGTACTGGATCCGCACAGACCATTAAGCTTCGCCTACTTGCTTATGGCCAGCTGAGACATGCAAGCAGAATAGAGCAATCAGTGTACTTATGTTCAGATGAAACATATGGTGGCAAACAGAATTGAACAATCAGGTTGTGTCTAGCTAAAACACTTTCCTGTCTTTTCTTTCTTTGATAATCAGGGAATGTCGTGACCCCCTGTGCCCATAAAACAAAACCCATCGTTCTCTTGATCCATCGTACTCTTGATCCAGCTTTCTCTTAATCTGGAATATCATGGCCTCATGTGCCCTTAAAAACCAAATCCTGTGTTGGGTGACTTGCTAGCTGTTGAAAACCCTGTGTGGGGAAAAGGTACAAGCTCAGCTGTTCATTTAATCCTGTTATTCTTTGCTGCCTCAGGGTTCCATCTGTGATACTCCTTCAACAGTCTCTTGTAATTGAAGATTTCATAAGGTTCCTCAGTTCAATGTGTTTCTTCCAGATACCCCATCCACTTGACTGGATATACACCCTGTTTCCATTCCTTACTGTACTGGCTGCCCATGACAGCCTCAACTTCATAGCCTGTTTTGTACTCGTCGCTGTGGACATCATAACCAAGCTCATTCTGCTCTCTGGCTGAAGCAAGCTTGGGTGGAGGTCTAGGAGAGTTGGTGGTGAGTTGATAAGGTTCAATGAGTGATTCATGGAATGCATTGTGAATATGCCATCAATTTGGTATGTCAACCTCAATAGTGGTGGGCAAAAACACCTTTGTGACCATTGAGGGTCTATGATGCTTTGCATCTAGCTTCCTAGATGGTCTTCGAGTTTTGAGGTTTTTGCAATTTTGCATAACTCAATCACCAACAGAATAATTCGGAGGTTCCTTCGCATGCCAGTCATGTTACTTTTCCATCATCTTCTGCACCTGACCAAAGCCATTATGGCAGACATCATGCATACTGGGCATCCAGTGAACGTAGTTCCTACATGCTGCATTCATTGCTTCTGCCTTGATAGGCCAATTGGTTGAAGAATCAAACACAGAATTTGCGAAAAATGGTGACATTCCAATGGTGGTGGTGAAAGAGTTAATATAGGCATACTCTACCATTGGTAACATTTCAGACCAATTATCCAGCGGGTTGTTGCAGTAGTTCCACATGTAGCATTTGGGCATTTGATTGACTCTTTCCATTCGTCCGTCCGTTCAAGGATAGAATTGCAAAGACATCATGAGTCAAATGTCAAGAGCTGTGACTAACGTCGACCACAACGTGGAGGAAAACCTAGTGTTACGATCTGACACTATGTTCTATGGCAGGCAGTTGAATCTCTATACGTCTTTGAGGAATATTTTGACCAAGTGCGTAGCTCTCTTCTCTCCATCGATCCCGGGACTGAAGTGAGCAATTTTGGTGAATCGGTCGACGAGTACCCATACCGATTTATTTATTTATTTATTTATTCATCATACAGCATCCAGCCCGAAGGCTATGGCCGGTGAGGTACAAAGAAATCACTGTGAACAAGACCAACAAATGAAACCGAACAAAGAAAAAACGAAAAATCCCTGGCTAGGTAGCACCGCTCCGCAGTCTCCTGTCACCCCTGCTCCAGTTACAAAGAAATTTTCAAAAAATCATAGCAGTCTGTAATACGCTTCATACGATAATCAAATATCGGTCAGTCTCATTCGGCTTGGTCCTGCATATCATGCGGGTTCTCCCCCTCTCTTCCCCATTCTCAATTACTCCTCCTTTCAACTCTCTGCTTCCCCTTCCTCATCATTGTCATCCTCTCCATCCTCCTCTCCACGCTCCCTCTGATGTTACTTCACCATATCGTTGACAGTTCCCTGGCCTGCAATTCGGATGTTACCCTGCCCAAGGTATACATCATTACGGAATTCACCCAGGTACTATCTTTGAGTAGCTATATGTGTGTTATGCCGAAAATGTTTCCAAGGTTGCATTGCTTTATCTGTATAAAGATGATGCTTCCAGAGATATAGAGGGTGTACCACTCCAATCTCCTTCCGCATCGTTTGTCTTTTGCGTTGGTATAGGGGGCATCTTAGAAGAAGATGATCTGGTGACTGGGAACCTCCATAGCGACATGGGCAGTGAGGGGAGTCAACAGAAGTAGTGGGAATTTTGTATAGATAACTGCGGAAGCATCCATGTCCGGTTCGTAGTTGGGTGACAGTGGATGCAAACTGAAAGTTGCCACTTGTGAAAATATTGTCTGGTTTAGTACGGAACGTTCCAATATAGTTCTTTCTTTTTGTTGGATGCCTCATCCACCAATCTTCCCATTCTTGCATTTTTGCTGCGCGGGTTACCTGCTTGAGGTAAGATAAGGAGGTTTTATAGTACGTAGGTGGTTTTTCAAGAGTGCACTTTTTTGCCAACTTATCAGCAAGCTCATTTCCAGGTACATCTGTATGGCCAGGAACCCCTTGTACTGTGATCGTAGTTTTGAGTGCATGGATGTTATTGGCGATATTGGACAGTGCCAGGGAAGTGGACTGTCCAGGGGTGGATTTGAAGGTATTGAGACGTCGTATGGCAGCTTGATTGTCTGTGAAAATCCATATATGTCATTTGGTGATGTTATTATGTTGACAAATCTGAAAGCATTTCTGTGCAGCTCTAAGAATACCAAGTAATTCAGCGTCATAATCTTCCTGTTGATGGCCCATTGGGTAGGTTGCTTCGATGACTTCTTCTCCAGTCATTTCCACTACAGTTCCTGCACCAATATTTTCGTTCAACATTGATCCATCTGTATAACACACAATATTGCTGTCATCTTGATTCAACATCGCATACTGTGCTTCATGTGCTTTGGCTTCCTCTTCATTTGAATGGGGATTAATTTGTGTTTTGACTCTGCTTTCAATCCATGGTGGACAGGCTGTGGTTGAGTAGGTTTCAATCTCGGAACTATTTGAAATCCATGGGCTGAGGATCGATAAGGTTTGGATGAGACCTGTTTCAAATTTGCAGTCATTTTGTTGCATACTGTCCTATGGAATCCAGGGCCCAGTTGTATTACTAGACTCTGGGGTTTCATGAAATGGAGGGAAAGTCGATGGACAACGTTGTCGGATTGGGTGCATTTCGGGAAATGTATGTATTCGAATTGCATATTTTCTTCGCATGTGATTAAGTCGTACAGCTACTGGTGGCAGGGCTGATTCATTGTGTAGGGCGATTGTTGGTGATGTGCGGAAGGTTCCAAAGATACACTGAAGGGCCATATTTTGAACTGTTTCAAATTTCTGTTGATATGCTGCTTGCCCCATCCACCAAACTTCTGCTCCAAAGTCGCAAACAGGGACAATACACGCATTGTATAATTGGCGGACTGAACTGGGGGTTAGTCCTGATTCTGTATTGGCTAGTGATTTGAGGGCTCCAAGGGCTCTTTTGCCACTTGCGGCTTTCAGCATAACATGGTGTTTGAAGTTGATTTTTCTGTCAAACCAAATACCAATCCACCTTACCACATCTGGGCCAACGCCTTTTGTGCTGGGGGAAATGGTAGTGCCATTGGGTAGGGTAATCTTTTTGTCATCAGTAGTATCACCGTTTCGTTTATTGTGGAAGTGCATCATCTCTGACTTTGAGTCATCAAATCGTACCGCGTTGTTTTCTGCCCACTGGAAAGCTGTCCGTGCAGCAGCCTCAAGGCATCTTGCATTATAGACTTTTGATTTGCTTCGAACAACAATTGCACAATCGTCAATGTAGCTTGGAGTCCAGGAGCTGGGGTATGGGTTGTGAGTTTATAGAAGAGAGGACTAAGATAGAGGAGGAAGAGAATTGGGGATGCAGGCGATCCCTGAGGAATTCCTGTCCGGACTGGGCTGAGGTCTTCCTTTCGTCCATCAAATGCCAGTGCTGTTGTTCGGTTGGATAAACAGTGGTCCACCCAAAATTGAATTGCGGTTGGGTAGCCCAGTTGTCGTAGAGCTTGGAGGAGATGGTGCTTGGATACATTGTCGAATGCACCACTTACATCCATAAAGAGAGCAGTAGTGATTATCATTGCATGCTTTCCTTGTTCAATTTCATGTGTGAGTGCCATTGCAGCATCTATAGCAGAACGTTGTCTTCGTCCTCCTATTTGATCTCTGTGTATTAGGTTGTATTTTTCAGCCATATATGCAATTCGGTTTGCCATCAACTTTTCAAGAATCTTCCCAAGGCAATTGAGAAGGGCAACAGGTCAGTAGGCCTTAGGTATCAAATAGTCAGGTTATCCAGGTTTGGGTATAATCAGTCGTTGCTTGTTGCCAACAGGTAGGGTGATATCCAGTGGTTCCCAGTATAGCAAAGAGACTGTTGAATTGTTCGGTGGCTGCTAGGAATGCTTGCCGGAGGCCGTCAATGGGAAACCCATCGGGTCCAGGGGCTTTATGTGGTGCAGAGGTAAAAATTGCATGTTTGATTTCTGTTGGGGTAAATGTAACCCATGGCAGGGTTGGTCGATTGGTGGTATCAGTTGGGGAGAGTGCTACTGGTGGTGGTGGGAACATGGTAGAATAGAATAATACTGCCTTTTCTTCAAAAGTCACAGCTGTTGTGTTGGAGAATGACAGGGGTGGTGTCTGCTGGGTTTTCCTGGGTTTGGTATAACGGAGGGCGGTAAATATCTCTATGCCTTGTGCATTTGCCAACAATTGAATCCACATTGTTGTCTTGAACGTGCGGATATCCCGGAAATAATGGTTTCGAACAGCTTTGAATTTGCTGTGATCACTTTCAAGACGGGTTTTCTTCCACTGCTTCAGGGCACGGTTCATTTGTGTTTGGGAGATTTCGAGTTGGGGTGTCCACCAGCATTTTAAATGTGTTGTTAGCTGGAGAACTGGTGTAGATTCCTTGACTGCATCAAGAATCATATCTCGGAGTAGTTCGGCTGATTTGTCAAGGTTTGATTCGGTTGGTTGTTCATGGAGGTAGTGCCAGACCATTCGTGAGGCATCAGTGAGTGTACTGAGAGTTTTTGAGAATGAGTCCCAATCTGTCTTTTTCCAGTTGTATCTTATCGTGTTGGAGTCAGTGGTAACAAGTTCAGATTCTGCCATGATATCAAAACGTATTGTTGCATGGTCTGAACCAGTTCATGCGTTGTCATCTACAGCCCAATTTGTAACCGAGTCATGAATGGCTTGTCAGGTAAAGGCTAGGTCTATAATAGAGGTTTCTTTGCCATTTCGGTAGTAGTATATTGGGGTGTCTGGTTCATTGAGGAGAGAAAAGTTATTGGTTTCCATGATCTGAACAAGTTCGTCGGCACGTTTGGGTGTTTTGATTTGTGAATTCCACCATGTACGATGGGCATTCATATCACCAGCAATAATGCATCGTTCAGGCAATGGGATTTTGGTGAAGCTTCTTGAAATGGTGTAGAGATTAGATACGCCTTCATGTTCATTGTAAATATTCAAGACTGTGACTGGTGCAATTGAGGGGGTTGATATTTCAAGGACTTGAATATCAGATCCTGGCTGATGTCGGTACGTGGGGAGCATTTGATATAAGGGTTGTTTTTGGCCACATTGGCAATTGTTCTATTGTGTTTTCTTAAGTTTTTAGGTGGTATCAATAGCTCAAATCCAGGGTGTGTTGTAATGAATGTATTGTCTGGGTTGAATCCAGGTTCTTGGAGTAAAAGAGGTCGGCCGTTCCAACTGCAAAGTCAAGAAGGGTATTGATGACTTAGGCGGAACGGTTGCAGTTGTGTTGTATAATTCGAATTTGGGTGGGTGAATAGGAAGGTTGTTTAGGCATGGGTGATGGTCGGATGGTCTTTCATGAACTTGGCTCGTACCTCAGCACGTATGGCAGTAATTGTTGGGCATTTATTATCGTTGGCCCGGTGATTACCGTTGCAGTTGATGCATTGAATAACATCATTGACACACTGTTTGCCTATTGTGCGACATGATCCGCATGAGTGAACGGTGGTGGTGTGAGATTCTGCACATATGTTGCAGAAAGGTAATTGTTTGCATCGTAGGTAGGAATGGCCAAATTGTTGGCAGTTAGTACATTGGTCGGTTGGTCGGGATGCCACATATCGGTTGGCTTTGCGTGTCTTGCCTCTACTTGAACTCCATGATCTTGAATAAGGTTTGCTTCATGTTCAGTACGGACTGCAATGACCATGGTGGTTGCCAGTTTGTGGAGTCGAGTTTCTGGCTTTGTAAGAGATCGTGGTAGGGTGGTAAGCTTGATATGATTGTTGTTCATCTCAATATCTTCTTTCCATAATTTCATTCCTGTTTCACATTCAGGAAACATTGTAATGTCGATGGAATGAACCATCATTAGGATCCAGGTTTCTTGTTTTTTGAGATTTTGTGCGGTTGTATCAACTCAACGAACTGTTTCTTCCTTAGCAGCCTTATGGGCTAGTACCAAATCCGCAGGGCAGGCATCTGCCGTCAGGAGGACGAGATTGTGCTTGTAGTTGGCAGAAACATGTCCAATATTGGCCAAAGGGTCTGCGTGGCATCGTCGGAGGGTGGCATTGATCGCAAGCTTCAGTTGTGTAAGATTCGCAGTAACTGGATGATCACTGTGTTAGGCAATTACTAGTGTGCGTTGTTTTTTGGAGAGAGGACGGGGATTGAGAGTACACCCATTCTTATCTTTTTATGGGTCTTTCTTTGCACATGCAGATGCAATTGCTGACCAGAGTGTGGGTTTGGGGGAGATCCCTTCTGGTATGGCTGGAGTTAGTAGGTCTGTTGGTGCTGGTGGTGCATCTTTCTTCGATACTTGGATTTGTACAAGGTATTCAACTTGGTGTCCAAGGGTTGCAATGGTATTGAGGGCAATTTCGTGTTTGGTTTCCATTGAGGCTAAGCAGGTTGGCAGTTTTCGGTTTTGGGTGGTTAGACGTTTGTTGATTTTGAGACTATCCTTGTTGAGTGGTTCAAGGATGGCTTTGAATACCAGATGAATCCTATCTTGGTCTTTGTCATTTGCATTCAGCAGGTTGATGGATGGGTCCTGAAAGTCTTCATCTTCAGAATCGTCATCATCGTCAGAACATTCGTCATTGGCCTCGGTATCCCCTGGGGCATCTCCACGTTCTAGATCTGCACTTTCAGGGTTTCCGAGATGGTCTTGGTTGGTTGGTTGTTGAGGAGGGGAAGATGGTTGTAGTTGTTCGGAGGATGCCCTGGGATGGACATTACAAATGGCCATATGGGTACTTGAATGTGTATGAGGGGCATTGAGTGACGGGTATGGTAAGGTAGCTGGCAGTCGGCGAGAACTTGCCTGCTTGCCTTTCCTTCCTCGTTTGGATATATGGCCTGTCAAAGTGGTGTGTGATACAGCTGGGGCATTGATTGCAGAGAGTGGGTCTGAACTGGGGTTTGGATAAAGGTGCATTCTATCAGTACTGGAAGTCCCAGGTGGGGGTGGTAGTGGTATTGGGGAAGTCATTGAAGACTTTAGAGGGGTTATAAGGTGCTAAATATGTTAGAGAAATAGAAATTTTTAGGTATTTTAAATAGGTATAAATCCGACGTTTGAGTGTTGATATAAGTGGCCTCTGTACCACCTATTCCCTGAGGGGGTTAGATCTTCTCCTCTTTTGTCCTAGCAAGGTGTTGGAGCCTTGTACGAGAGCCATTACCTCCTCACAACAGATACAGAGGCACCCGTAGCCACAAGAAAACCTCTAGGAGGCCTGCTATCTGATGGGGCTGTAAAACCACTGCAAGGAAGGAAGTGCAACTTAACACTGGAGGATCCACCCAAAGACTCAGGGGGTCAATGGCGGCAAAGTAGCCGGACATTGTCGCCTACACCCTGGTAGGTCTGCTGGGCCCGGTGGCCAATATGTTCCAAAGGGGGGGAATGAGAAAATGCGCAAAATGCGATAATGTGGAAAATCGACCATTGTGGAGTCAATTTTCGTCCAATCAAAGTGTGCTTTCGGCAGGGTAGTCCTGGATGTGTGTGAACGCTGTATTCGTAAGGGCGATCGAAACGGATAAAAACTCGTCGAGAAACAAATGGATTTAGAATTTGGGTTTTTGGCTTCAAGCATTTTTGGCCCAGGCTGTCTGGGGCTTGTAGGCAAGTATAAATGGTTCGTTCAAAGGGCTTCTAGGGCCGCTGAGTCGATTGCCGTTGTCTGATTCTAATTTGGAGTTGATTCCACTGAGATAGAGGGGGGGTAGGTGCGAACAAGTGACTGTTCGAAGATTGTGTGTAACTAATGCCAATGATAAGTTTTTTGTCTGAAATTAAAACCTGAGCCTCGTCTATATGTGCTTTCGATACTCCCAATGTTTGGAGTTGATTGGATAAGAATTGGTTGTGTAGATGATTGGTGGGGGCCCTTTTGCAGGGAGCTGCAGGGGGGGGAAAAAGAGGGGTAAGAGGCCCAGTTTTCCACCCAGCAACAATAAAGGTCCTGGAAGAGAGATGCCCTATCGTAGGGGGGGTAATTGGGGGTTAGGAATCAATTTCAAGTGTCTGCTAGGCGATAGCTGTGCTGGTTGTTGAATTATTTTCGAAAAACGGTTTCGCTGGTGTGGTTGACACATTTATTTTACCCATACTGATGAGCATCTGGCTGATAGGGGTATTTCGAAAATGCTGTCCATGGAAATTGAAAGCGATGGGTGGTATGCTGATTCGTGTGGTTGTAGAAGTCTAAAGCAGGTGTGGGGAGCTGCTTTGTTTGTTTGGCACTCAGGGCATGAGCAGCCATTATCTTTCATGAATGTCTCCAATTCTGACCAGAAGAAATTTCGTCTGACCAGCTCGATTGGCATATCCTGCCGCTCATGTCCAGCCATGTTCAAATGGTGCTCCGCTTCCAATATCTGTTTCTTCATTGGCAGATTGTCCGGAATCAACTGTCTGCCTTTTAAACACATGGCTTCATCTTGAAACAAGATATCTTGGCTTGGATTTCCTTCCATAGCTCCGATGTACACTTTTTGACATCTAGCATCATTATTTGCAGTACTGACAATTGCTTCTAACAGCCACAAGTTGAACTTGACTACTGGGATTGCTCTCGACTTTGCAGAAGAAATAGCAATTCATTCACCTTGTAACATCATTGTTGTTACTTGTACTTTTGCTCCTTTGAAAGTGAGAAACTGATTGGGTTTCCGAAGGTGGTGGATTGGCTGGTTTTCGTTCACTACCAGACTACCTCCCCTTTTTTTTAGGGTGGTACTCCGAACACCTAGATAATGCATCCGGTTTTCCATTTGCACTGCCAGGTCAGTAGAATATTTAATAATCATATCCTGCCAATTATTGCGCCCAGCAGGCTTGCTTCGGATTCAAGATCTTTGTAGTCATAATATATTCAAGTATTTTGTGATCAGTAATGATACTGATTAGACCAGCTGTATCTTTGAGATGACATCTGCAATCTTTTAATGCTAATACAATGGCAAGCATCACATTGTCATGGATTCGGTAGTGGATCTCAGCTGTATTTATTTTTGATAGTGGTAGGCTATAGGGTGCAATCATCCATCAATGATTTGGAAAAGTACTGTGAGGATTGTTAAATTGCTTGCATCAATCTCAATGACAAAGGGCCAAACAGGCTCAAACTGTCGTAATATAGCAGCATCGGTAACGTGCTGTTTGAGCATATCCAAGGCTATTTCATTTTGCAGCTATGCTTTCCAGTCAAACTTTTCTTTCGTTTTCTTGGTTTACTATATAAGGGGTGGTATATCTTTGAAAATCCTTTGATGAACCATTGATAGATGTTGGTGAATCCGAAGATGGACTGGGCATCTTCAACAGACTCCGGAATCCCCAATATCAGAATAGTGATAATCTTGTTTTCTGACATACTGACACCTTCTCCCAATATGAGATACCCAAGGAACTCAACTTGCTTCTGGTGCCATTTGGACATATTGGGTGCTGAAACCAAGTCATTTTCCAGTGATCGGTAAAGAACATCTCTAGTCAATCGCATGTGCTCAGCTTCGTTTTCTGTATAGGTGACGATATTATCAATGTGGACTATAACTCCATGATCGAATGGATCTCATAGGATCTCATTCATCATATCTGGGTATGTAGCATGCATATTCACCAATCAGACTGGCATAAGTAGGTATTCATAATGTTCATATTGCTTATGAAACATTGTTTTTCATTCATCTACAGGTTTACTTTGAATGAGGTTGTTTCCTGCCTTCAAATCAAACTTCGTGAAAATCCTCGATCCAGCAACCATGTCACCCAGTTTGTTCATAAATGGCAATGGATATCAGTTCATAATTGTCACACAATTTGGACCTCTGTAGTCTACGCACAATCATAAGCCTCTTCCATGTGGCTTTGGGATGACGAGTATCGGTACACCCACAGATGACTTGCTTGAACAGATTGTTTCAGAATCATTTATTTCGTTCAGATATATCTGAAGGAATGGAAGCTCCATTTCTGAGAGAGCGAAGATGAGACTCCACGGAGATAGTTCACTATATTTCGAGTCAATGGCATGATAATCGAATCGAAGAGGCAGATGAGCATCGATAATTTCTCCATTGTATAATGTTTCAAATTCTCTGTATTACAATACAATTCACTCTACCCAATCGACCTCAATCTCATGTGCCACGTTGACATGCATTGAACCAATTACCTTGATCCATTCAGAATCATTATTGCACTTTAAAATGGAATCATCATATTCAATTGAGAATGAACATACTGCTGCCTTTGGGCAGTGTTGGTGGTAGTGTTTTGATGTAATCTGGAACTTATCATTTACTTTGGTATCTCCACTGAGTGCTCCATGGTTGACAATCCTCCAGTGATGTAACATCATATCAGAGGAATTCTGCCTTGGACCAATTTCGAAGGTTACTTGGGTATCATGAGATTCATACTGTGGAGTCACAGGGAAAGTATACCACCAACCTGCACCTTCTACTGTTTTGCCATTAAAGTTTTTGACTATCATTGGTTCGATTCAAGTCACTAATGGAACACCATGTGTATCAGCCCACTGCTTCGACATCACAGGTGTGTTACACCCCGGACCCAAGGGAACCCTTACAGGGACATTCGTCTTGTCTCGAAAGCTTGGAAACATTTGTATAGTGGGTCTTGAATGAGTTTTCAGTTCAGATGGTAACTTTTGGTTTGGTGTCTTCGGTACTGGTTGAGGTGCACTGGCTGCAGCCTTGCATTTGTGATTGTTTGCATTGATAACCATAGTGAACTGCCTTTCGACACACCTCTGGCTGCAATGGGTCGTGGTTGATGAATAAGGTTTGAATGAGTTTTATTAATTATGATTGTAGTTGCTTGTCACTTGTAACTCTTGAATACTATATGATGAGCATGTTTCAAGTATTGAACTCATTCCCAGGCACTCTTTTCTTAAACAGCAGAAAAGTAAGTTTATTCCATATTGAAACCTAAGCAATACCAATGACTGCATTGGCAAAACCAAAATCCCAAGAGAAATATAGATGTCTGTACCCATGTAATCCCAAAAGAATATCAATAACTGTACCCATAATTACCAAAAACCAGAGGTATCTGTACCTCAAAAACTCATTGGAAAGACTGAATTCCCAAAGGAATGACAAAAGACACTCGTTTTATTTGTCAATCTCCATACTGTTACTGTCCACTGTATAAGGCATTTGAGACCTTGAGGCTGCTGCTGGTTTTGTGATTCGGTCACCCAGACTTCTACACTTGACCTAGAAAGAAGTGGTGGTTTCTTTTGGTGTTTCCATATTAGGCTTTTTATCCTTCTTCTTTTTCTTATATGAGGTGATTTTGATAGCAATCTTACAGAATGCCCATAAATCCTGTGTAGAACTGCAGCACTTGCACTCGTTGTGCTTGGCTCATGCTTCCAGCAAGAATTCTGGCATTCCTTTTAGGGCTTCCCCTTTGCTCGTATAGACCGGCTTAGGACCCTTCTTCTCCATTCAAGGTGTTCTGGAGTTAGAACCTCTTCCCAAGGTTCATCGTTCTTTGATGACCCTGATTATTACCATCATTATCATCACACTGCCTCATATTGCTCTTTTTGCCTTTGGGCCTGTGATTATTTGGCTGATGCTGTTCATGCAGGCATCTCTCATATGCGTGACCGACATATTGGAGCAGTAATTGATATTCTGTGTTGTCATTTGGTGTGTTCTTCAAACAGTATATTTGATCTGTGATTTTTTTGTTGTGTCCGCCAAGTAGAGCCTGCCGCCATGCAATCCCAGATAAGCTGACATTGTAGTCCTTGATATCTTCCATGTACTGCAATTTCTTCATGTTTTGAACACATTCGGTGTCTTTCTCTGGATCAATGAATCGTTGCTCTATAGCACTGGTGAATGCTCACCATGTGTCAATCTGAAAATACTTCCCCAGCTGTTTTTTGTGGTTATTGTACCAGGCTGAAGGTTTTCGTGAAGGATAGTACCTGTGAAGCTGATTTTATTGTTGTCATCGGTATAATTATCCTTGAAGTATCTGAGATAGCGATCCACTCCTGTAATTCAATGGCGATAGGACTCTAACATGTCCGTTGGGTCTCCCATACACTTGTAGGGGAGTTCCATTTTTTGCTTCTTGCATGGATTCAGAGTTCTTGGTGGCTGTGGTGGTACTTGGGGCGGTACTGAAGGTGATTTGCTATAATCCATTCCAGTTGGTAGTGGAAGTTGTGGGACAATGTCGTTGCCACTAGCAGAACAGCTGGAGCTTCTTGAGCTGGAGTTGGAAGACTCACAGTCCCCTGGGGGGTCTCCTCCAACTCCTCCTGCACTGTCTCCATTACCATTCCATTCTGAACTCTCAGCCTTTTAGATATATATTCCAATACCATCACATACAGTATATTGAAGGTGGAATTTTTGGTCTGCAGGCTTGGTTTCCCATTCCTGTGGTGTCAGCACCAACTGGGACATTGAGTATAGTGATTTCTTCATTCTTTCATACAAGAGCTTTGTCTGCAAGGTTCTAGCAAATTCTTTGAAATTCCGCTCAAAGACCTTCTTCATCCTCTGGTCTGCCGCCTTCCTCTCCCATGCTGCTTTGTCTACTTCATCGTGCATCCTCTTTATCTCCATATGGGACTTGGTGTATAGCCTGGAAATCAATTCACTGTCTTCTTTGGCTTTGAATTGTATCACTGCCAGCTGCTGGGATTGAATTAAACCTTGGAGGGCAAGGCATTCTTGGGCTTGTTCCCTATTGTTGAACAGAGTGCAGAGGGTTTCCCAGGATTTTCCCAAACAATAGATTTGCTCATTGAGGGCTGAATGCAGCTCCTCATAAGCCTTGCTGGATTGGGCCTTCATCACAATATAAGCGGATTACAGGTTAACCACAAACACTTGGGATTGGATTACTATTTCGGAATGCTTCTTGAATTGAGCCCTTCCCATCATTTTCACCCTATAGCAAAGGGCATCGAATATCTGATTTCGCTTTCCGATAAGCTCTTTGTATGCATTGGCCAATTCTGGGTTGGCCATCGGTATCTTGGAATTCATTTTTCTTGCTTCCTCAATTAGTGTGTCTATTCATCCCAGTTCTCCATTGATTCCTTTCAACAGCTGAATAACCATGTCTGGAATATTATTCTTTGTGATGGGCTGGGATTCAGTCACCTGCTCATCCTTTTGGCTGGATAGAATCAACGCAATTTCTTATCTAACAACCGTGTAGGCATCTGTCATACAGGTGTCCGATCTGACTATTATAGAATAACAAAATAATGCTCAACAGGGGTCATGTGAAAGAAGAGTAATCAAGCTCTTGATACTTGCTGCAGTTATACCGACAGCTCGTAATCTGGGTGAGAGGTCGAAGTGATTAAGTATCACCACTATAGGAATAGGTAACCAAATAGAGGTGGTATATCGTTCAAATTGATTCACCAATTCCGATGGCACACGGCTGTGACGATAGTTGATACAGCAGCTGCTGCTCCTGCAATTGTGGTGTGTGTTCCTCCGCAGATATGCTCACAATGATATACTCCCTGATCTGTGCAATTGCTGTGCAAGGCTTTGGATCTAGTCCAATGATGAGCGAATACAGGATTGTAGTTAGTTGGACTGCCTACTTGTCTGGCTGCATTTGTCAAGTAGAGGTTCCCCAGATAGGATGTATCAGTTGGGTCCCAATGGCAATCTTCATGATGTTCGTCTCACACATGTAGCAGACCCTTGATGCTATCAAAGAATTTGTGACGTTCCGGTTCTGCAAGCTGCAATCAAATTCCAGCTATATCAAAGATGTTGACCTGACAGTGACAGTGGCAGTTGTATGGTCTCAAGGCCGTTTGATGTATTGGTATGGGTACAAAGAATACCATCCTCGGAAGTGTTTCTTTGCAAACAATAGAATGTGACACAGGGACCATAAGTCCAGGTTTATATGGTCAAAGAGTAAATGAACTTCATTCAGGACGACCTCGACAGTAGGTTAGGAGCTTCACTCAGGATGTGGAAATCACTAAAAGATTCTGAATGAAAAGAATAGACTTTCTCCAATATGTATATAGTTAAGGCTTGTTTTCCTCGCTGAGAAGGTTGATGCCCATTCTATTCTTGAAGAATTCAAGATCTTTATACGTTATTCTTTGCTCTAACAAATACTTCTATCTATGCTCTTCCCTAGAGCTTCAGGTCCATAACTACCTTGGAACAAATACCTGCTCCTTCGCAATTACCACAGCCTCCATCTCCCAAGTCTCTATCGTCTTTATTGTCTTCAGATTATAATCAGACTGTCAGAATGCTTTATGACACCAAGCTCGTGGGCTTGTTCGACTGGACCAGTTGTATGGCTTCGATGTGATCACCACAAGATACATGGACCTCTTTCAACAAAGCACAGCTTCAATGTTCAGGGTCGGCATGTATTTGCACATCTCCGGCAGTTGTCAGCTGTTGGCTGGTGCAATTCAATTGTTTTGACAGCTGTCATTTTGTCATCAGCAAGTCATCAGCTTCATGGCCGATGGCATTTGGCTGTTTGTGGGCTGTCCAGTTGTTATTGGTGATTCAGAGCAAAAGCAACCACAGCCATTAACTTGCCATAGATCTGATTGATGGTGTAGTTGTTCATCTTCTGGCCATCAAAAAGATTGACCCTGGCATCTGAGACGAGTGATAGCTGATTACATCTAATCAACGACATTGTGGGTGATGGAACCGGACCCCGCAGCGAACTTGATTGGTGTACCATACAATGGGAAATAGTGATTCCAACTGGTTCTGCAGAAATGCAGACCCCCCAAAGCATTCTGTTGTGGATGCCCAAAATGAGCATATTATACCTGTTGGGGATAAATGGTGGAAACAATACAAAAGGAAAAACTCAATCCACTGAAGGGCAGCATGTTCCCCTGGTCCCAAGAAAATGAAACAGAACCAACGATGTTGGATAAACAACATCTAAATCAAAGAGATATGGTGAATAATATGTGGAGGTTAAGAATTGATCTAGGATGGGAAAGACAGGAGCTGAAATAGTTTGGTATTACCCTTCACTACAAATCTAAGGAATTGGAATATTGGCCAAATCTAATAAAACAACAATAAGGATATTTTGATGTTATTCCTAAAACAACTGTTCTGATGATAAAACAGAAGGAACCTGGTGGAAAACAGTTGGACATAGCCAAATAGGTATAAGAAATCAGGACAATATACCTCAGTTTGGCTGACAAGCAAAATCAAATGTTTGGGTATTTATTACATACGCATTGTATAACCAATTTCAACTGATACTACAAGGGTTCTCTGGAATGTATTATGACATCGCAACAATAATTGACAATAATATCCACTTGAGTGGCAAAGGGAAGCAGTTTCCAATACAGTTTGGAGTACCACTATTAGTGTTGGCAACGAAGCGGATTGGTTCGAGTCGAACCGAACCAAGCAGGGGTTCGAAGATGGTTCGATCCGAGTTTTGGCAAAGTTCCGAAGTTCGACTCGAACTTCGAACAGAATCCCAAAAATCGCGATCGATAATCAGTAAGCGAGTTCCTGTCCGATCTGCTTGATTTTTGGTTTATCTTGTAGCGCTTCAAGTTAGCTACAAAATAAACCAAAAATCGAGCCGATCGGACAAGAACTCGCTTACTTATTTTTGTTTCAAGTTGTTAGTCGAAATGGTGGGGTTCGAGTGAAAAAGTCTTGGCAAGGATTCGCTTCGCTCGAACCAAATTGGTTCGTCAATTGTACGAACCCCGGGCGGTTCGTTGCCAACACTAACCACTATGACTTTCCAAAACAAAAATCTTTATGCAATTTCACTGGAAAGATTTCAACAGATTTAAAGAACCAACAATGGATGACTATGATACAATGCAATGGTACTTGGTATTCACAATAGCTATCATGGGAGCGGTGGTTGCAGCCCCAGTATCCAGTGAAGCAATATTTCTCTTCAGAAACAACCCTCAAAGAGCCCCAACACAGGATGAATCGGAAAATGTCAAAAAAATCATGGAAGAATCGAATCAAAGGTTTTTCGAAACAGAAAATCTTCTGGACTGTATAAGAAATCTACTCATCAAATTGGAAAAAGTGATAAAAGAAAAACTGGATGATGAAACTTTAAACAAATACAAAAAGGCAGTCAAGAACTTTGCAAAAGTACAGGAAGAGCAGAATAAGCTCAAACAGGAAAACAAGGAATCCAAAAGAATTGTGGATGCAACACCATTGGAAACAACACTGCAGAGCTAGTAGTCAACATTACAACTACAATCGAAAAACTTCAACATTTTTTGACCACCATAAAGGCTGAGTTAGAGCAAGCCCTGTCTATAGAGTACATCCAGTAACCGAAAGCATACCCCTGAGAAAATCCATAGTCCAAGACCCTGCAAAATGTGACAGGAAAAAGACTGAAGAAGTTGAAGAATAGAAAAGAACTTTATTAGGAAAGGTGGACTCAGACAGTGACTAGTATTCCGAAATTGCGGCACCACCTGGAAATACTTATACAGCTGCCTTGCTGGGAAACATCTACTACATATGGGAATCAGGAATAAAGAGGACTTCTATACCCAGGCAGGAGAAAAAGACACCCCAACAGACCACAATATATCAGGAAGAAACATGGTAACAGGATTCTTCAAAGAAGACTTTGACCACTATACTAAAAACACAGAAAAAATAGAACTCATGAATGAATATAATAAATGCCATCAAGGGAACTAATCCTGCCAGGAATTATCCCAAGAGTTATTCATGTTGGTCCCAAGGCTAGAACTAGAAACTGAAATTTATGAGTGCCAAATCCACCAAATACATAATGTAGAAGACTGCTGCAAGAATTTAGCAATTGGCAAATAATGGACCACAATAGCTCCCGCTGTGGAAGAACTTCAGTATATAGATGTGAAATATTGGCTCTGGAAAGCAGAAACAACAGGAAAAATCCACCAAACCAATATGAGCTGTACACAAGAAACAATATCTGCCATCGATAGCCACACAATTCAGAAGCCAAATAGAACAAGGTTTACCAAAGAACAATTTGCCGAACTGAAAGAAAAAGCCAAAAATCAACCATGGGACTTTGGAAATCGGTATTCCAGAAAGAAAAGAGGGAATGAATACTTCTTTAAATATTAGGATGGTTTGGTGAGTGCTGCGACTCCTAGATAACCAGAATGGAAAAGCAAAGCTGCATCTAAACTGCTCCAGATAGAGATGGAGATAGTCAAGAAACGAATGAAAATGAAAGCTGTAGATTAACATGATACAGATGACATATATCATTAACAAACAAACGTGCCTGTGGACTGTAGAGCCACACACTCCCAATATATACCAATATTTGCAAAGAAACACCACTTGAAAATCCCTCCAATTATAACAAAAACTAAAACAATCAGTGCGGAAGAATTATTCTCAAAACAAATTACATGGTTCCACTGTGTATGCAATCAACCAACTATGATGGTGCAATTGACTATATTCACAAAATCAACCGAACCAGTAATACTGGGAATGAAGTAGCTCATATGATTCAAGATCAACATAGACTTCGAAAAAGCTACCCCAAGTGTTTGAAAGAAACCCATCATAGACATGTTAAGGAACATTCACTATACAGTGCACAGGGATATCAGAAGAGCAACATCGACCCTAAAAGAAAAATGATGGCAGGTCAAAGTGCCACAAAAATATCACAAGTACAGAACAGCATTCGAAAGAATATCTGATTATGGAAAACTTCCCAATATGATTATGAGGGTTGACTCTTTGCTGCTTGAAGGTTCGAAAACACAATAGAATCCCAATAACACAATAATAATCCTGAAACTGAAAAGTTTAAACAGGCACATATAAATAAGGAACTGCAATAAGCATGGATATAAGAAGATCCAAACCCAATGATAGCAGTTAACACTGCATTTGTACCTTAAATGAATCAGAAAAAAAATTCTGTATCATCTTCAAACTCCTAATTAAGTGGAACGAAAATCATTTTCAGGCCAAATCCAAAATCATGAAACTGATCAGGAGATTTCAAAGGAAGGAAGTTTCCACAGAGATCGATATTAAAAATGCAATCCCCCAAATTAAGGTCAAAAATGACAACAGGTGAATGCTCACCTGTATGATCAAAGTAATTGCATACATGTCCAATGTCATACCATCTGGTGCAAAGACTGCCCCCTTGGTATTGACAAGTACGGTATTAGGGTGGATGAGAGACATTGAAAACTGGCAAGGAATATATTGGAATGACATGAGTATCAAAGACAACAACCACAAAATAGTACAACAACTAACTGAGAAAGTACTGTAGAGGTTGATTGATATGAAACTCTCAGTTGGATGGAAAAAATACAAATAGCTAATACAGAAAATAATATATTGCAGATACCACCTGAGTAAGAAAGGGATACAAATGAACCGTGAAAAAGGACAATTGATTATAGATTGGCCTGAACAATCACAAATCACACAAAAGGCAGTGATAGTCTTCATTGAACAGCCTGTCCAACATTGTGGAGATTTTCAAGTTATATGGTAATATAGATGAAGAAGGAAAACAAAGCCAAAAGAACCTTTACAAACAGTACAAAAGAAGGCCCCAAAAGACATAGAATGGAACAAAACAGGGAAGACTTCCAGAAATGGAAAGAATTGTTTTCATTTCCTCAAATACTATTTCTAGATGATGAAAAATATTCAACAATAATTGAAATCAACACCAGTGGGCAATGTATTGCAATTGTAATCTTTCAGGAAATACAAAGTGAAATCAAACTTATAGTATTTGGAGGGAAGAAATTGAATGACATCCAAACAATTCTATACTGAACTATGTACCAATCTTTCCAATATATATTGCCTAGTCAAGAATTACGTCAAAGTATTCTCAGACTATGAAGCTGTAGGACAACTCACTACCACCGTACCAGTAACTGTCAAGCATAACAGATTGTTAGAGAAAATATCAAATGTTGACTTTGCTATACAATACAGAGCTGGAAAAGATCTGATAATAGGCAATGCAGCAAATCGAATGCCTGACAAAAGGGAAATATCAGGGTTGTACCAAGAAACCTTGCTAAATGAAGAACATTTGCCCCAGATCAATGGAAGATATATGAAGGAATGACAATCCAGAAGTGAGTTGAAGGGGCCACAGGATCCACTCCATTACAATATTGTTCCAGCCTTGTCACATGGACTTATCTTAAACAGGGTACACTGCCAGGTCATGCGACTGCAAAGTCACAACATACTAATCAGGTCACAGACAGAGTTAGGTCAATACCGACATAACTCATACTAGGGGGCAGTACTTTGAGACTTCCAACAGAGGCTGGTATCACAATACAAGAATTCAGATGATCAGGCAACCATCTTCATAAAGGTGTTGGTCCAGAATGGGAAGAGATGCTGGAGATTAGATTGTAACTGCCAATACTAACAAACTAAATACAAGTGTGTGGTTAGATATACCACATTCTGCATAAAGAAGGTATAACAAATACACAGATGGATTACACAATTATAATATAAAAGAGTAGCAACAGAAAAGACCTCTCTTTTGTTTTCTTGAGTCAATTTCATTGTTTATTAGCCAATCAAATGTTAGGCACAGGGGTAAAATCACTTAGCTTATTTGCTATGATATTGCAATCATCAAACTCTATTCATTTATTGAGTTCACCATATGAGAACTTCAAGTGGCTTGCAAGACCAGTCTTGAGTTAACATCTGGAAAAGAACACAGCTCCAATTTTTCTCAGTACAAGATTTTAATAGTTAAAATTAAAAATGTATATTATTCATTTGAATATATCCAAAGTTTCAACAGTTGTTTGCAGAATGTTTTACATCTGCCTTTGGAGTGGTCATATAGACTATTAATCCAACAGATTTTCAATTGTAGAGTCAAACCAAATAATTCTTTCTGGTTTGATTCGAATAGGAATCCAATTAATTGATTTGAAAGCAATCTGGAGGCTCTGGATGGGAACTGTTGCAAACACTAGTCATAAAAACCTTAAGTGAGCCCATCAAAATATTTGTCCAATTGTAAGTCATTATCCAACATACCATGTGCCATTCAAATTATCATTATTTCTTGTAACTACCATAATTCTTTGAAATTCCAATCCACTCAAGATTCTAGATAGTTCTGATAACTCTCTGGTAATACTTCTATAATATACTGTAAATTGTGGTAATATTCCAACCTTATTACAATTTCATACTGCATCACTTGATACAATTGCCAAACAGTCTGATTTTGTTATACTTTAGATACTGATGGTTACATTGCAACCATTATAACATGTCATAGTTCTCCAGAATATCAACTGTGATGCTGTGAGAGCTCATGGTTACTTGTCAGAATGCATAGATGTGATAGTTATAATCCTGTCAAACCCTATAGTCGTATAACTATAAATACTATAATCTTATGGTTACCTTATATTTAATGATGATATTTACTATTTATTTATGAACAACTTATGAACCACTCTTCAAGCTTCTATATTCAAGTTGTAACGCAGACATACTTTTATATTTCTAACATAATTTGACTCAAATCTCTGATATTCTTGCACTTACAACTCTAACATAATTACTCCTCAACCTCTAACATTCACACCGTTGCAACTGGTATGCTCAGTCTCACAACTCTAACATGCTGACTTGCAAGTGGGCTTGGAAAAGGATGGTTCAGACAGATTACAAGTGGGCTTGGAAAAGGATGGTTCAGACAGATTACAAGTGGGCTTAGAGAGAGATACCCAAGATATACAAGATGGCTCACGTGCAGGCTTGGCAAAACAGGGTTGATGAGATATATAGTTGATAACAGACATGGTTGATAACAGATGGGGTTGACAAAAGACAGCTCTTAACAAGACTTGGGGACAAATTGCTTTCAATCCTGAGGTAAAGAGTGAGAACTGAACTCAATACAAGTCAATATATTTGCAACCTATATCAAAATATATTATCCCATGGTTGGGAAGCTAAGTGGAGTACTTTATTTTGAAAGAGTAGTGATAGACTGCACAGATGGTGTTCAGTAGGATGTACAAATATGGAATGCCATTGGTATCTGGAGTTATTGGGTGAGTCAGATACTGGAATTGGTTGAAGGGGTTGGTTAATTGAATTGATTGCTGAAGTTTGTTGCTCGAGTCAGTTGCTGAAGTTGATTGCCGGAGTTGGTTGATGGAGTTGGTTGGAGGAGTTTGATACATAAATTTGCTGTGGAGAGTGAGGGCCGGATAGAACAAGAATTATTGATGTGAACCTGGCTCAGAAGATGTGTATTTACAAATAGAAAGCCAAGTGCTGAACTTAATATTGAATGAGAGGAGAAACGGTAAATATACAGTGGACTTGGACACTAAAGTCTGTTGATAGTATCAGTCTCTGAAATTGGTTGCAGAGGGCAAGGGCCTGATGGAATACAAGCATAATTGGTGAAAATCTGGCTAGGAAATTATTAACCCATGATTGTGAAACCCAGTAGAGGACTGAACTTGAATCGGGAGAAGAGGGGGTGAACATACAGTGCTCAGTAGACAGTGCATTCAGAATACATGGGGTACTGAGACAGACTGATAAGATAAATCAGCAAAAAGAGAAAAAGATATTCTGAGCATTCTGAGCATTTTAGAGGTTTTTGAATATTGAGTTCTAATTTAGTCGATTGTATTGGGGGCAGTAATGGGAATGATGCCAACTCTTATTCGATCCAAAACTTGATGTGATTTCCAAACTTGGTATAGTGTTCCAAAATAGGTATAGCCTAGTTGGATATATTTTTTAATTGCTTAAAGTCAGCTGCTTCTATTTTTGAAAAATGTAATGAACGTATAATTCTGTACAGAGTCATGCGATGAAACTTGACATTAGAATTTAGGAAAGACTAATCCAAAGCAAACTGACGAAAATAGAAAAGCTTATTAATGATATATAGTTATTTGTTGTTTATACCTGGAGGTATTCCAAATATAGTTAGTTTTATTATGATTTGTCATAAAGATATATAAACCAAAAGTTTGATAATATTACTAAGCAAGCAATAGTATGTCTGTTACATATTTTATTTTTAAAAGTAGACTGACTTTTGACTATAAAACAATGTAATAGACTAAGCTATACCCTTTTGGGACTACTATACAAAGTTTGTCAATCCTGCAAGGATATAAAAAAAAATTTTACTGAGTATAATTCTGGCCAAAGTACACTACATAATCAAGAAAATGAGAACTGAAATTTCAAAATGCTCAGAATACTCAGAATACCCTTTCATTTTTTGCTGATATAAGAGCCATATGGTATAAAAGAGTGATTGATCAAATGAGGATGGAGGAGAGGCACCTCTGGACATTATTTGACTGTTGTCTGCCAATACTGAGTAGGGAAACTTAACTGCAAATGGAATAAAATTAACAAAGAAGATAGAGATATATTAAAAAGAATGAAGAAGATGAATAAGGAAAAATATAAATAGAGGAGAAGATGAATGAGAGCTGGAGCAGTAACTCATACATAAAAAACTTGGCCTTGATTAGATATATTTTATCTGTTATCAGGTCTACTGTGATACTACTGAACCCAAAACAATATACCAAATCAATATTAATGGTGTGATTTCAGTGATTCCAATAATTTATGGCTGAAGCCATTGACTGCTGGACCCATATTTGAATGCAACTTACTAAATTTAGACCTGGTTTTTAATATATGGATTCATGCTCTGTCCCTTCTGACATATTGATTTGCATCTCCAGTTCAATTTCCATCGCAATCTCTATCTCCTCTGTCAACCACCTCCTATCAACAGTTACATTTCTTGCCTCTCCATTGCCAGTCAAATACCAGAAGACATCTAGAGCCAGCTCTTATCCATTCATGCTCAATCAATGACTGTCTTGCACCCATGTTGTCCTTGATATTGCATCCAACTTCAATGACAATTCATATGTACTGGCTATCAAGTAGTGGATGTAGAGACCCTCTCATCATAATTCCAATCATGTTATCCATTTGCCTTCTCTATCACAGTTTAAATCTTTTGAACCAGCTATCACAACAATTACACCATCGTTTTTGTCCATATTCACCCTTTCCACAACCGATTTCAGTGGCAGACTCCATCCTAGGTGCAGCCTCTCTCTTCTCGTTTGTAGTTGAATTGTCTGCCTAGCTTTTCAACTACAGGTGCACATCTCCTGAACCATGCTTTGCACCAATTTCATACATTCTGTCTGGCCCTCACTCTCTGCAACCAATTTCAGTGATCAAATTCAACAACCATGTCCAGTGACCAACTTCAGCAATTAATTCCAGCAACCAACTCCAGCAATGACTCCAGCAACCAACTCTGGTCCATGTTTGAACATACTGCAAATACCTTTGGTACTGTATGTCTCTAGTCTTATGAAGTTAAGTACTCTGCTTGGCTTTATAATCATGAATTTACATATTTTGATCCAGGAACTCTAGTGACCAACTCCACCATAGGTGTAACCTCTCTCCTTGTATCTCAAGTCAAGTTCTCTACTTGGCATACTGCGTATGTATTAATATCTCTTGAGCCACATCATATACCAATTGATTCATATTCTGTTCAGCCCTTGCTGTCTGCAACCAATTTCAGCAATCAACTACAGTGACCAACTCCACTGCAGGTACTGCCTCTCTTCTGTCATTCTAAGTCAAATTCTCCACTCAGCTTGCTCACAATTGGTGAATATTTTCTGAGCCAGGTAATATACCGATTAATTCATATTCTATCTGACTACAACTCTCTGTATCCTGCTCCCCTGTAATCTTACCCCAAACCTTATCACCCATTTGTCATCAACCCTGTCTCATATCCATACCATCATTCATCAAACCCATCTCTCATCAAACCCTTTTCTTATCAAACCCATTTCTCATTAATACTATTTCTCATCAATTTTATTTTTCCAAGCCCACTTGTGAACCATTATATGTATTACTTTCTCTCCAAGCCAATTTGTAAGCCATCTTGTCCATCTCTTTCTGCACCCAATCTCTCCAAGTCCACATAAAAGCAATTTTATCTATCTTTCTACAACCACACTTTGGAGTGATCATCGCTACATTATGAAAGTAAGAATGTCACAGTGTTCAGAGTAATTATGTTAGAGTTGTAAGAGTATTAGAGTTCTGAGAGTGCCCAAGTTGTAATCATATATTATAGTTGCAATTGGTAAATTGTACTTCAGAGCAGTCTGTCATCAAATATTGCCCTGTCTCCCCTTATATTGTTCCAACCATGTATATACTATAGATTGATATCAATAGATACTGCAATTCATGTACCAATGATCATACCAGTTCATCAAGTTTGTATAAAAGTGCAGTGAAAAGTATGTACTATTCTGAAATACTGTACACTCAAGTATCACTTGGTGGTGCAAAATTATAATCTCAACCTAGATTTTGATATTATTGTGAAAATCAAAAAACTGTATATGAAAGTATGTTAGTGTCCTCTAAGTCACAATGAGCTAATACAGCAGTAACAGAAATAACAAATCATAATCATAGTAGTTCAAATACTTTTTCTCTCTAATCATTTTAAGCCAGTCACAAACCAGTCCATATGCCAGTCCATATTGATTATATCTAACAAGTCAAGACGCAGTTCTTCTTGATTATATCAAACCAGTTGATGGCCATTCCACCTCAATTGCTTCCTACCAACCGGTATCCAATGAGCTATTTTGAGCATCAAATGAAATTCTCAGTACACATCCAAGTAAATAGAGAACTAAATTTAATCATAATTCCAACACCTTTGTTCAATGTCAACTCCACTTTATACAGCCAGTTGGTAGCTAGCCCAGATCAGCAGCCTTGAGCTAGCCCAAAACGGTCATATGCAGCCATTTATGGAACAATTGAAAGCCAACTGAGAGCCAAACCAATTTCATTATCAGATAGCCAAATATTATCCCAGCCATTTCCCCATAACCTGTATTGACTTACCTATTATTAGCTCCACGTACACCTGCAAGTACCACTCCAAGTACATTCAAGAGCTACTATGTTTTTATACATATTGATAGTTATAAATTTGTGAATCATGTGTAACTATAAGCAATTGAATGACAGCTCTGATAAACAAAGACAGTGGCCACAGCACAACACTGCAATCTTAATGTATACTGAATTTGAAAACAAATATGATATTCATAAATATATATATATAAATGCAGTGGCTATCAATTACCATGATATCTGAAATATGATATTGTATCTGCAAGTGACTATACAGTACCAGGGTATGACAACGTTCAAAAAGTTTCATATAAACTATCAAATATACCCAAGATATACTGGTGTTGCACATACAGCTTAATTTATTTTCCTATTCAAGTCAATGAATTGAAAGCTGAATTGAATTGTCAAAGGCTCAGGGCTCAGGATTCCAACAATATTTTAAAACAGAAAGCTGGAAAACTAAAGAGTCGAGAACACCCTGTAGCTAAAATGATGAAGACTGTAGGCAAGAAGCTCAATTTTCAGTCACCAGTTGTAAAGATAGTGAAAGCAGAAGCTAATTGATTGTTTTATAGATGAGAAGACTAGTGAAAAAGAAACTTATCCTCCACAAAACATCTGGTTTATATACAGTGGTTTCATCCGTGATCCACTTGTTCCATAATACATTCAAACTCCTGCTTTCTTTGTACACCACTTTTACACAATTTCTGTATTTCCTGTGAAACCTGGTGCTTTTCCAATCGAAACCAGATTTCTTTCTCATCGTGCCGTAACGTACATTCACAATCTGAGTTCATTTTCGTTGTGTTTTAGCCTCCGTTTAAAACCTGATTTCATTCCCATCATGCTGTAGCCTCCATTCGAAATCTGATTTCATTCTCATCGTGCATAATTCTTTGTATTACCTATAAATCATCACTCCACTGTCAATCGTCACTGAGCACAGCTGTGATATTAATATAGGTCAATTTGTAGGTGATCTGGCTTGATAGATTATCTCCAATTATAAATCCAAGTTGAGATCTCCAATTCGATAATGAAACAATTCTGTACTTACCATGGAGTCTCTTAAAGAAGTCAGTTTCCGACTATAATACTGGACAAAAGATAAGTGAAATTTGGTTGTTGTGGGCTCACAAAATATTAACCCACAATAGTACAACCAATTAGTCAACATGACTTGGTAAGACAGTTTTTAAAGTGGATTCAATTACAGAAATCTGCTGCAGAGAGAAATAGCCAGACTGAACAGCAGTATAACTAGTGTAAGGTCAAATTTGGAATATATTGATCAACAATTGAAAAATATAATATGGATAGAGTTGGTTACAAGTTCTGGCAGCAGATACAGATGCTCTATGATATATATGTGCAATTGATCAAGTCAAAACAAATGATAGTAGACTGCAAATAGTATTGATCTGTTGAATGGCAATAAATACTGATAAAACTTAATATTTATTAGGTCAAGGTTGTGAGAGCAAAGAGAGATAAAAAAAAAAAACAAAAGGCAATGGATATAGAAGTGGAAATAGAAATGGAAATGGAAATGGAAATGGAAAATGGAAATGGAAATGGAAATAGAAATGGTATTAGAATGTTATAGTTGTGGGAAGTGAGGATTGGTGATTGAATAATAATTGATAATGAGGGATTATATCCATTTAGAAGAAAACAGATTTATTCATCGCAAGAATAACAAACAGAATTTTGAATAAAGAAACAAGTTTTGAAGAAAGAAAACAAGTTATAAAGGATCTCTGACAATAATACAAAGATGCCAATGGTGCAGCAATGGCATAGGTGAAGAAGTCATAAGGATGGTGTACAAATTTCAATTAGTTTTGGATGTATATTGAACAAGTGAGTTAAGGTGGCAATAATCAGAGGTATTTTATATAAGGTGGAGGATTTAGTGGATGATTGGTTTGCTTTTCACTCATTCTCTAGTCTACAAAACAATCAATAGTGTGTATATCAGTTACTGTTCATATAGGTGATTCGGGATTTCCAGTCTCTTGTATTTATTGCCATACCAGCATTCCCAAATCATACTTTTGTTTTGATAACCCCTAAAACTTCTGGCCTTGAAACCTTGACAGAAAAATGAGTCTATAATTGATTCTACCAGTTACGCTCTCAGTTTATATGTTCATACTCCCACTGTTCAGGCTGCTATGATTGCCACCACATCTGCAACACCTTCTGGATTATCAATAAATCCACAAGCAATTTTGAAATCAAATTGGTTATCCATTCTTACTGGCAACACATCTGTTCATCTTCTTTGTGGACCATTCAAAGATGTACAGATCCAGATATGATTAGCAAACAGTGCCACTTCTAAGTTAATACATGAGTGAGGATGAAAACATCTGTGATTGTATCTAGTACCATTATTGTTCAGAATTCAAAGAAGACCTAGACCATAATAATCCAAATCCAACGATCATTTGCAACTGTGGGGCAATTCAGGATTGAACCATATCATAAGCCAGTAACTGTGACATAAATAAGTTCAATACATTCTTTTACTGTATTGATGAACAGGACTGACATTGCTACTTACTCTGGAGCATCAACCTTGAATCTCTTTTGCCTTGGTAAATAGCCAAATATCAAGCGAATACACACTGCCCCTAGTACAGATGTACTTTGCTCAAGCAGACATCCAAGCCATTATCAAAGTTATCCAAAAGCATTATCTAGTAAATGAAAATTTCATTTTAAATTGTAACTAGCAGAACACTTTCATCACCAGGAGGGTTATAAACAATTCACCAATAGGTATTAAATGTGCTGTATTTCAGTATACTACTGGCAGTATAATATTCCCTGTGGCAACGATTGTCGAATATATTGGGAAATCCATGGCCACTTGGAACACATCTGTGACGATTGTCTTGATATGGTAGGCTCACCACCAGGACTAGAGTTTGATATCCACAACTATCTACACCAATCACCCGTTGAGAACACAAAAAATCATGTCCAGCAGCAGCCTGAACAATGGCCCATACCATATGCTAAGAATGAGGGTGGACCAGGAAATCACATCTTGGATGATTGTAACAGACTTCACGACCCTGAATCAACAATATTCCCTTAAATCAGCCAACACAATGATGGACTACAGTGGCTATATAGCAGGTGCACTACTATCCGACGTTGGAAACAAGGTCAGTCGACTCAACAAACGAATTATAATGCAAGAGTGATGAGTCTCAGTATTAATGTCAGAAGGAAAGAACCTTCTAACAATCAAAACAGTTATGGCCCAAGAGCTGGCATTAACACAACAACAGGTAACACACTTGAAAGCTATACCAGCTGTTTGTTTACACAGGGACTTGCAGGCCATGATTACAGACCTAAAACAATGACTGGCCAACAGAGCACAAGAAGGAACAGAAGACCTGCGAGAGGAGTAAGCCGAAACAGAGGAACAGTGAATGATCTGTACAAAAGGCAGAAACAAATATTGGGATCAGGTAAAAAGAGTGCATATACTCAAAGGGAAAAAAAATTGAAGAAGTCCTGAACAAAATAGATACCACCACAGTAGCAATATCCTTTGATTGTCAGGAATGGACAAAAACAAACTCGGTGAATAGAAGGTCAAGTTGGCATCGAAACTAAAAGACGACCCATGTTGATTCTACGATAAACAAGCCAAAATGAAGTACACAGTCAACACATTGGAAAGAATTGCCTTCCACCAGTTACAAGCATACGGCAATGAAGTAACAGGAAACATCAAGCGTGACAGTCTACAAACCCTACTCAACAGGTTGCAATTGGCCTTCGAAGATCAGGATATCCAGGAAACAGCAGAATAGGAACTTGGGAAAATGAGGCAAAAGACAGAGAGTTTTCCCTATACTTCATGGAACTCCAAAGATAGGAACCAGATGTTTGTTGGAATGATGCAGCAAAATGAAATGCACTAAGAGAAGGCCTATCTGATCCAAAGACTCCTTTGAATGAACAGATATACCAGAGGATCACGATGAATTTGTCATGCTGTACCCCAAATAACACTCCCAAATCAGAGTCCATATGGCAGACACAAGGTCAGGAATATACACAGGAGGGTAAAGGAAACCTGAAACCATGACCAATACCACATTTGCCCCAGCAGGGACAGTAGCAGCTTACAATGGCCCTGCACCCATGGATCTTTCAGCAGTTGAGAGAAAGAGAATTATATCAGAGAAACAAAACCATCAAATGGAAAGGGGATTATGTGAAGATTCGAGATATTTTGCAGCAACTTGCCCAATACAATTCCAGGTAGCATCAAGACAATCAGAAATCAATCCATTCAAACAAAATCAGGATCTGGGGATGGGCAAGGAAAAGAAAGTAAACACGTGAAATGATTAAACCAGTACATTTATAATTGCCATTGGACTGGGTACAAATCTTCTTTGTTGACAAATGTTATATCAAGTTTTGGAATTTCACAATTTTCAATCAATAGTATGGAAATAAAAGAATCTTCAATGGAAAGCAAGCACCTTGTTGTGATATGTTCACTTAAAATTGGAGACAAGTCAGTGAACCCCTATGCTTAAATCAACTGCACAGCCATGGGAATGGTATTTGTGTATAAAGATTTTGTTTGCCATCATCAGCTGGAAGAAAAAGCATTCAGAGAGTTTTGTGAACAAAATATAATTGATGGAAGGCCCATCAAGTGAGGAAATATCACAACAATGGCAAAAATAAACTGAGAAATATACTGACATCAGGAGCAATTATCAGTATTTGTCCCAAAGTTGGAACACTATTTTATAGTATTAGGACTGCCGTGGTTGCAACATCACGATGTCACAATCAAATTCCTAAGCAAGAACATTGGTTTCAAAAGCAATTACTGACAACAATACTGCCAACATTATTCAAGCAAATGGATATGGGGTAATCATATGGCAAAAAGAGACCACTTGGACAAACCAAAGTTGGACATATATGCCATTGCAGCAGTACCATTTCTGTGCAGAGATTTGAATGAAAAACTAAATGTATATACAGTAATCTTGAACAAAATCAACGAGGCTCTTGAAATTAAGAATCTACATAAAAAACCTGTGGAACAGTTGATATCAAACGAATGCCACAAGTTACTGCCACTATTCAACAGGACAATCTCAGAGACACTTCCACCCCACAGACAATACAACTACAAGATTTCACTTCAAGAGGGATTTGCACTACCTTTCGGACCAATCTATAGCCTGTCCAGGGAAGAACAATTGGTTCAGAAGGATTGCCTACAAAACAACCTCTCGACAGGATTCATCTGATCATTGTTATTAACATAGTGATCTTCAGTTCTGTTTGCACCTAAACCAAATGGAGGACTGTGACTCTGTGTGAATTACTGGGATCTAAACAAAGGAACAGTCCAAAACCACTATGCATTTCCACTGATTCAGGCAATATTGCTTAAACTCTCGAAGGTGCACATGTATTCCAAGCCCAATGTCCAAGATGGATATAATAAAATTCGAATTGCTGAAGGGAATGAATGGAAGACAGCATTCAGCACCGATTATAGACTGATCAAGTCATTGCTGATACCATTTGAACTAACCAATGAACCAGCATTTTTCCAGAAATTTATCAATAATACCCTATGACCATTCCTGGATATATTCTGCACGGCCTTCCTGGATAATATTCTTATTTACAGCCACAGTATAACTAAACCTCAGGAATATGTCTGGGTACTAATGCAAATGCTTAGGAAAGCAGGATGCTACCTGAATGCAGAGAAATGCAAGTTTCACCAGGAAGAAGTCAGCTATATGGTGCAATTTGTAAGGGCTAATGGATTTCTAATGGATCCTGAAAAGGTATATGTAGTCAAGGAATGGGAAGCACCAAGTAAACTCAAAGAGGTGCAAACATTTCTGGAATTTGCCAACATCAATCGAAGATTCTTATTAAATTACAGCAAGGTAGTACAACCATTAACTGATCTCACCAGAAAGTTTGTACTATATCACTGGGGACTGAATGAAAAGAGGCAATTTGTGGTGTTAAATGAGGCTTTCACAAGCCCATGAGTACTGGCCCATTTTGACTATGATCAAGGAATCATTCTGGAAACTGATACCTCAAGCTATGTATCTACAGAAGTACTATCACCATATATTGCTGTATTCTCTAGTCTTTTTTTCCAACAGACACTCACCGGCTGAGCAAAACTACGAAATCAATAATCATAAACTGGCAGCAATAGTAATTAGACTTGAACAATGGAAATGAGATTGCGAAGGTTCAGCTCACCCGATCCAAATACTGGCAGACCATTGGACCTTTGAATCATTTCTGACATGTCAACTGCTCAACAGGAGACAAACTCCATGGTCTGAATACCTGTCAAGATTCAAATTCATGATTATATATTTATCAGGAAATGCAGGTCAGCAGCCAGACTCATTGATTAGAATGCCAGGAGATATTCTTCTAAAGTGGGGGGGCAGAAAAAACCCAACATATCATGCTCAAAATGGAAAACCTTGACAAGGAAATATGGAACAGAATGACAGTAATATTTGCCAAAGTTATGAACTTGAACTATGACCAAATCAACTCAAAGAGCTATGGAATTCAGTGCAGAATATCAGCCAAAATGTCCCATATGGCAGTAGCAAAAAACTCTTTACACATGCTGCCAATACACATATCACAACAGATGAAGAAAAATCTCACCAAATCAAAGAACATCATAACTCCCCAGCTGCATACCACCATAAAAGAGCAAAAACCTTCAAACTCCTCCAATAAAGTCACCACTTCGAAGGAATATAAAAAGATGTGGACAGATACATTCTGAACTGCCATATCTGCCAATCCAGCAAACCTCGAAACCTAACGATATATGGATGTCTGAAACAATTGAACATACCTCAACTGGCATAGAAAGACCTTAGTTTGGATTTTGTCATAGGTCTTCCAGAGAGCAAAGGCTCTAATACCATATGGGTAGTAGTAGATAGACTATTAAAGATGAAATACCTGGTACTCTGCCGGAACAATTCAGGCAGAATGAGGCTGAAAACAATATTCATCAGCTAAGTGTTCAGACAATACAGTCCATCTGATACCATAGTATGAGACCACAAACTCTAGATTGCCTCGGAATTCTAGAAACACATATTTGAACTATTAGGAATTGAATGGACACTATCCAAGGCATTTCACCCCCAAACGGATGGCCAGATAGTACGCATCAATGCTATCATGGACAACTATTTCAGAGCATTTGTCAATTATCAACAAAACAAATGGGTTCAATGTTTTCTCATGGCAGAAATCATGTCAAACAACAGTTTGCCTGAGTCTATAAACAGTTCACTATTCTTCGGCAATTATGGCTTTCATCCCAGAATAATATTTTGGCAACATCAGATTCACAACAGTAATGACAATCGCAAGGTCAATACTACACACATAGTATACAGAATGAAGGAAGTATTTAACCAGATGAGAGCCGAAATGATCAGAGTACAAGAAATCCAAGCAGAATCAGTGTCACGGTTGTGCTGAGTGACGATCGGTGGTGGAGTGACGATCGGTGAATAATATAAATGGTTACGTTTCGAACGGAGGCTAAAGCACGACGAGAACGAAATCAAGTTTCGAACAGAGGCTAAAGCGCAACGAGAATGAAATCAGGTTTCGAACGGAGGCTAAAGCACGACGAGAATGAAATCAAGTTTCGAGTTAGGAAAACGACAGAATCGTGCAAAAGCGGTGTACAAAGAAAGCAGGAGTTCGAATGTATTATGAACGAGTGAATTACTGTATATAAGCCAGGCGTTCGGCGGAGGATAAGTTCTGTCTTCACTCGTTCTCTTGTCTATAAAACAATCAATTAGCTTCGGCTTTCACTTCTTTCACACTCAGTGATTTCGGATCGAGTCTCTTGTGTACAGCCCTTGTTTCTTTAGCTACAGGCTATTCTCGACTCTGAGCTTTCCTGCTCTTGGATTTTATAACCCCTAGAACCCCGAGCCCTGAACCCTCGACACCCAGCCCTCAATCTTTGACAGAAGAACGAGTCTAAAATCAATTCTACCGGTTATATTCGTGTTTTTATGTGCCGTTATCCTCACCGTTTAGGCTGCTATTACTGTCATCGCACTTGCAACACGTCCTGCAAAGTTTTTTCAGCAAGCAACTTCGAAAACAGATTGGCTATCCATTCCTACTGGAGACACATCAGTTTACCTTGTTTGTGGACCTTTCGAAGACCTACGAATCCAGATATTTTAGGCAATCAGTGCCACTTCTAAATATATGAGCGAGAACGAAAGGACCTGCGACTGTATTTATTTTTGTTATTGTCTAGAAGAAGAAGGAGATTTAGATCACGATTATCCAAACCCAACCATCCACTGCAACTGCGGAGCAATTCAAGAGTGGGCCGAAATACCTACCTGCAACTGCGGTATAGAGGAATTCGATACTTTTTTCGATTGCATCGAGGAACGCTATTGTATCCTTTGTTTACTGTGGACCCTCGATCTCGAAACCCTCTTGCCTTGGTACCTAGCCAGGCGTTAATGTGCTGGAACCCCAATAAGTGTATTTGGTGTGAAATTCCTTGTGGCAACGACTGCTGGATACACTGGAAAAGCGATACCTGGAGGCACATCTGTGACGATTGCCTTGAAGTAGCACAAACCTTCGGCTGGAGAATCACCAAATACCTATACCAATCACCGTTCGAAAATTGCAAAGATGGAAGGCAGCTCCTCAGAAGCCCGATACATAGAGCATTCCAGAATAAGCCAAGAAATAATAGGGAGACAGATATTGGTGGATTTCACCAAACTGAACCTAGAACAAGCCCTGGAAGCGGCGAATGCAATGAAGGATACCTTATGTCAATTACTACAGGCACCCCCATCTCAAGTCGAGAATCAAATAAGCCGACTAAACGAACAAATCGTCACCCAAGCAGCAAGCATCGGAACAGCTCAAGAACGAATCACCGAGTTGTTGCAAGCAGGGAAAGATCTCGAACAAAACAAAGAAAACACGGACGAAGAACTGGCATTAACACAACAAAAAGTGAAGGACTTGGAAGCAAGAGTGCCCGCCTGTACACACGGGGACTTACAGATCAAAGTCACCGAATTAGAACAACGACTGGAAAACAGAATGCCAACAGATACGGAGGTATTAAGGCAGGATCTCGAGGATACACAGGAACAATTGAAAATAATTGGAGAAGAGAGAAACGAATATCGGGATCAGGTCAAAAGAGTGCTCGCACTCGTAGGGAATGGTGGTAATGATAGCGTAACAGAGGACATAAAGGCAGCGAAATTCTCCGATTTTCAGGAACAGACCGAAGGGCACTTCGAGGATGGATGGCACAACTAGCCATGAAAATTGCGGATGAACGGGACGATTCTGCAGCGAACAATCCAAAATGAGGTACACGGCAAATCGACCAGAAGGCGTGGCCCTGAATCAAATTCAACCGTACATCGACAGGAAAACCGGAGATCTGAAGTTAGAGTCACTAGAAAAATTGCTGGACCTATTGCAATTGGCTTTCGGAGACCAGGACATACGGGCCACAGCGAATCAGGAACTGCTCAAACTTAAGCAAAAAGATCGAGAATTTGCCCAATACTACGCAGAATTCCAACGATGGGTACCTGACGTCGATTGGAACGAAGCAGCCCAGTTAGAAGTATTACGACAAGGCCTATCTGGGCAGCTGAAGGACTCACTACAGCACTGCGACATCCCGTCGGATCTTACGGAATTCGTCAAAATGTGTTCGAAGAGAGACTCCCAAATCCGCGCCCGAGCCGCTGAGGGAAAGTCAGGACGATGGAGTGGAGGATCCAAGAAACCAGAAATCAACAACACATCCGCTCCATCAACCTCGGAGACAGCACCCGCAGGGAACGTGGCAGGATATCATGGCCCTGCCCCAATGGACCTCTCCGCAATCAAAGGAAGGAAGATTACTCCAGAAGAGAGGAAGAGACGAAGGGAGGGAGGACTTTGAATGTACTGCGGAGATAGCAGGCATTTCGCGGCATCGTGTCCAAGGAAGTTAAAAGCAGCGTCAGGACAGGTGGAAGTAACGCCTTTTAAGAAAGCAGGAAATGAAATGGACGCAGATTCGGGAATGGGAAAAGGAAGGGAAGTCGAGTTGGGAAAAGTTTAAGCCAGTGCAATAAGGATGGCCATTGCTCTGGGCACGAATCTCCTTTGTCTACAGTTGTTAAGCCTCGTTTTGGAATTTCGCAGTTTTCGACTAGTAGTGCAGAACTTAAGGAGTCTTCAATGGAAAGCAAGCATCTTGTTGTGAAATGTTCGCTGAAAATCGGAGACAGGTTAATTGATACACATGCTTTAATTGACTGCGGAGCCACGGGAATAGCTTTTGTGGATAAAGATTTTGTTCGCCATCATCAGTTAAAAGAGAAGGAATTACGAGAATCATGAGAGTTAGAGGTTATCGATGGAAGACCCATCGAATCAGGAACAATTACGACTATGCCCGAATTGAACTTGGGAATACGATCACATCAGGAACAGCTACCAGCGTTTGTCACAAAACTAGGACATTATCCGATAGTGCTAGGATTGCCATGGTTACAACTTCACGACGTAACAGTTAAATTCCAGGCGCGAAGGATCGGCTTCGAAAGCAGCTACTGTCAACAGCATTGCCAACATCATTTGAGCGTATGGATATGGGGCAATCACATGGAAACAACAGCAGCAGATCCGGAAAAACCAAAATTAGACATCTGCGCAGTAGCAGTATCACCTTTCGTGAGAAGAGTCAGAAGGGAGAAACTCAAGGTTTGCACCATCACACTGTACGAAATCAACAAAGCCTTGGGAATAAAGGATCTACAACAAAAATCCCTCGAAGAAGTCATCCCCAAGGAATACCACGAGTTTTTACCCCTGTTCAGCAAGGTAATCGGTGAAACGCTACCACCGCACCGACCCTACGATCGCAAGATTATGTTACAGGAGGGCTTCACACCGCCGTTTGGGCCTATTTACAGCTTATCTCGAGAAGAGCTACAAGTTTTAAAGGAATGGATAGAGAAGAACTTGTCCAAGGGATTTATCCAGTCGTCCTCATCACCCTGCGGAGCCCCAGTACTCTTCGCTCCAAAGCCGGGAGGAGGCTTAAGACTCTGTGTTGATTACCGAGGCCTAAATGAAGGAACAATAAAGAACCGGTACCCCCTACCATTGATCCAAGAAACCCTGCTAAGACTCTCGAAGGCCCGCTATTACACCAAGCTGGACGTCCGCGATGCGTATAACATGATTAGAATCACAGAAGGGGATGAGTGGAAAACGGCCTTTGGGACCCGCTATGGACTTTTCGAATCCCTAGTTATGCCCTTTGGACTTTCCAACGAACCGGCGTCGTTCCAAGAATTCATCAACGATACGTTACGACCATTCTTGGATATCTTCTGCACGGCGTTCTTGGACGACATCCTTATTTAGAGCGATAACCTGAGGGAACACAAGGAACACGTCTGAACAGTTATGATCGCACTTAAGGAAGCTGGTCTCTACATAAAAGCAGAGAAATGCGAGTTCCATAAGGAGGAAGTCAAGTCCCTAGGGTTAATTGTCCGAGTGAACGGAATCAGAATGGATCCGGAGAAAGTCCAAGCCGTTGAAAATTGGGAAGCACCGGAGAAACTTAAAGAAGTCCAAGCCTTTTTGGGCTTTGCCAACTTCTATCGACGATTCATACGGAACTACAGCAGGGTGGTACAACCGCTAACAAAACTTACGAAAAAGTTAGTACCTTTTCACTGGGGACCCAATCAAAAAAGAGCATTCGCCGAACCAAGAAAGCTTTTACAACCGCACCAGTGCTAGCCCACTTCAATTATGAAAAAGAGATAGTTCTCGAAACCGACGCCTCAAGTTACGTATCCGCAGGAGTCCTCTCTCAATACGACGACCAAGAAGTGCTACACCCGGTGGCCTTCTTCTCCAAAAAACACTCACCCGCTGACGAAAATTACGAAATCTACGACCAAGAATTAGGCGCGATAGTCAAAAGCCTGGAACAATGGAGACCCGAATGCGAAGGTTCAGCACATCCGATTAAGATTCTTAACGATCACAAGAACCTGGAGTACTTCATGACATCGAAACAGTTAAATCGAAGGCAGACCAGATGGTCCGAATGTCTGTCGAGGTTTGAATTTAAGATAGTTTACCGGCCAGGAAAGCAAGGTCAAAAACCCAATGCACTTACAAGAATGCCAGGAGACATTCCTCCGAAGGGGGGGGCAGAAAAAACCCAGCAAATCGTGCTAAAAACGGAAAACCTCGACGAGCAAGTACGCAAAAAGTTAATCGTGGCATTCGCGGAAACAGTCAACCTGGACAGCGACTCCGTAAGCCCCGAAGAGTTATGGAACTGGATAAAAAACGTATGTCAGCACTGCCCGCACGACAGTAGCGAAGGGCTATGTACGCATAAGGACCAGTCGCTGGAAATCTCTGAAATACAAATCCTACCAACAGACGAAGACAAGCTCAAGTGGATTCAGGAATGCCATGATTCTCCGGTCGCGGGACATCCAGGACGAGCAAAAACTTACGACCTGCTAAGCCGAAACCATTCCTGGAACCAGATGAGAAAGGACGTGGACCGCTACGTACAAAACTGCCACACCTGCCAACGGAGCAAGGCAACCCACGGAAAAACTCATGGCTTGTTACGACCACTAGAAGTACCGGAGCAACCATGGAAAGATCTGAGCATGGACTTCGTAGTCGGACTGCCAGAAAGCGAAGGGTTCAACGCAGTATGGGTAGTGGTCGATCGCCTGACGAAGATGCGACATTTAGTACCCTGTACTGACAAAGTAGATGGAAAGAAGCTGGGAGAAATGTACGTTAAAGAAGTGTTCAGACTGCACGGACTGCCCGAAACAATAGTGTCCGATCGAGGGCCGCAATTCGCTTCAGAATTCTGGAAACACGTCTGCGAAAGATTGGGAATCGAACGAAGGCTGTCAACCGCATTTCATCCTCAGACCGACGGTCAAACTGAAAGAGTCAATGCAGTAATGGAACAGTACCTCCGAAACTTTGTTAATTACCAGCAGGACGATTGGGTCCGGTGGTTACCATTGGCGGAATTCGCAGCTAACAATCATACCTCGGAAACGACTAATTGCTCCGCGTTTTTTGGCAACTACGGCTTTCATCCAGGAATGACCTTTGGCCAACACCCAATCAAAGATCCTAACGATATTCGTGAAGTCAACGCCCAGCAGATGGCCCAACGGATGGAGCAACTTTTCAGCGAACTCAGGGCGGAAATGAAAAGAGCCCAGGCTGTACAGTCTGAACAGGCCAACAAGACCCGAAGGGTCGGCACGCCATTGGAAGTCGGCGATAGAGTATGGCTGGACGCACGAAATATCAACAACCCGACCAAGCAAGAAACTGGACTGGAAACGCATAGGGCCATACGAGATCACCGAGGTCATTAGTCCCTGGGCCTATCGAATCAAACTACCCAATCAGCTACGCATTCACAATGTCCAACCGATATCTCGGTTGGAGAAAGCCGCTCAAGATCCTCTCCCGTACCAAGAGCAAGAACCCCCACCACCGGTGATAGTCGAAGGAGAAGAGGAGTACGAAGTCGAGCGAGTGGACGATTCCAGGCTGTTCCGAAAGCAATTACAATATCTTGTGAAGTGGAGAGGGTACGACGAGCGCAGTTGGGAGCCCGCGGCCAACGTGGATGGACTTAAGGCTATCGATGACTTTCACACCGAACAACCTGGCAAGCCGGGGTTGTAAACCTCGTAGGTACTCGGCATTGGAGAGGGTGAGCTACTGACACGGTTGTGCTGAGTGACGATCGGTGGTGGAGTGACGATCAGTGAATAATATAAATGGTTAAGTTTCGAACGGAGGCTAAAGCACGACGAGAACAAAATCAAGTTTCGAACAGAGGCTAAAGCACGACGAGAATGAAATCAGGTTTCGAACGGAGGCTAAAGCACGACGAGAACGAAATCAAGTTTCGAGTTAGGAAAACGACAGACTCGTGCAAAAGCGGTGTACAAAGAAAGCAGGAGTTCGAATGTATTATGAACGAGTGAATTACTGCATATAGCCAGGCGTTCGGCGGAGGATAAGATCTTTCTTCACTCGTTCTCTCGTCTATAAAACAATCAATTAGCTTCGGCTTTCACTTCTTTCGTACTCAGTGATTTCGGATCGAGTCTCTTGCATACAGCCCTTGTTTCTTTAGCTACAGGCTATTCTCGACTCTCAGCTTTCCTGCTCTTGGATTTTATAACCCCTAGAACCCCGAGCCCTGAACCCTCGACACCCAGCCCTGAATCCTTGACAACAAGCAGATAAACACCACTACAAATGACAAGAATTGAAGATAGAACAACATATATGGATAGAAGCCAGGAACATTACCATCCAAAGGCCCAGCAAGCAATTGGACTGGAAACATATAGGACCCTACAAAATTCTTGTGGTTGTTAGCCCATGGGCCTACAAATTGCTATTACCAAAAGATATCAACATGCATCCAGTACAACCAATATCCTAATTATTGAAAGCAGTGGATGACCCAATGTGGTAACAAGCAAGTGAAGCACTGGCCCCCAGTGATGATGATGGTAAAGAGGAATACAAAGTTGAAAGAATTAATGACTTCAGATTATTTGGAAGACAACTGCAGTACCTGGTCAAGTGGAAAGAGTATGATGAACAAAGTTGGGAAGCAGCAACAAACATGGATGGACTGTAAGCTATCAACATATTATATATGAAACATCCTGCCAAGCCTGGATCAGTGTACACATAGGAACTCGCATCAAGGATGGCAAACAAATTTCACTGCTGAGTAAAGTGATAATAGGTGATCAAATAATGATCAATGATGAGGGATTACATTTATTAGGAAGAAAACATGTTTATGCATCGTGAGAATAACAAACAAGATTTTGAATGAAGACACAGGTTTTAAGGAAAATAAAACAACTTATCGACAATTGATAACAATAATAAAAAAATGCCCTTGGTACAGCAATGACGTAAGGCTGAAGCTGTAGGGGCAGGGTGGAATGTTTGGTTAGATTGGGATGTATATTGAACAAGTGAATGAAGGTGATGGCAGTGGCATTTTATATAAATAAGAAAGAGGATTTAATGGAAGATTGGTTTGCTCTTCACTTATTCTCTAGTCTACAGAACAATCAATAGCTTCCACATCAGATACAGATCACTTAGGTGAGTCTGGATTTTCGGTTTCTTGTCATAATTGAAGTACCTGAATTCCCGAATCTTTGTTTTATTTGAATAATTTCCAAGTCTTGAAACCTTGACATAGAAATTCAAATAGTAAGGGCAATAAAAATAAAAATAAAAATAAAAACAAAAACAAAAATAAAAATAGAAATAAAAATGGAGAGGAATAAGAATATAAATATAGATATACAAATGAACAAGAAAAAAAAATATATATATATGAATAGCTGTGGAAATATGAATTAGTATATGACAAAATTTGATTTCAATTCAGGAGAATATATATATATTATTGTTTGAACTAAACTATATGTATTTGGATGGCCAATATCATATAACTGATTCAGGATTGATCTACAATATTCAATGTAAAGCTATTTGATAATATGGTATAAGGGGCTGATCATATCTAATCAAGTGGTTTTTTGTATATGAAACTCTATTATTCTTTATCATATATCTCTATCTTTTTCCTCAACCTCTTTCCAATTGTATCTCAGTTTCCATATTTGAAAATTGCAAGTCAAAAGTTGAATAATGTCTAGATCCTGGTTTTATTACATATTACTCAATCAATCACTCTCTTATATAATGTGGCATTCATTTCAACAGCCAACATCTGCAACTGTTTCCATTCTATTCATTCACTGGCTACCAAGCAATATATATCTCAGCTTCTTTTAAATGTCATTTGAGTTTTGTATCTGAGTCACTGATCAAAAGTTAATACCACTCAAATCAGACTTTATACTATATTTACTCTTTTTCTGTCAAATACCCATTTTTGGCAGCTAACTTAAGCTATCACATATACAGTATTGGCAGCCTCTCTTCTGTATCTGGCTTCTCAATTACTGGTAAATATCTGTCAAACCAAATTGAATATAAATTAAGTTAGTGGCTGTTAGGTTTTAATTCTTTATTTCTAGCTAACGAGGAACTTTTCCCATTACCCTCTTGAGAGCTGTCTTTCAATAACTATATTTCTCATCAATTCTAACTCTTGCCAATTCCAACTTTGCAAGTCTGCTTATAAGCCGTCTTATATATATTTCTTCAAATTCATTTCTGGGCCATCTTGTTCATCCCCAATTGTACTGATTCAAATGCCATCTGATTTATATCATTCCAAGATGCAAAAGGCTATTATATCCATATCTTTGTAACTCCACTGCTGAATAATAGTCTCAAAGTTATACAAGTAGGAATATCAAAGTGTTATAAGAGGTTGTTGGGTCAGGGTTGTATAAGTATTAGAGTTGCAACTTATAAATTGAAATTCAAATAATATATTCATAAATATATAATATATATTATAATGACATATATCATAACAGTAGAGTCGGCCTTAATGATATTGATTATGTATGGGGATTCTAACATATATTCCACATATATTGCATAATAATAACAAATAAACTGATAGACCATAACCAGTGATAGTAATTTGTGACAGCACATTTAATCTGTAAATATCACTTCAAGTCTACTTTAGTTACATAATTATATTTACCAGTTATTGTGTTATTTGAATTGTACCATATTCAATTTATTCAGAATATAATAGACCACAAATCCTTGATATATTTACACAAGCCAGCACAATGATAGAATTTCCCAACTACTATTTGTTTTAGCTACCACTGCTATAAGTAAGCAAGTATATCCAAACAAATGAAGAAAACATTTATGACTATTCATGTCAAAAGTGTATACAATATTCAACAACTCAACAAATAAAAATTTACTAAGTTATTGTGATAACAATATACTACATATTTCTTTATATAATTTCATTAATCAAAACATTCTGCTGAAAGAGATAGTAATATCTGCAATATACTGCAATAACATTCAGTTGAAACAGTGGTAACTGTTACGTGGGTGCTGCTTTGTAAGTGGATGCTGACTGATATTGATATACTCGCTGCCAATATGGTCTCAGTTTGATTACTAGGATGTAGTGGAAGAGATGAATCTGAATATTGGTTCGTCCTATCTGGTTGGATACGTGAACTTTCATGGGCATTCGCAGAGTGTAGCCTCTACCATAGAAGTTGTAGGAGTCCTGTGATAGTCCTCGGAAGATTTGTTAAGATGGGCTTGAGAGGGTAACCCACCTGTCTGCACAAAGTGAATATAGTGGTGCACAAGGTTTTGGTATTGGAGGAAGGATATCAAGAAGTTAAGATGCGTGTTGGTTTGACAAAAGTGATGAAGATAACAAGCATTAAAAACGTGTATGTCTTTACGAGTGTATTGGGGCATATATAATAGATATTCCTAAAGTAACAACTTAATAATATTTCAGGTGGTTGTTTGCTGTTGTGTTTTGACTGTGGATTGCGGCTAGAGCTTGATCGTTTCTTTAACCCAGAGATTATGTGGTGTTTTATAGGTGAGTTTTCTCATCAGAGATGTATCAGTGAGGCATGACGGTACTTCTCTGTAATAATATGTTGTGTGTGTATCGTACTACCCCAATAACACTGAATCCACCGAAGTGGGTGTTCATACAACAACCAAATGTTTGAACACAGCCACATATGGCAGTTGGTTACGGACAGTTCCGTTTGACAACGTGAGGTTGCGTAAGCCCCCACCAGGTATTCCAAAGGTTATCCTGCATTCATGGTGACGATGCTGACGCACATATTGGACCATTACTTTGTATCAGTTATCTTGCGTCTGTATGTGCGAAACAGTAATCAAGGATTGAATGAGCTGTCAACCCATACTTTGCCATGTATCTAGTGTCATCGCATCTTATCTGTGTTCCACATAGGAGGTGCACTCTCCCAGTTCTGGCATAACAAACCCAACACAGCTGGGGTTCGACAGTCTAGATCCGAACACTCATCATTTAGGTAGAATCAACTACTGGGGCGCAGTCAGCTTATCTCTTTTGAAAATTTCACTCAAGAGATAGCAAAGTCCAGCATACTAAGATGATATTGTTCTTCCAACTATCTCATGGAGCTGCGTAAACGTCCGAGTATAGTTGTATTCCAGTATTAGTTGGACATGAAGTAACACTGGTCCGTTCCGTAATGCACAGCTGACCCTGAGGTCCCTGCAAGGCAGTTACTTTGCTTCAGCAGTATGGTTTGGTATATCCCATGACTTAGCCAGCACCGAAGGATTCCCCTGAGTTACTGTCAGATTGAGTGTGTATATTGTCTCCACATGGGTTATCCAGCCCACTCTGCTGAAACGCGGTATTGAAGCTTGAAATATTATGGGGATTTCACTTGGCTATATTGAGCCTTCCGCTTACTCATTCGTAGACATTCTCAGGGGTGTATCCTCGACCACTTGACACATGACGTCATTGGTAAGCCTGGGAGACTAAGTCTAATGTACTTCATACACATGATAAGGGAAAACCCCTAACACTAACAGCCAAAATATCATATAATATATTATTAATAAACATTGCAAATTGCAATTATGGTATTGTATACAATTTTGCTGAGGGTTCAAGATTTATATAGTCAAAGCTTGTATTTGTTATTTCTGAGGATACTCATCTATCTTGAATATACCCAATAGTATTTCTATCCCTTGCTTTGTTTCAATTTTACCCACAATAACTATTGAGTATTGTTAATCAACTTTATTGATTTGAAGATTTTCTCAAACTGGTTAGGTCGGCTGCAGTTCGAATTTTGCAAAAAAATTATATTGAAATTGGCTACAAATATATTACAATTTCGAATAAATATAATCAACCAAGTTTCTGCCCAATCAGTTCAATAGTTTGTTTATTTGGTAGATAACTTTAAGCAATGCACTAGAAAGAAAAATTCCAACAAATTGGAGAAGAATTGATAAATAAATTGTTATAAAACATTCTATGGTTTACAAAGTACCAATCTCAGTTTGAATCTGAATAGAATTTAAAGATAATTCAGTCCATTTCAAACTGATTCAGTATATTGCCAATATTGCTTCTATTTATATATTGTTTTATAGCTGTAATAGTAAACAACTCTGTCAAATAATCAACTGTTTTGTATAACTAGTATAGATTGATTTTATATTATTCCTCTGTAAATTCATCATATAGTGATTATATTCAGTTCCATTGCAAAGTTCATAAAATACATTCAGTATGGTCCTTCTGCCAAATTAATTCTATATTTTCAATTCAATATTCTTGTAATAAATATTTTTATTATATATTTAGTTGCTTTATTATACAAAAGTTATTTATATTCAAGTATTTTAACAATTAATAGTATTTTGCCTAATTGCAATAAATTTTGAATATACTTATAGCACTCACAGTATAAAATGATATTGTTAATACCATTGCTAATATAGTATATCAATACTATATATAATAAAATTAATACTCATTTCAAAGTAATCATTTGGTAGTATAAAGATTGCAATTGTTGGTAATATTCTATTCAGAATAATTGAAACTGTTCACGTTAGTATATATATCTAGACTTTGTAACCACCATATTGAGTTCACAAATGTTAATAATATATTGGTTATTATTTATTAAATCCACAAGAACTAATCTATAGTAATAAATTGAACAATTAACAATATATTCTTCAAGATTTGCTTCAAAATATATATATAACTGTCCAAGGCATATTGATTATAGATTGAGGAAAAGTTAAATACTGTATTTTGCTTTTAATTTACTAAGTATAATATATTCAAATTTCATTTCAATTGACTAAAAATTATCAAAATATACTGAATTCAAATAGCTTGAATATAATCACACTAAATGAAATATGAACTGGCTAGACATTACATTATATAACTGATTGTAAATCAATTCAATATATCAAAGTGTGACTGGCTAATATTTCACAGTAAGTAATTACAATACAAATAATTTCAATTGGCTAAATTCAACTTCTATTATATAGATCTTTACTAGTTGAAAATAATCAAGATACAATAGTTAATTACTTTGATACCAATTATATTACATACAATTGTTAATTCCATTCAAAGTAGAACAAAATACAACAATATCTTTCATATACAGCACAAGAATTAAGCAAATCAATTCATTATCAAGAACTTGGAATTGAGTATTTGAAATTTGAAAATCAAATATAGTTGCCAACCGAATGATTCAAATAGAACCTAGTTAATAATATAGATAGCTGTAACCATCAGACTCTGTTAAATATCATTTATATATAATTTAATTTAATAACAAAAATGAATCTCATAGATACTATATATAGTATTGACAATGAAGCTCATCAATTGGAGTTGAATTGAACCTAGCAGTGTTTCAATTCAGATTGAATTCAGTATTTGTACTTTGAAAACCAAGTTTCATAAATTGATTGACAAACCACTAACATTCAAACAACAAAAAATACCTGAGTTTTGTCTCATTGGTTTGAATCTTGGTTTATCTTGTAGCAATTGACATTAGCTTCAAGAATAACAAATATTCAAGTCTATCAGACAGACACACATATATTGAATAGTGTTTAGAATTATAATTTAGCTTGAACAAATTGCAATATGTTTTGCTTGACAAATTTGTATTATAGTAAACCAAGTGGATACAAGGATTTGCTTGAACTGATACAGTTTAATGCCAATACTAGCTATATGAAATATATTGAATATATTTAATATATTGTAGAAACCAAACATATTGACTCTAATGGATGAATATTTTTTACAATATTCGCAAATTATATATTGAATATTAGAGTGGTAATGTGGAATAATTTATTAATATTATACATTTGAAGCCAAATAATGTTTCAGTTAATTGTTATTTTATACAAAAGCAATGAACGTTCAATATTACTATCATATAGTATTGTACAATATGCAATTATCAATGTGTTTTAGTAAGTAAATTAATCATACTTTGAATGCAACTATTTAAAATCTCACTAACTTCAGTGTTTAAAATATTAATATCATGAAAATTCTAATTCACTGAAATAAAAGTAGTTTGATAACTAAAATTGGACTTGAAAATTATTAATATCAATATATTTATAAATATTTATAGTATTATAAACCAATCAATGAAAATTGTATTACCAAATAATAGAATAGAAAATTGAAATATGAATTTATAAATTAGTGGTATGTAAAAATATTCAAGTTACTAGATATTAATATAAATACTTGCTTATCTACTTAACCATACAAAAACCAAGGAAAATGTAATTTTTGTTGGAAAAGTATTTGTATACAGTAAAAGAAATTTTTTTATTAATTTTGTATAATTTAATTTTAAACTACTTTTTCATTAAAATATAATCTATACTTGCTATTACTTGTTTTTAATTTCTTTTAATAATTTTTCTTTTCCTTGGTCTATCCAATTTCTATACTCCAATATTCCTTGCTAAGATACTTTAAATGTTCAGGTTTTAGTTTTTATTGTATCTTGGAAAGCCAATAGAAAAACTTAGTTTTCCTGAAAGAGTAAATGATTATCAATAAAAATAATAGCTATGCATAGATCTTATAGTTTAATATCTATTATCATTTTGTCTTTTTTCACTACTCAGAAAACTACTGTTCATTGCCATCAGGTTGGTATTATTAGTCTACCACTGTATGGAAGGTTTGCAAGGAATTGCATCTAAAAAGCACACACCACAAAATTTTGTTCTCTCTCCTGTTTCGCTACTCACTGCATATGTATAAGTAAAAGAGAATGATAATTGTACCATTCTCAGCAAGTGTAAGCTCACAACGTGTTCTTATAGGGGTGCATTGTGGTTGTCATACAAAGTACCCAAAGTCACGGCACTATCTTTTGAAGGGGTACGCGCACGGACGAAATCACCAAGACTTTTGCTAAGTGACTGGAGTACAGAAGCGGATGTATGGACAGGCATACCTTTGTGCCTAAATTTAATCATTGTCGTCGTACAAGGTGTGATCCACTTCACTGGCAGATTACCTATAAGTTCAAAAACAATCATGACAACCCCTTCTGATCACCTTATCAAGGCTGAGCCCGAGGAAATGAACGGAATTCAGACTGTGTATCATCCTGCTTTATCCGCAACTTCTTTAGTTCCAGAAGATGTGGTTGCAATATCATCGGCGCCTGTTGCCACAACCACAACTAATACAATTGCAATTGCATCAGTACCTGGGCCCTCCCGAAAAGACCGAAACCTTCGTGGGTTCCTAGATATGATGGATGACTACGCACCTATTGTGATTACCTGTACCAATTTGACCCCTTTTGTATCGATCGCTAACTATAGCTGAAGATTCCCGACGCAGTAACAGATTACTACCTCTCTGTTTCAGGCTTGCAGACTTCAGATGCTCGGCTGAAGAGATTACTGGCGTTAGCAACGCAGAAATTTATCGCTGACATTGCAGCCGACGCATATCAGTATTCCAGGATACGGCAGAACACTAGTAATGCAGGCGGAGCTCCGGGAGTAGCTGCTGTGGTCGGAACAGCTTCAGGAACAGCTGTTGGAGGAGGAGGTGGTGGTGGTGGGGGTGCATTAAGGCCTAGTGCGAGACCAGGCTTTGGCGGCGGTGGTGGAAGCGGTGGTACTGCGGGGAGGATGATTTTGACGATGGAAGATCTTGGCAGCGCTGTAGGGGAGTATGGGGTCAATACTAGACGCCCCGAGTTTTATCGCTAATCAGCGATATTGTATGGGAAGGTTGTACAAATTGTGTGCCACTTGTCAGTGCCATGCAAATTGCGCAACAGAGTAACGGTGCACCATATGAAGAAAGGGGCATCTTAGGAGGTAGTTTGTTCATTAATATGGAAGATAACCATTTGACAAACATTTCTCGTCTCTAGCTATTACTGAATGGTTTACAATCGTTGTAGAATAGTTATATGAACAAACTTTTACACATACCAGGGCCTGATACAGCCGTAACCGGGGCTAATGCCTCCTATATATACATCGAGTCTTTTCATTCACTCCCTCTCTACACTCTGTATCTTAGTCTATACACGATTCTCCACATATCGTAACAGAGAGTCTGGTGGTCGCCTCTCTATTATTCTCGAAACTATTACACGGAATTTCATCGAACCCTTACACTTCGCTCTCCTTGTCTTCCTCCGCCACCAAAATTGTTACCGCTTACGATGGAAGCTCATGTTAGAACAGACAGCTACCATTAGATGTGGTAACTGTGTTCATTTACAATACATCCATTGTGTTATTGACTGCTGCATCATACAAATATTGGCAAAATGGTTCATCATATGATCTGATGTCTACATTTAAGGCACCACAATCGATTCTTCAATATCTATATGCACCACCTCTTTACAACATAGTTCCCCCTTGTAGAGCTATGTCAAATGGATGTTAGAACATGTGGTACTTGCAGGCAGCAGTTTTGAGGCATTCCAAAGGAGCTCAAACTTAGAAAAAATTCAAAATTGCTCTATGATTTTTGATGTAGAGCTGTTCATAGTAGTATAGCAACCCTTCTATGAATAGACAGGTCTTCTGTTACAATGATGTCCATGATGCACTAACTGATTGGTGAAAATTTACAGGTTTTGAGAATAAGAATAAATACAAGTAACAAAAGAACAAATGCTAGTAGTGCAAATTGGGCAATTTTATCAGGAAAGTACTAGAAAGCCTATACTTAATATTATCAATACTTACAAGGAGTACAAGATGGATATAGATATATCCGATTAGTATTGAATTTATTTTAATATATATTTCACTTTCCAGTGCAATTAATATTTATCATTCTATTCGAAACTAGAGACAACTTATATATAATAGTATTATAATCAATTAAAATCTTCCAAGTAATACAAATATTTCTATAGAGTATTTTGATTGTGATCTTGCAATTATATATCAAATTATGGAAAGTTGAATTCTATTTTCAAAATGAAGCTTAGAGCAAAAATCTAGAAAATATCAAAATATTTGAATAAATATATTCTTAGGATCAAAATAGTAGACTGTATCAAGTAGCTAATAAATATAAACTAAGAGTTCATAGAATTATTAATACAAATAGAGAAAGAGACTTGATCCAAAAATATCAGAGTGAACAAGAAATGATTTCAAAGCTTATTAATAGTTTCATAAACTCAAAAACAAGTGAAAAATCAATCAATAGATCATTAGTATATTCTATTTATATACAACAAATCCGCCTGTTAGTATTATAATTCACTTGTTGCTAAATATATTGTAAACTGTATTCCAAATTGTTATGGCTTTATATATTGTCTTTATATAGTACCATGTATTATTTCATATTTGTTCTGCTTTTCCTTGCAAATCCTGTTTCCTTCAGATGAAACCTTATTCTAATCTTGCAATATAGATATCTTTCTGCAAATTCAGTTTCTTTTCTGTGAAACCTGATTTCTTCTAGGTAAATCAATTCCTTTCTGCAATAATCCATTTTCCTTTCATATATTCTGTTTTCTCTCTATAAAATCTAATTCCTTATTCTGTTGGTATTTTAGTTTAATTTTTCAAACTTATAGTTCTAGCTTGCCTGTATATACCATAACACCTATCAACAATTAAAACTTCTTTATATAATTCTGTTTGATCAAATTTTGTCTTTCTAACTACTACTATATACTCGGTTTAGTTACCAATATCTATCCACCTTCTTATCAATTATATTCCCATATTCAACTGTATTAGCAAATTTTTATTTGTCTTCCTGAATCTTATATTTCAGTTCAAATCATTATAATTTTTTTATTTATTTTTGATCACTTCTAGAAATTGCATCAGCCTTGAGACTACTATCATTCTCAAAGTGATATTTTCAATTAAATATTAAAAGTGCTTTTAGCATCTTCCACTATTTGGCTTGATCTGTGCTGCCAGCATGACTTGGTATTTCAAAAAGTCATTATCGAATTGATAACTCATATATGTATACACATGATGACATTCTAAAACTCTAATATAATATTTGAAAATTAATATTTCCATCAGTATATAATGGTGGAAGAAGTATAATATCTGTGAGCTGAGACCAAGTAACAATCTTGGATACAGTTATTCTGCTATAGTGCAGTTGTCTCTAAACAATGATTTTAACTATTGATTACTCTACTTTGTTGAGCATTATCACTTGTTCTTGTTTGCAACTGAATCAATCTATGGATATATACTAGTCTGAACAAATGTATACTGGACCTTACAAACTAATAATATTGTTATTATCATTACAACTATTTTTATCTGTAAAGTTTTATTTCACCCACCCCAATCCTTATTTCTATCAATGCTAGTCTTACCATTACTATTACTCATGCCATTATCATTACAATTATTCTTATCTATGAAGTCTTATTGTACTTACTGCAACCATTATTTGTTTCACTGTCATTATCAATATCTTCATCATTATAACAACTTACTATTATGATCTTTGAATCTTAAATTATCGGTGGCACCAAAGTAATTTGCTAGTGGTACTGAGTTTGATTTCATTATAACTCTGTTATTTCTGAAAGCCATCAAACTTTTGCTGTTGAATTTAATTGATATGATTGTGTTAATCATTTAATTTGATGGTGTAAGGGGTTTTCCCTTATTATGCGTACGAGGTACATTTGGCGTAGTCTCCCAGGCTCAACACTGACGTCTTGTGTCAATGGGCGAGAATACACCCCTGAGGATGTCAACTAAAGAGTAAGCTGAAAGCTCAATATAGCCGGGTGAAATTCCGGTAATATTCCAAGCTTCAATACTGTGTCTTAGCAAAGTGGACTAGCTAATCCACGCAGAGACTATACACACACTCAATTTGACAGTAATCAAGAGAGATATCTCTTGGTTCTGGCAAAGGCATGGGATACACCAAACCATACTGCCGAACCAACGTAATAGCCATGCAGAGACCTATGGGTCAGCTGGGCATTACAGATCAAACCAGTGTTACTTCATATCAAACTAATACTGGAATGTAAACTATGATTGGAAACTAGAACCAGTTTCCCGAGAATGGTTGGACGAACGATATTATCTTAGAATGAGGGACTTTACTATCTTCCCGAGACCAGTAATCAATGGAGATAAGTTAACTGTGCCCCGGTAGTTGGTTCAACCTAAAAGATAAGTGTTCAGACCTAGACTGTCCAACCCCAGCTCTGTCGCGTTCGCAAACACAAGAACTGAGAGAGCGCACCACCCTCCGAGGAATACGGGTAAACGCGATGACACTAGGTACGTAACACAGTATGGGTTGGCAGCTCATTAAACCTTTGATTACTATTCTACTGATGCAGAAGAAAGATAACCAATACGAAGCAATGGTCCCATATGCGTGTCAGCAATGTCATAATATGCAGGATAACCTTTGGGATGCCTGGTGGAAGCTTACGCCTCCACACATTGTCAAACGGAACATTCCGCAAACAAACTACCGCGATCGGCTCTGTTGCAACCATCAGTTCCCGTTCGAACACCCACTTCGGTGGATTGAGTGTTATCGAGATAGTATTATACACACACATGATAGTGATAGAGAAGTACATTCACGCCTACTGATATACCTCTGACTGGAAATGCTCACCTATAAAAGACCACCTTAAACTCCGGTTTAAACAAAACGATCAAGCTCTATCAGCAATCCACAGTCAGAACAACAACAGCGGAAAACCACCCGAAATATTATCAAGTTTTTACCTTAAGAATATCATACTATCATTTATGTTCCAATATGCCCATGAAGATATCATCATCTACAACGCCATCCACTTGCATACGTATTGCCAAACTGACGCCCACCGCGACTTTCTTTACGAGTTTTTGCGATACAATAACCTGGTCGACGATCACTTCCATTTCTGCGCAACAGGCGAGTCTTTCTTGCAACGTGATTACGACGAGTCTTTAGAAGACTACCTTCATGACTTCTACAATTTTTAGGAACTGGCCGTACTCCGCATATGCCTGTATACATACACACTGTCCAATGACCACAACAAGTCACCCTCGAATTCCACTTCTTCAGCTTCATCTTAGTCATCAAAATCAGACTATATCGACACTGAGTACACAGATATCGGTCTGCCTCTAGATACGCAGGAGTACCCCCATAACACCTCGAGTATGTTATTATTGTATAAATATATCAGGGTATATTTGTTTTCAGTCTTTGACTAGCTGCTCTGCTCCTCTTGCTCCTCTTTATCTTTCTATTTATACTTTTCAAGTATTATACATATTTAGCTTTTAAATATCCATCAGGAAAATGCAATTTTCTCTCTGGCCTTGCTCCCACCTTCCAGGATTCCCCGTGGGGCTTGGAAAGCTTCCAAACCCTCCTGTATCATTTTACTATATTCCGACCTGCTCCAGGTAGCTCCCAATGTACTTGTGAACTTTCTACAATCACACAGAAGCATCTCATGATATTCCTACCCCTTCCTGTGATGTCTACAAACTTGCTTCTTTGCATACTCTGCTCCACATACCGCTCTGACACTCCGCACCCCTCACTGCCATGTGGCATCATATGTGACTCCATTCGTAGATCATGCTGACAATTCATTCCTGCCTATTCATGCGTTGTCACGAGAGATTTGTATAAATAGACATCCCTAGATCTCATTACACTAACATTTTGCCTATATACACCTGCTGAATTTTGAGCACAGCCCTGCGTGAGAGTTCTTTCATTCGTTTGGATAAATCACAGAGATGCCTCCAAACCTTCGTCCATATGTATTTTGTCTTCATGGACATCTCAGTTCATATCCAAATCATCAGCAAAATGTGCAATACTCTCAGAGCACATGTATAATCTCCAGAAGGCTCCCAGAGGCTCCCACAGTATGGGACGGTGCTCCAGGAGCCTCCGGGAGAATGGGCAAAGCTTCAGACTCTCCTGGGGCTGTCACCAAATCTGCCGGCATGCTTGAAAAGTGCTTCAACATCCTTAGATTGTGGTGCACCGAATTTTTTTTTGGACCGATGGGTTTTTGCATTGTCCAACCATTATTCAGATTGTTAAACTATATAAATATCTTATCGCTTTACAAATTGTCCTTGCAACTCATGTTCCACCTCATGAATCACCCAACCAGCCTCAACTCTGATTATAGGTGCACCAAAAGCAGACTCATAACTCTCAATATACAGTCCAGCATGAATCCAGGTCCATCTGGTTGTTCAATAACCATACAGTTGTATCATTTCTATGGTTACTATCACTATCCAGTACTTCTTCATCCCCTCCAACCAAATGTGCGGGTCTGACAATTGCTCCAATTGGAACTATGTGCATTTCCTGAGTCAATTTTACCACTCGAATGAAGCCATCAATCTTGTCAGCCTCGCCCCTTCAGTCTTGAAATTTTGTTGGAATCACTACTGCATATGCTTGCGGTCGAGGATATAATACCCATTTCTGTATCCTTTTACTGTGTTTGGTGATTGTTGGTAGTATTTATCCTTCAGATAGGTGGTCTCGAAATTGTAGAATCTTGTTTGATGACCTCCAGATAAAATATAAGATTGAAAATAATGGAACTTGGTCTTGAAAATTATTATCAAGGTGATGATGCTCACCCTCTGCATGCTGAACCCACACAGTATATACTTTAGGCATCATGCCCTTATTGGTATTAGTATATTCAACCTTTCAGTCAACTTCAATCCACTCGATAGTTGTAGGACAGTGGAACAGTTGGCGATAATAAGATACACTATTGTGCAGTTTGATTCAAACTTTGTCCCTTAGTGTGTTAAGATTGGAACCCCACACAAGACCTGTAATTTCTGTTCTCCAATCTTTTTTGATTGGCACATGAAATATGTTTCCAAGATTGGGAATTTCGAAATAGCTGGCTACATCTGTAAGAGATTTTAGTTTGACACTTCTACACTTCCCATGGACATGTGTTTCTGTCAAGTTATATATATTTGCCAGTACTGAGTGGAATAGTGGCTCAGGCTGTTCTTTTTTGAGGCATAGTCAGTGGACTCACGCAGTATATTGTTGTTTGTCTACTGCTGATAAGAAATCGAAAGCCTAGTTTTAAAAAAGCTGGACAGGCCAATAGGTATATTAATTCAAAAGCTAATGACAAGGGGTCAGGGGTTCAGTGTCCCGGATTCAGGATGCGGGGTTTTAAGGGTTATAAAAACCGCATGCCATATGGCGAAGGGGTCCGAGGGTAGCCTGTAGCTATGAGGATGAAAACTGTATGCCTGGGACTCGATCCAAAATCACTGAGTCTGATAGCAGTGAATGCCAAAGCTACATGAGTGTTTTATATACAAGAGAATAAGTGAAGAAAGAAAACTTATTCTCTGCTGAATGCCTGGTTTATAGACAGTGATTTTGCCCATTCTCCACTCATTCCATAATACCTCCAAATTCCTTCTTTGTTTGTACACCACATTTGAACGATTCCTACGTATTCCGTAAATCCTGATTTGAAGTCCTATTTTCTCTGTTTCAAGACTGATTTTATTTTCGCCATGCATTAGTCTCCGTTTGAAACCTGATTTCATCCTCTTCGTATTTGAGGCTCTGTTTGAAACCAGATTTCATTTGTGTTGTGCTGTATTTTTAATATTATTCACTGATCATCACTCCACCATTGATCGTTACTCATCACCACCATGACAGTAGCTCCCCTTCACCAATGCCAAGTATCTACCAGGTTCATGACCCAGGTTTGCCATATTGTTTGGTGTGAAAATCATCGTTAGATTCAAGTCCATCCATGCGGGCAGCAGGCTCCCAGCTGTGCTCATGATAACCTCTTGATTTTGCAAAATATTGCATTTGCCTTTGAAACAACCTGGAATCGTCTATCCGTTTGACTTCATATTCATCTTCTCCTTCAACTATTACTGGTTGAGGGAATTCTTGAATTTGGAGTAGAAGAGGGTTCTAAGCAGACTTTTCGAATTGAAATATCATTTGTACATGGTGAATGCATAGCAGGCTTGGTAATTGGATTCGATGACCCTGGGGAATGATAATCTCAGTAACTTCGTAAGGTTCCTTACGTTGTCAGTGGAGTTTCTTGCTTGGTCAGGTTGTCAACATATTTGGTGCATCCAGCCATACCTTATTCCTGATTTCTAATGATGTAGCAATCCTTTGGGATTTGTTGGCCTGTTCAGACAATATGGCCTGGGCTCTTTTCATTTCTGCTGAGAGTTGACTGAAAAGTTGCTCCATGTATTAGGCCACCAGTTGGGCATTTACCTTGCAAATATCATTAGAGTCCTTGATTGGATATTGGCCAAAGGTCATTCACAGATGAAAGACATAGTAACCAAAAAACCCAGAACAATGAGTCATCTTTGAGGTATGTATGTTAGCTCTGAACTCCACCAATTCAAGCCACAGGACTCAATTGTTCTGTTGATTATGAACAAAGTTCTGAAGGTACTGTTCCATTTCCACATCGATTCTTTCAGTTTGGCTCTCAGTATGTGGTTGAAATGTGGTTGACTGTCTTCGTTCAATTTCCAATCTTTTACAGACCTGCTTCCAGAATTTGGAGGCAAAGTTTGGCCCTCAATCAGATACTATTGTTTTGGGCAGTCTGTGCAGTCTCAACACTGCTTTGATCTACATTTCTCCCAGCTTCTTTCGATCTACTTTGTCAGTACAGGGTACCAGGTATTGAATCTTTATTAGGCAATCAACCAATATGCATACTGCATTGAACCCTTCGCTGTCTGGTAGTCTGACTACAAAGTCTATGCTCAAGTCCTTCCACGGTTGTTCTGGTTTGTCCAACGGCCATAACAAGCAATCAGTTTTCATGTGGGTAGGCTTGCTCTGGTGGCAGGTGTGGCAATTTCGTATATAGCAGTCCATGTCCTTCCTTATCTGGTTCCAGAAAAGGCTTTGGCTTAGCAAGTCATAGGTTTCGCTCGTCTTGAATGTTCTGTAACAGGTGAATCATAGCATTCCTGGATCCGCTTGAGTGTTTCCTCATGCATTTGTTAAGTTTATTGTGATCCAAAGATGTCCATTGACTGCTTGTTTGATACCCAATTCCATAACTCTTCGGGACTTACTGAATCATTGTTGAGGTTGACTGTTTCTGCAAAGACCATAATCAACAACTTGTAAAAGTATTTGTTGCAGTTTTCCATTTTTAGCCCAATTTGCTGGGTTTTTTCTGCCCCACCTCCCTTGGAGGAATGTCTCCTGGCATTTTAGTGAGTACATCAGGCTGCTGTCCTTGATTGCCCAGGCAATGATTGCTTATGAACTTGAAGTGCAAAAGGAATTTGAACAACCATGTCTGCCTTTGGTTTAACAGTTTTGATATCATGAAGTATTCCAGGCTCCTGTCATCTGTAACAATTTTCAATGGATGTGCTGAATCTTCACATTCGGGTCTGCATTGTTCCAGGCTTTTAAGCATCGCACCTCAATCTTGATTGTATATTTCGTAATTTTCTTTGTCAGGTGATAGTTTTTTGGGGAAGAAGGGCACACAATATTCCACTCTACAGTTGTTATACTGAGAGAGGATTCATGCGGATACGTAACTTGAGGTATTGGTTTTGAGGACTATCTTCTTTTCATATTCAAAATTGGCTAGTACTGGTGCAGTCATAAAAGCCCATTTGAGTTGCATGAAAGTCCGTTTTGAATCAGGTCTCTAGTAGATTGCCACTAGCCTTTTTGTGAGTTAAGTTAGCAGTTGCACTACCTCGCTATAATTCCGTATAATTCGTCAGTAGTCATTTGTCAAGCCAATGAAGGCTGTGCCTTCATTATATTTCTCCGGTGCCTCCCAGTTCTCAACTGTCTGAATTTTCCCCTGATCTATTCCGATTGCATTTACTCCAACAATCAACCTCAGGTATTTGACTTCTTCCTCATGGAACTCGCATTGTCAGCTTTTGAGTAGAGGCCGGCTTCCTTAAATTATACCATTACTGCTCGGATGTATTCCTGGTATTCTTTCAGATTGTTGCTGTTGATAAGAATGTCATCCAAAAAAGCCATGCAGAATATATTCAAGAATAGTTGTAATGTATCATGAATGAATTCTTGGAATGACATTGGTACAATGATAAGTCCAAAGTGGATAACCAAGGATTCGAAAAGTCTATAGGAAGTCTTGAAAGGTGTTTTCCATTCATCCCATTCGGCGATTCTGATCATATTATACTTATTGCTGATGCCTAACTTGGTATATTAGCAAGCTTTTGAGTGTCTTTGTAAGGTTTTTTGGATTTATGGTAGGGTGTACCGATTTTTCATTGTTCCCTCATTTAACCCTTGGTGATTGATACAGAGTCTTTGACCCCCTCCTGGTTTTCGAGTGAAGAGTAGTGGAGCTGTGCAGCACAATGAAAATGATCAGATGTATTCCTTGTATATGTTCTTCTCTATCCATTCTTCCAACATCTGTAACTCCTCTCGTGGCAAGCTGTAAATAGGTCTAAATGGCAGTGTGGATCCTTTTTAAAGCATAATCTTATGATCGCAGGGTTGGCACGGTGGTTATGTCTCTTCAATTACTATACTGAATAGGGGTAGAAATTTGTGGTATTTTTTGGGGATGACTTCTTCAAGGGGTTTTCCTTGTAGGTTCTTTATTCCCAAGACTTTGTTGATTTCATATAGTGTAAAGGCATAAACCTTGAGTTGCTCATGTCTCATTCTGTTTACGAAAGGTCATGTTGATACCATGGAGATATCTAATTTTGGCCTTTCCGGATCTGCTGCTGTTATTTCCACATTGTTGCCCCATCCCCATATGGTCGAGTGGTGCTGGCAATGCTGTTGACTATTTCTGCATTCGAAGCCAATCCGACGGACTTGAAATTCAACTGTTATCTCGTGAAGTTGTTATCATGGCAACCCAAGAACAATCCAAAAATTCCCCAACTTTGTTACGAAAGTTGATAATTCCTCCAGATGTGACCGTGTCCCTATATTTAACTTGGCTATTGTCGTAATGGTTCCTGACTTCATCAGTTTTCCATCTATCACTTCTAATTCTCTTGGGTCTTTCAACTCTTCATCTTTTAACTGTTGATGGGAAACAAAATCTTTGTCCACAAATACTATCCCTGTGGCTCCGCAGTCAATCAAAGCATGTGTATTGATCTTTTTTTCACCGACTTTCTGCGAACATTTCCCCATGAAATGCTTGCTTTCCATCAAAGATTCTTTGATTTTGGTACTCTGAATTCACAACTGCAAAATTTCAAAACTAGATCTAACATATATTGATGAAGGAGATTCATATCCAGTGCAATGGCCATCCTTATTGCACTTGTCTAAATTTTTTCCATCTCCACTGCCTGCTCCACTTCTTTTCCATCTCCTGAATCCCTAAACTGTGTTACTTCCTCCTGTCCTGACGCTGCTGTCAATATTCTTCGACGTGATGCTGCAAAGTGTGTACTATCTGCACAGTAAATAAAAAGCTTTCCTTCCCTTCCCTGTTTGCATTCTTCCGGAGTAATTTGCTCCACTTGAACTGCCAAGAGATCCATCGGAGTGGGGCCATGATGACCTTCACATTGGCTGCTGGTGCTTTTGTTGCGGCAGGTGTGGTATTGCTCGGGGCTTTATATTTCTTTGACCCTGCTGTCCATCTTCTTGACTTTCGCTCAGCAGCTCAGGCATTGATGTGGGGATTGCTTTTTGAACACATTTGGATGAATGCCATAAGGTGCAATGCAATTTCATTATGCTGTAGTGAGTTCTTCAACCCCACAGATTGGTCGTATGGTAACACTTCCAACTGGGCTGCATCGTGGCGATCAACATCCGGTACCCACCATGGGAATTTTACATAGTATAGGGCAAATTCTTCATCCCTTTGCTTAAGTTTGAGCAGTTCCTGATTAGCTCTGGCCCATATGTCCTGGTGTCCAAATGTCAATTGCAACTGGTCAAGCAATTTTTCTACTGATTCAAGCTTCAGATCTCCGGTTTTCTGGTCAATGTACAGTTCAATTGGACCCAATGCCAGGCCTTCTAGCCAATTTGCTGTATACTTCATTTTGGATTGTTCACTGTAGAATTGTCCTGGTGCATCCACAATTTTCAGGGCTAGTTGTGCCATCCATTTCGAAGTACCCTTCGGTCTGCTCCCAAGGACCTGAGAATTTCACTGACTTTTTGTCTCCTGCCACCGTTGCAACCATCCAATGATGCTGCCAGTACTAATATCCACTTGACCTGATTCTGAAAATCGTTTCTTTCTTCCCCCATCAATTCCAGCTGTTCTCATGTATCCTCTGGATCATATTGCAGTTCTTCTGTACTTGCTCGTGCTCTGTTTTCCAATCGTTGTTCTAGATCTGTGTTCTTGGCTTGCAGGTCTCTATGTGTGCAGACTGGCACTCATGCTTCCAAGTGCTTGATCTTTTGTTGTGTTAATGCCAGCTGATGGTCTGTGTTCTCTTCGTTTGCTTGAAGGTCATGTCCTTCTTTTATCAGGGCAGAGTGTCTTTTTTGACTTTGTTGATGGTTGTTACTTGGATGATGATTTGTTCATTTAGTCAGCTTACATGATTCTTGACTTTGAATTGGGGTGCTTGTAGAAGTGGACTTAAGGTATTCTTCATTATATTCGCCACTTTCAGCCCTTGTCCTCAGTACAGCTTGATGAAATCCACTATTCTCTGTTTCCCAATGGTTTTTTGGCTCATTTTGGAAAGCTCTATATATCATTTACGTGTGTTGAAGAGCTGCCTTCCATCATTGCAATTTTTGAACAGTGATTGATATAGATATGTGTTGACTTTCCAGCCAAAGGTTTGGGTTACTTCAAGGTACTCATCACAGATGTGTCTCCAGGTATCGCTTTTTCAGTATATCCAGCAGTTTTTGCCACATGGAATTTCACACCATATTCACATATTGGTGTTGCAACACATTAACGCTTGATGGCCAATTGCTGTCAATCTTTTGTATTGACTGAATAACAATCTTCGATTGCTTCAATATTGGCTTGGATGTCTGCTTCAATATATTTCAGCTAAACACAAAGCGTATTGGCTTGCTGTTGGGCTATATACCATGGCAATATGGATTCGAGGTCAATATTCCAAAGTAACCAGAGTATATTGTCTTGTTTCTCAATACAATTGAAAAAATTATGAAATTTCTCCATGCCGTAATTGCAGGCAGATGATACAGCCCAAACATAAATTGCTCTGCAATTTCAGTAGATGGTTGGGTTTTGTTAATCATGATCTAAATCTCCTTCTTCTGTACAATGACAAAAATCAATACAGTCGCAGGTAGTGTTAGCAACGGTTCCAGATATGGACCTGGCGGGTAATATAGGTCTGCGTGGCAACGGCCTTACCACATCAAAAATCCACAATTTTTCAAGCGAACCGTCCAATTAAGTCCATGAGTATTGGTCAGATAATTCAGCATTTGGTATATCAAATATGCAGCTTTACATGGCACATCTTTTGGGGTTCTCCGATTTTCAATATCTCTAAAATTCAGTAAGCGATTGGGTAAAACCCTCTTTTTTGGGCCCAAAATGGCATCTTTTTCCAAGCTGCTTACTGAATTTTTGACATATGCAAAATCGGAGAACACCAGAAGATGCACCGTGCAAAACTGCATATTTGACATACCAAATACTAAAATCTCTGATGGATATTCATGGACTTAATTGAGGGAACCGTTTGGCAATAACCCGACCAGGCCGGGTGGGTTCCGGGTTTTCTTGGAACCGCTATAATACAAACAGGCCGGAACTGGACCCGTTCCTAACACTAGTCGCAGGTCCTTTCGTCCTTATGCATGTATTGGAAAGTGGCACTGCTTGCCGGAAACGTCTGGATTTGCAGGTCTTCCAAAAATTTACGGGCAGAATAAAGTAATGCGTATGAAGTAGAATTGGATAACCAATCTGTTTTCGAAATTGCTTGCTAATTTTCAAATTTTGCAGGTTGGGTTGCAAGTGCAGTGACAGTGATAGCAGTGTAAATGATGAAGATAACGGCATATAAAAGAACAATATAACCGGTAGAATCAATTGTAGACTCGTTCTTCTGTCAAGGTTCAGGGCTTCAGTATCGAGAATTTGGGGCTCTGGTTTTCAAGAGTGATATACACCAAAAACCGAATGGCTCTGGGGTCTCAGTGTAGTCTGCAGTGACAAGAACCAGGACTGCAAGGAAGAGACTCCAACAAGAATCACTGAGTATAAAAGAAGTGCAAGCCGAAGCTATTTCAGTATTTCATAGATGAGAGAATGAGTGATGAAAGGAAATTTAACCTCCACTGAATGCCTGGTTTGGATACAGTGATATTGCCCATAATTGACTTGTTTCATAATACTTCCAAACTCCTGTGTTCTTTGTACACTACTTTTGTACAATTTCTATGTTTCCCATGAATCCCGATTTGAAATCTGATCTTCTCTGTTTGAAACCTGGTTTCATTTTCATGGTACTTAAGCCTCCATTCGAAATCACATTTCGTCCTCAACGTACATTAGCTTCCATTTGAAACCTGATTTCATTCAAATCGTGTTTGATCTTTTATATTATTCACCGATGATCACTCCACCATCAATCATCATCCATCACAACTCTGACCTACAATAGCAAAACTTCAAAGTTCTACTGTTTCATTAATATCAAAAATCCAAAGCTATCTCTGTACGGTTCCATCTCCAGACTTTCAGTGCAGAATCGGCTGATTTTGAAGGAATACGTTAATGAAATACTCAATTCTAGAATGAATCATTCTGGCTAGTTATATATGGATATAGCAATACTTGTATTTCCAGGGCTATAAAGAACAAACATATATTAATATTTAAATTATAGTTGCTTTGATGGTACAATATTTGTAAGCCAATAACTGTTGATATCTAGGAATCGACTAAGAGAGTGAATTGCCCTATTGAAAATTTTCAAAAAAATTGTTCATATAGCATCCAAACGTGACAAGTGACAAACAAATCTAACTTGATTGAACTTATTTGAACCTCATTCATGAACCACGACGCATTGCGGCTAGAGCTGTGTTGAAAGGAAGTTCATCATGGTTGTCAACCGAAAAGATCAAAAACCCAAGGCTGTGGCCAGCACACCTCAGCCTGTACCAAAGAAACCAAAGCAACAATTACCACGTGGACCAAAGACAGGTTCAAGACCCACAATATGCATGTTTGCAAGCTTTTGAGACGAGAAGAACGTCCCTGTCAGGGTGCACTTGGATACTGGGTGTGATACACCTATGATGTTGAAGCAGTAGGCTGATTCACATGGTATTCCATTGGTGACTCAAACGGAACCAAAGGTGGTCAAAATCTTTAATTGGGCAAGAGTAGAAGAAGCAGGTTGGCAGTACACCTTCTGCGTCACTCTGCGGTATGAATCCCATGATACAGAAGGAACCTTCTAAATTGGTCCAATGGAGAATATGTCTGATATCATGTTACCTTACTGGTGGATCGTCAAGCATGAAGCACTCAGTGGAGTCACAAAAGACAATGATAAGCTCCAGTTTATCTCAAAACACTGCCAACAACATTGAACAAAGGCAGCAGTATCTTCATTTTCAATCGAATATGATGATTCCATTGTGAAGTTTGGAACAGACCCGCAATGGTTCGGGGTTATTGATTCAATGCATGACAATGCAGCGTACAAAATTGAGATCGATTGGTAAATATGAATTCCATGGCACTAGAGCGACTTCGAAACATTATACAACAGAGAAACTGCAAATGCACTACCAGCTCACTGATTCTACGATCATGCCATTGACTTGGAAGATGGAAAACAACCTCCTTGGGGTCCCATCAACGCTCCCTCAGAAAAATAGCTTTCAGTCCTTAAAGAATATCTACAGGAAATGCTTGATTCTAGAATGATCCGTCCTAGCCGGTTATCCATGGGTGCACCCATGCTCTTCGTTCCAAAGCCACACGGACGAGGCTTATGATTGAGCGTAAATTACAGATGTCTAAATTGTGTGACGATTATGAACCGATATCCATTGCCACTTATTAACAAACTCAGAGTCAGGGTTGCTGGATCAAGAATTTTCACCAAGATTGATTTGAAGGCAGGGTACAACTTCATTCAAATTAAACCCGGTGATGAATGGAAAACAGCAGTTTGCACAATATATGGACATAATGAATGCCTAGTTATGCCATTCAGATTGCCAATCGCACCAGCTATATTCCATGATATGATGAATGAGATCCTGCGAGATCTAAGCAATCATAGAGTTGTAGTCTACATAGATGATATCCACATCTATACAGAAAACGAAGAAGAGCATGTGCAATTGACTAGAGAAGCTATTCGTCGATTACAGGAAAACAACTTGGCTATAGCACCCGATAAGTGTGAGTGGCACCAAAAGCAAGTTGAGTTCCTTTGGTATCTCATATTGGGAGAAGATGTCAGTATGTCAGAGGACAAGATTGATACTATTCTTAAATCGGAGACTACAGAGTCTGTCAAGGATATCAAATCTTTTCTAAGATTCGCCAACATCTATCGATGCTTCATCGAAGGATTTTCAAAGATATGCCATCCCTTAACAGAGTCAACCAAGAAAACAAACAAAAAGTTTGATTGGAAAGCAAACATCTGAATACACATAGCCTTCAATACGCTGAACAAGTACTTTACTGAGGCCCCAATATTACAGCACTTCGAGCCTGTTTGGCCCGTGGTAATTGATACGGACGCAAGCGATTTTGCTATCAGCACAGGACTCTCCCAAGTCATTGATGGACGATTGCACCCGATAGCCAACCACTCTCAAAAGATTGATAAAGCCGAGATGCACTACGAAATCCATTACAAAGAAATGCTGGCCATAGTATCCATGTTCAAAGAATGGAGACATTATCTTGAAGGCACAGCTCATTCAAGCATTTTATTCACCAATAACAAGAATCTTGAATTCTTTACAACTACCAAGATCTTGAAGCAGAGACAAGCCGTTGGGGCTTAAGAGTTGGAAGGATATGATTTGAAAATATTCTACCAACCCAGTAGTGCAAATGGGAGACCAGATGCATTAACAAGGAGTTCGGAGAACCGCCCTGAAAATGCGGCAGGTTGTGCCGAAGACAATGAAAACTAGCCTATCCACCACGTTCCAAGACCTGATCAGTTGGTAATTGCTGAAGCAGAAACACTACAAGTAAAAGCAATGGGATTACGAGGCAAACAAATTGTGAATTCTTCTGACAAGTTGAGGGCAATTTCAGTAGTCCAGTTCAACCCATGGCTGATGCAGGCAGTGGTCAGCGCCGCTGGTAACGATGCTGCATAGCAAGAAGAATACGTCCGAGCAATGGAAGGTAACCCAAGCCCAGACATCTCGTTTGAAGACGAAGCCTTGAATTTTCAAGGCAGGCTGTGGATCCCGGACAATCTGCAAGAGAAGCAACAGGTGTTGGAAGCGGAGTACGATTGAAAGGTGGCTGGACACATGGGGCAGGACAAAACGATCAAGCTGTTCAGACAAAACTTCTTTTGGCTGGATATGGAGATATTCATCAAGGATTATGTCCGCTCATACCTGGAATGTCAGAAAAACAAAGCGGCTCGTCATGCTTGCAACGGTCTTCCTCAACCCCTCGAATTAGTATACAGCCCATGGGACTCGATTTCCATGGAGTTCAGTATCGAATTATCAGTATCAGATGGATGTTCATCAGTATGGGTAATTGTCAATCGCTTTACGAAAATGGCTCACTTCATCCCAATGCAAGATAGAGAGAAGAGAGCTACAGACCAGGTCAAAATCTTCTTGAAAGAAGTATGGAGATTTCATGGTCTACCATCGAACATAGTGTCAGACCAGAAGACTAGGTTCACCTCCTCGTTTTGATCCTCGTTGGTCAAAGCTCTGGACATTATGTTAAAGATATCTTCACCATCCCCGTGTCGAACGGACGGGCAAATGGAAAGAGTCAATCAAATGCTGGAATGCTATCTGCGGAATTACTGGAATTATGAGCAGGACAATTGGTCCAGATTATACCAATGGCAGAGTATGCTTATAATAACTCTCTCACCACCAATATGTAAATGTTACCATTCTTTGCAAACTGTGGGTTCGATCCTCGAACGAATTCGCCCATTGAAGCTGACATAAAGAATTAGGCATCAAGGAACTACGTTCACTGGATGACCAGCCTGCATGCACTGTGCCGTAAGGGCTTAGAGCAAGCATGGCAGCCAATTGGAAAGCACCATGACTAGTGGGCTAAGGAACCCCCAAAGTGTTCGGTTGGTGATTTAGTTATGCTAAATGGGAAGAACCTGAAAACTCAAAGACCATCAAGGAAACTTGATGCGAAGCTTCATGGACCCTTCAAGGTCTCGAAAGTGCTTTCGCCCACCACTGTAAAGATTGAGTTACTGAATTGATGGCATATTCACAATGCATTCCATATATCACTCATTGAATCTTATCGACTTGCCACTGACCCTACTAGACCTACACCTGAGCTTGCTTCAGCCAGCGAACGGAATGAGCTTGGTCATATTGTGAATGGCTACAAGTATGAAACAGGCTATGATGTTGAGGAAGTCATGGGCAGCCAGTACTACAAGGAACAGAAACAGGTTGTATATCTGGTCAAGTGGAAGGGGTATCTGGAAGAAGCAGATTGGACTGAGGAACCTTATAAGAAATTCGATGACAAGGGACTGTTGAAGGCGCATCACAGGCGGAATCCTCAGGCTGCAAAAGATAACAGGATCAAACGAACAGTTGAACTAGTACCTTTTGCCCACGAAGCGTTTTCAACGGCTAGCAAATCACTGGACACAGGATTTTGTTTCTAAGGGTACAAGGGGTCATAATTTTCCAGATCAAGAGAAAGATAGATCCAGAGCATAATGGATTGGGTTTTAAGGGCACATGGGGTTACAATTTTTCTAGATCATCAAAAGAAAAAAAAAAAAGCAAAGGTTTCTTAGCTGGACACACCTGATTGACTAACTCTGCTTGCTGCCATATGTCTTATCTGCACATAAGCAAACTGATTGGTCAATTGTGATTGCATGTCTCAAAGCAAGTGGTCGAAGCGAAATGGTCAGTGTGGATTCACCATGTCGAGTATTTCATATGATTCACTTCATCACACTGGATCATGTTTCGCCAAAGGCAACAGAGTACAGATCAGTATGGGGTATCATTGTTCAGAGATGAACTCACTAAGAGGTGGGGTAGTGTTACACCTAGCAAGTGTGTTGCGGGGTCATGTACGATCACCCGCGATTTCCCTGATAAGAAGTTATGGGCTATCACTCGTCTTGGATGCCAGAGGCAATCTTTTCGAATGGCCAGCAAACAAACACCCACACCATCGATCAGCAATGACAGCTAGTTAATGGTCGCGGTCGCTTCTGCTCCGAATCGCCGACGACAAATGGACTGCTGGCAAACAACTGAATGGCATTGGCCAAAGAAGCTGACAATCGCCGAAAACAAACGGACAGCCGGCAACAAGCTGAATGGTTCCAGCCAGAAGCCGACAACCTGAACTTAGGTGCCGACTCTCAACAGCGAGGCCGCTCTCTATCGAAAGAGGCCTATTTGCCTTGAGGTCATCAGATCCAAATGAAATTACTCGTCCGTAGGCACAACCCCGAGAGCTTGATGTCATAAAGGATACCAATGGTCTGAATATGATCTAATGACAATAAAGGCAATTGAGGATCGGGAAATTGGTGACCGCGGTAGTTGCTGAATGAGCGGGCATTGGTTCGCAGGTGGTTACAGTGCTGGAGCTCAAGAAACAAGCATAGATAGAAGTATTTGTTAGGGCAAAGACGAAGGTATAAAGACCTTGGGTTCTTCGAGGGTAGAAAGGGATCAACCTTCTCATAGAGGAGAACAAGCCTTAACAATATACGCAATGAAAAGCAAGTCCCGAATGAAGTCCAGATACTCCCTTGACCAGGTAAACCTTGAGTGAAGCTTCCGGGGTTACAAAGGTAGCCTCGTCATTCAAAGAAAAGCAATACGATTTAACATCTACTGCTTATTTAATATGAGTATTTACCAATCACATGAATATCAAAATCTCTACTTCCCTAAAAATCTTCTATCAGGGACAAGCCCTCTGGGCTCAAGAGTGGGCAGGATATAATTTGAAAATATTCTTCTGACCTGGCAGTGCAAACGAGAAACCAAATATATTGTCCAGGTATTCAAAGTACTATTCCAAAACATGGAAAGTTAGTACTGAAGAAAATGACAATCTGCCGTCCGCTATATTGTAAGATTGGATCAGTCGGTAACCGCTGATGGGAAAGGAGTACAAGTGACTGTAATAATGTTACAAGGTCAATAGATTGCAATGTCTTCTGAAATATTGATAGCAATTTCAGTAGTCATATTGAATTCATGATTGAAAGAAGCAGCAGTCAGTGCTGCCAAAAACAATGTTACATAGCAAGAAGAGTACATCCAAGTGCTGAAACTCAACTCCAGCCCAGACATTCTTTCGAAAACAAAGCCTTCAACTACAATGGCAGATGATGGATCCCAACAATCTAGGATTCAAAAATCGAATATTCATAGCTGAGTACAATTCGATGAAAGCAGAACCGATGGGACAAGACCATACCATTGAGTTGGTTAGATAGAACTTCTTTTTGCCTAAAACACACAAATTTATTGAGGACTATATCCATTCATACCAAGAATATCAAAAGGATACAGCAGCTTGACACTTATGCTATAGTCTTTTACAGCGACTTGATAGAGCATACTCCACAGGGGATTTGATTTCAATACACTGTAATATTGAATTGCTTGGATTACGCAAATGCTCATCAGTATCGGCAATTGTCAACCACTTCAAGAAAACTTCTCTCTTTATTCCTTTTAAAAGATTGAGAGATGAAGTGTACTGACCAGGTTGAAATTTTTCTGAAAGCGATATGGTGATTTCTTGGTCTATGATCGAACATAATGTCCAATTGGAAGTCTAGATTCCCCTTTCTATTTTGGTCTGTATTGGTAAAAGCTTATGATATTAGTTTAAATATGTCTTCACTTTTTCACTCTCAAACAGATAACCCAACAGAAGGAGTCAATCCAATTCTTGAATGCTAACTGTGGAATTAATACAACTATGTGCAGAATAATTTGACCAAGATGTTATTAATGTCAGAGGATACTTGTGATGACACTCTCACCACCACTATGGAAATGTCACTATTTCTTGCAATTTGAGTTCAATTTTTAAAAAGATTGACCAATCAAACCTGAAGCAGAGAAACTATTATCTAGAAAGTATATTTATTGGATGACCAGCATGCATACACTTGGCTGTAGGATTTTTGAACAGGCACAGAAGGCATTGGAAATATACCATGACAGGCATACTAAGAACCCTCCAAAGTATTCAAATGGCAATCCACTTATGATTAATGGGAAGAACTTCAAAACTCAAAGGCCATCTAATAAATTATATATAAAGCTTCATAGACCCTTTGAAGTCTCCAAGATACTCTTGCCATCCAATATTATACTTGAGATATCAATATGACACATGTTAGAGATCAACCCATTGTTATATATTCAGGATAATGGCTATGAAATCAAAAGTAATATCATATAAAACAGTTTCTGCATTGAAGTTGAATGGAAATTGCATTCATATTAAATTTATTTTGAAGCCATTGCAGATGCACTGTCTCTCGGTACAATTATTTTGGTAGTTTAACTCGATTGAACATGCAACTGTAGAAGGCCCACCTTTTCTTATCCATCCAATTCCAATATCTTTTCCAGAACAAACTTCAGATCATTTTTTTGAAAAAGTAATATCTATGATATATATACATAAAAGGAATTTTTCTGTACTCTGAGATAGCAAGTCTGGCAAATCAATAATATGCACCACAAAATGATATCATAAAGTATACTCAGACAAGCCTGATAGCAAAGTAGAACACTTCCTAGTACTTAGCAATCTATTTGATGTATAGTTCAACAAATGGTCTGCCTCTGAATTGGTATCTCAAGCAAATATGATAAGCAAAATGCAATGGAAAAGTAGATTGCAGAATTTTGGAGAGTTCAATAACAGCAGCAAGAAAGAGCATTGCAGTAGCAAAAGCAGCAGTATAGAAAGAAAGACTCTAAGTAAAGAAGATTGGTGGCTGGAACAATGAAATTTATATTTGAAGAGATAATGAAAGCAATTGATGATAGTGTTTACAATGTTACAACTTTGAATAAGGAAGATAATGATAAAAATAAGAATGAAAATAGTAAAAACAATGATTATGCAAAACTCAATGACAACAATAAACATAAATATATCGTCAATACAATCAATCAATCAGTATATAAATAGCTTGATATCTTTCACATGAAGTAAAAATTGACAGATGAAGAAGATTACTTTTGCAAATGCAATAGAAAGTATAGCACTGCTGATTGAAAGACTCTGGCTGTAGTTACCTTGAATACAATTCCCAATTGTTTTTGAAATTCTAATCTGTGAGATTGTAATTGGAATCAATTTCTGACTTTTTTTGATTTTGATATGTATATGACTGCTGGGTTCTATTAATCTATTGCTGTTGGAACAAAGTCCATCAAAAATAACTATCAAGTATTCTGACTCTTATAAAGATAAGTGATTCAGAATTGATTTGTAGATAACATTTCTAAAGGGAGTGAATATATAATAGTTTGTATTTGAGGTCCACAAATGTTTTTTTTTCATATTGTGACATTGGGAAAGGGTAATATCATGAAATCTCATTTGCAAAACATATCTGATTTCTAAAAGGTAATCATATTATAATGAGTAGTGTGGTCAAAACCCAAAATAGAATTTCAAGGCCACCACACACAATAGAGGAACACACCGAGAATGACTGTAAATCCTCTTCTGCTACGAAGCCATATAACACAAATAACCGAATTTGAACGAACACAACCATGTCGGAAGAACTTGAACAACACAGCTCTCTAATATCGCTTCTGGAAGATGCCGATATGTTAAGGGATGAACTCAGCCACTTATCTGATAGTAATAGCGATGCATATCAGACAAAACTGGATTCCGCCATCTCGCAGTACAACAAATGCCAAGATATTGTTGAACGTGCGTCCATGTTCAGTCCAAATGAGTCTCTGGACGATCTCACAACCTCTGATATGAGGTACTATTGCTGTACTAAAATTTGCAAAAGACAAGTCAGACTGCTGAGATCTGTTCAGGTGTTTAGTCATCCCCTTCAGAATTGCCGAGTTGAGTTTGAAGGAAAAGTCGCCGGACAGGAAGGTAGCGATACAGCGGTCAATGGAGCAATATAAGGAATTCATTGCACTGTGCGATTTATACGACCTTGTCACGCCAGACGAGATGTCTGCCGCCCGGAATGCATGGACTAAGGGATTGATTTCTTCATTGCCACCGGACCCCGGAGCACGGCGAAAAGCAAAGATAGCACAATTTAAGACGGAGAAGGAATTGGAGTCTAAAATACAGGTACAACGAGTGCTGGAGTGTCCCAACATGTTTTGTTGATCTTCGCTGAAACTTGCGCCTATACAGTCCCTACAATGCAATGCTATTGCTGACGAGGAGGACCAACGGTTGTACTTCAAGGCATTATTGAGACTTGCGATAATGCAGACTATACAGGCACTTGAAATGATTGTATTAGAACTTGATATATTGGCGAAGGGCCCGATCATGTTTGAAGATCCCATGAAACAGGGGGATGTGTATGACTCTAGGAGCCGTTCGCCAAATACCAACACATACGACGATAAGCTGGACAACACTCCGGCTCATATCAAAGGTGGGACCCTGTTGTCTAAAGACGGCAAGCCACTACGTCCTTTCACTCTGATCAATAAACGGATGCAAGCGAAGAGTGGTGTGTTTCGACCAAGCCACAACCTACCAACTATGACCATTGATGAATACCTCAAAGAGGAGCAGAAGAGAGGTGGTATAATAGAAGGTGGAGGGTCAGTATGTCATCGACCATTATGCCCATAGGGTACTGACAATTCATAGTGAGAAGTCTGGCATCAGACCGGAATGGGACGAGGATGATTTAGAATTATCAGATCGCGACACGATGAAGGCTCGTGAATGGGATGCATTCAAGGAGCAGAATCCAAGGCAAGCAGCGTACAACGAGATCTACAGTAATCATCTAACCAGCAATAGGGGATCTGGTAATACTTTAAACAGAGGCTAGTCCATTAACAACAAAGCAGTCATTATTAGTCTGACGACTGATATTGCTGTTCTTTGAAAACCATAGATATACTTTACACCCACGTGAGAGCATAAGATTTAAAACCCTAGTTCCGTTGGTCAGTTGTGGAAATACAAAGCACTCCTCCAATTAGGTATAAGATAGAAAGGATATTTATTTAATTATTATTTTGGGCAGCTAGTCTTTTCAAAGCGCAGTGATCAGTCCCTGATCATTCAAGAAAAATATACAGACACTGGACTATGTCTTGAAGAAGTAATGTCTGCTGACAAAAATTTAAATATAACATGTTTGATATTTTGCAATAAAAAGAAATTCCGAGGAATTCACTACTTTATTATTTAATAATTCATTATTTATTTCAAATAGGAAAAAAACTTCAAAAATTATTGAAAATAATTGTGCAACAGCAAGTGTTGTTCCAGTGCCCATTCAAAGAATAATTGTTGTGTTTCAAGACTTGTTTTGAAAATGAAAGTTTAGAAGTTTTATTCAGGACGTAGAAATTGAAGTTATTTGAAGAATCAAAATAAAAAGAAATAACTACTCTAATACATATATTTTTCAGTTTTATTTTCTTTATTGAGATAGTTTTCTTTCAATTTTGAAAGTACTTGGTAGTTTTTATATTTTCAATATACTTCTAATAGATATTTTTATCTATATTGCTTTCTAAAGTCTCTATACCTAACCAGTTCCAAATCAATACAATTTTCTTTACAACTATATCAGTTTTTTATTTTCACTCCAGTTTTAATATTATCAATTGCTTGTACTTTAATCAGTACTAAACTTGATATCAATTTTTCAACTGGTATTTCTTTCCATTTTTATTGTTTTTTAAAAATTTCAAGTATTTATATAATATTTAATTTATTGACCACTAATTTCCATATCATTCCAATATTATTGTAGCTTTTAATCTGATTTAATATTGGAAACTGTGTTGGACTTCTGGTACCTTCTTTTAAAAGACAATCACTTTCATAATATATGAATATTCAATTATACTATCTTGATATATTATGTAATATATATAAGAATGAGGTATTATATCATTTCATATATTAATAATATACTTCACATGTCAGGTGATATGTAATGTATTATTCATTTATATATCTGTGGATAGTTCTAATTTCACTGTATTCCATTCTGGCAACTTGACAATTTTATACTGTGCAGTGCATAGGTGATATAGCTTCTATGGTTGAAAAACTTGGTTTGTATATGTGATCAGATGGTTATCAGTATGGAATATTATAAAAATTTTCCCTTCAATAGTATATGGCTAGTGAATTGTTTTTTCTGGTTATATTCGATCCATCTGTATATTATGAAGTCCATATTGAATATATATCAAAATTGCTGGCAGGTATTGGGCAATAATAGTATTCTTTATGCTTGGAAACTTATTATATTGACCAGCCAGAATATTTTTTAGAATTAAAATTACAGAATCCAGATCTATTTCAAAGGGCTTTGATTGGTGAAATATTATAGTGATTTATTGTATATATATTCACTACTGGAAGAATATTGTGTTGGCAACAAATCAAGTAGATATTGAGATGAAGTTAAATTTGGGATTTGCAGATATGGATTGGTTTGTTACAAATAAATTTGCCAACTAATGAATTTTGAATAAATATTTATATATAAGTTGTTCAATTAGCTCAATTTTTGGATAATCATTTAGCTGTTCAAGTTTTTTCTAAAATGAACCAAAAATTGAACTGATTGGGCCAAACCTGTTTACTTATTTTTATTTAAAAATAGACTATAGTTTAAATAGATTACAAAGTATTTTTTTAATAAATTCAAATAACTATAAACCAAATTGATTTGTCACTTTTTTTACACTTCTACAGTTCATTGCCAATACTTTAAAAATTCCATTCCATATATCTTGATTGTGCATTTTTGAGTGCAATAAATTGTATATAATTGATCCATTTGATATTTCTGATAAATGATCTATCTGTTAATAAAACACTATTGATATTTGGAATTTAGTGTACAGCCTCTTACTTACTTCTATTAATATTTCAATATGATATAGTATTTCAATTGTTGATAATGTCACAAAACATATCAAGAAGCTAGATATCAATTTTTAAATATAGTGTACAAAATTTATAGTATCAATAGTTTTGGGTCTAGTTATCCATTGAACTCATATTGAAAAATTGTTTAAAAAGATTACTTCTCAATTGTTTGTTTTCAGTAATTTCAATATACCAGTAATAAAATCAATTGCTAAATACTCCTAGCAATCTAGTATGACAAGTAGTAGTTTTTGGAGAATTAATTATTTTCCAGCTGGATAATTTACGCATATTAATATGGCATACTCCTTTATATAGATTTGTACTTCATTGTATATCTCAGGCCACAAAAAGTGCCGGGATATAGTTCTATAATGTTACACCATGCAATTTTCTTGATTAGAATGTCATCAGTCATCACATGTTTCAGATACCAGATTTACTATTTTTGGATGGCTAGCAAACAATTAACCATATCTTCAATAAGCAACAAAAACTTGTTAATAATTATGGTTACTTCTGCTCCAAATTGTTGAGAAAAAATGGACAGCCACTATACAGCTGAATGGTATTGGCCCAGAAGCTAACAACTTGCTGAAAACAAACAGGCAGCCAGCAACCAGTTAAATGGCACCAGCCAAGAAGCCCACAACCTTAGAATATTTGCTGACCCCAGACAATAAAGGTGCTTGCAATCAAGGCAGGTGTATATAACTGGAGGCCATCATATCAAAAGGGTACTTCTGGACAGGTAGCAGAAGTCCTCAAGCTCAATATTATACAGCATACTGGTCTGATTATAATCTCAATGTTGGTGGAACAATTGAGTATTGAGAAATGGAAAGTGCAATAGTTGCCATGGAATGGGCATTGGTTCAAAGATGGTTAAGGTACTGGATCTCTACAGAACAGTATAGTTAGCAGTATTAGTTTGAAAGCAAAGCAAGAAATGTAAAGACCTCTGGGTTGTTCAAAGGTAGAAAGACATCAATCATCCTTCCGAGGAGAAAAAGCCTTGACCATACACATATTGTAAACCTATTCTTTACAATGAAATTTTTTTAGTGATTGTCACAAACTGTGTGAAGCTCCTGACCTCCATTCTATGCAGTCCTGAATTAACTTTGGATACTCTTTCATCAGGTATACCTGGAGTGATACTTCCAGTAATACATTATATTATTAGGAAAGGGATACTTGTATGGCAGGTATAATTTCCACCGACACCTATACATCAAGTAACCTTGATGCCATATGACACCACCTGCCACAGTCAAGTCAACTTCTGTAATTCAGTTAGAATCCACTTGCAGCTTGCAGAATATGAATCTCTCAACTCCTTTGATAGGATCAACACTCTGGTGAAAAAATCAGAAGAACCTTTGAAAAATTATATGGGAAATGCACCTCACATGCCTCATCTATGGAACCCCTTCATGACAAATACAGCTTGGTAAGGATACAGCCTAAGTATTGATGATTAAGTCTTTATCGAATATTAAACAAGATATAGTGGCTTGCATATGCATTGCCAAAATCAGGACAAATGTTTTTGTATGTACTACAGTGGAGGAACCCACATAACAATCAGAACAGTAGCAGCCATGCTATCATCCATAGTCACAGCCATAGACCATTGTAATCAGTGAATGCCTACAGACTATATACCACTTCGATTTTATTACCGATTTCCACACTTCTGGCCCTCAATCTTAAATACTTCTCACCCAGATAATCAGCTATGGGTGCAACCCAAACAAGAAGCCCAAGCTCGATTATTTTTATGTACATAACCCCTCTTGAGCAATTTTTCATAGCCATATATTGGCAGAATCAGACTCCAGCATAACAGATGCCTATACAGTGGTGAGAAGATAAATTTTATTGATTTTATCCTGCAATAGGAACAAGCAGAAATTGTAATATCAGACTCTCATGATGAACAATATTCTGGACTGGGTTATTCAGGTTTTGGATGGAATCAATGGAAAGCTAGGATGAATGAACACTCCAAATCGGAAAGCAAGGCAAAAGAATTTTCAAATACAGACAGCCCTACCAGAATAGGCTCAGGCTTACCAAATGGCTCAGTAGAAGGCAAAGTGAAATATATGATTCTATTTGCTGAAAAGTTGACATGATGGAAAGGGCTGAATTCAAGAAGCATTCATATATAGTTATCCAATTCCAAGTCAGTATGGCTAACTTGTAAGCAGCTATGGTTCTGATAATGGCCCAATCCACTGAAGCTTATGAAGGGATATGGTCTGCCCTCAGTGACCAAAGTCAACGTTCTGGAAGATCCTGGGGAATCCTTGCAACTCTGTTCGATAATAGTGAATAAGTCCAAGAATGCCATTCTCTGCGGGTTAAATTCCAATCCCAGGAGTGGGCAGATGTCCAGATGAATGGTAAAATGATGATGGCAAGTGGATGGTGGGACAATATACCAAGTTCAATATTGAGGCATAGAGAGTGAATGAAGAAGTACAGAAAAGGCACACAATGCCGAACAGAAGAGAAAGGCAGTACAAGAATGAATGAAGAAGAACTCTGAGGGATAATTTGAAGAATTCACCTGAGTTTTGCCAACAAACCTCTCAAATGGAAAAATGAAGTGATTATTATGCTCACTGGCATCGTTGGTGTGGACACCAAATGAAGGGAATACAATGCCTGTTGAGCAGAGGCTCTGGCTTTGACATACTATATATAATGGTTTTAGAATATGGATCAAAGAGACTGTGACTCCACAACAGACTGGTTGTGGAGAAAGTGCAGAAGGTGTCAGAGGAGACCCTCCCAGTGACTCCAAGTCATCTAGCTCTAACTCAACAAGCTCCAGCTCTCTTGATAGTGGAAATGATATTCTCCCACATCTTCCACCACAAGAAGGAATGGATTATAGTGAATCACCTTAATTACTACCACAAGTACCCCCCCAACCACCAAGAATACAGAATGCTCGCAAGAAGCAAAAAATTGAGTTTCCCTATAAGTTTAAGAAAGACCCAATGGACAAGTCAGACACCTACCACAATTGATTAACAGGAGTGGATCACTTCTTCAGATACTTCAAAAATGAGTATAAGGATGATAACAACAAAATTATCTTCATTGGAACTATTGTTCAAGAAAAGCTTTGGCCTGGTGCAACAAATAAAATGAACAGATTAGAAAGCATTTTGCAGTTGACTTATGGTCAGCCTGCCCCAGTGCTATGGAGGAACCATTCATTGATCCAGTGAAATAAACATAATGCCACCATAAAATGAAGCAATTGCAGTACAAGAGATATATCCAGCACTATATTATAAACATAGAGGACTTAAATTACCATTTTTGCTTGTCAGAGATTGTATGGTAAAAGGCTATACACAGTGGGTTAAATGAAAAAAATGAAGAATTCTATATCATTTTCAAAATTTCAACAAATAATGATTTAGACAGCGAAGTACTGCTCACACAAGTTGGCCATAGTTATGAGAGATACCTGTAAGAAATGTTCCATTACAACAATAACAAGCCCAAAGCAAACAATAATAATACAAGGACGCATAATAATGATTGTAAAGCTAAGGGAAATCAAGCAAAGATGAACCTAGAGGAAGGTTCCGACTCTGAAAAACCTTGAATGGAAAACACTGGAAATAAACCAGTCAATATTGACAAAGGCAATGGCCGGAAAGATATTCTGAAATCGTTGCTGGAAGCAGAAGCCAAATGCAATGAGTACAAGCACTACAGTTCCTCAGAGCATCAATGAGTATTCTATAGAAATACTATCAAAACCTGATCCAGTAAAAAGAAGAAGAATAAGATGCCTGGAAACAAATCATCATTGCCAGATCTAATTACCACTTTTTCGAAGACTAAGCCCAGGACTCTGGCTGACCCAATTCCACAGCTAGCTGTAGCAACCTCAAGCACTTGAAAGGTTTATATAGTGGACTCTGACAGTATGGAGATAGGTAAATAAAATGAATGTCTTTGCCTTTCTTTTGTTCTATGGAATGATGGTTTGTCCTATGGGTTTTGAAGTACAGACACTTCTGGTTCTTATTGATGGATTTTGAGGTATGGACATATCGGGTTTTTGTATTTATAGATACAGATATTCATATTTGGTTTGGGATATCTTTGGCTTCTTGCCAATGCAGTCATTGGTATTGCTTATAAGTTTTCGATATTCAATATGCTTCCTTTTCTGCCATCTATGACAGGGTGGCTGAGGATGAATTCAATACTCAAAATATACCGGTCATACAGCATCTAAATCTGACACCGGACAAATTCTTACTAACCAACTTGATTATATTTATTCAAACTTTATTTGTATATGGATCCATGATTACTACAACACATTACCGCTGGAGCTGTATTGAACGGCAGTTCATCATGGTTGTTATCTGAAAAAATCGAAAATATATAGCTACAGCCACTGGACCTCAGCCTATACCTCTGGAACCAAGCCACAATTGCTACCTGAATCTAAAACAGATTCAAGATCTATTGTATGCGTGTTTGTAATCTTTTGAGACCAGAAAAATGTTGCTGTAATAGTTCTTTTGGAAACTGGTTGTGATATACCTATGATATTCAAGTATTGGGCCAATTCATATTGTGTTCTATTTGTAACTTGAATGGAACCAAATATTGTCCAAAACTTTAATAAACAAAGAGTAGAAGGAGTGGGTTTGCAGTATACCTTCCCCAGTACTCTGCAGTATGAGTCCTATTAAACCAAAGAAACCTTTGAAATTGGTCCAATGGTGAATTCATCTGACATAATATTACCTTATGCGTGGATCATCATGTATGGAGCACTTAGTGGAGTTACCACAGAATATGAGAACCTCCAGTTCATGTGAAAACACTGAAACCAACATTGCACAAAGGCAGCTACATCTTTGTTTTCAATGGAATATGATTCCATTTTGAAGTTTAGTACTGATCCCCTACACATTGGAGTCATTGATTCAATGTATGTAAATGCAGAACACAAGATTCAACTAAATTGGGTTAAGTAAATTCCATGGCAGTACAGAGGCTTTCAAATGTTATACAATGAAGAAACTGCCAGTGTTTTTCTGCTTAATTGATCCTACCATCATGCCATTGACTTACATGATTGAGAGCAACCTCAGTGGGGTCTCACCTATACGCTCTCAGGGAAGGCACTTTTGGTCCTTACGGAATATCTAAAGGAAATGGTGGATTCTGGAATGATCAATTCTAGCAAGTCAATCAGCAAAACCCAATTTTTGTTGATTAAGGCTATTCAACGTTCTGCACCTATAAATATCACAATACTATGTGGGCGTTGGCGAGAATAGACCCTGTAGGGGCGTCATTGCGAAGATATAATGAGCGATTCAGGAAGCAATCATGAATGCTTTGTGAACCTCGTTAAGCACAGCGGAAATTGGATTTTCACCTCTCATACTACCTGATTGAGATCACAATTGCAATTTCCAAATACAAGTATACTTGTATACGAGTTCTCATTAAACTAAGCTCTAGCCTCTGACACTAATTACAAGCTTCACAATCTCATTTGACAATCTCATATCCCCATTCGACTGAACAAAGTATGATAATACAAGTAGAGCAGCCAGTCGAGAGCCAATAATTGATGTACCCCAGAGTGCGTGCTCTGTCTTGATGTACTCGGCGAGGCAAATCTATTGAGCATACCCACGAGTCAATCGCAGTTGATCTGCAACAGTTTGAAGGGGGTCAGCACTGGGGGAGGAAGAGGAGGAGGAGAAAGAGGAGGAGTAGAGCAGCCAGCCAGGAGCCAATAATGGACGTGCCCCAGCGAGTATGCACCGTCTTGATGTACTTGTCGAGATGAATCGATTGAGCATATACATGAGTCAATTGGATATGTTCTACAATAGTTCGATAGAGGTCAGCACTGCTAAGGAAGTTGAGCAGCCAGTCAAGAGCCAATAATAGATGTACCCCTGCGTACTTGCATTGTAATGATGCACTGGACCAGACAAATCGATTGAGTATACCCATGAGTCAATCGTAGTTGATCTGCAAAAGTTCGAAGGAGGTCAGAAGTGGCGGAGGAGACCGACCAGTAGAGCAGGCAGTCGAGAGCTGATAAACGACGTACCCCAGAGTGCGTGCAGCATCTTGATGTGCTCAGCGAGATAAATTGATTGTGCATATGGCCCAGTCAATCAGAGTTGATCTGCAAACATTCGAGATGTGGTCAGCACTGGAGGAGGTGGTGGTGGTGGTAGAGGGGTAAATCAGCCAGTCGAAAGCCGATAATGGACGTACCCAAGTGTACTTCCACCGTGATGATGTACTCGACATGACGGATCGATTGAGCATTCTCACGAGGTGATCGGAGTTGATCTTCCAAAGTTCATCAGTCGTTGGCAGCGGATAAGAGCAACAGCAGGAGGACGAGAAGTGGAGTAGCCAGTCGCAAGCCATTGATGGACGTATCTCAGTGCACTTGCACCGTCCATTAGGAAAAGATTTCCGCCTATATAGGCGCCATACCCACCTATGTGAGAGACTTTGGCAGTGGGTGCATTGGGAGCATACGTAGGTGGCAACTATATTGATAGTCATATTTATAGCAATGCTTGGAGTTGTTAGTGCAACAGTAAGCAAGGTCAGCCCTATTTGCAACACCGTATCATAATTACGCACTCATTCACTTTATTCATAGACAACTCACAGTTGCTCAAGCAGTAGATTATGGAAATTTTATTGATGTATTTCATCAGCAAGTTATATACCATTGAGGATGCGCCTTGGAAGATTGTTACGACAACAATGTGCATTGGTAGTCGATCTACCGTTACTATCCTCATACGTAGCGTAAATTTCATTGTCAATTGACTGATCTCACAACTCGCCCAGAGTTGCTTTGGAAACTCTCAGTGAAGTCCTTGGCATATATAAATGGCCCATGGAAACAATCCATTTGGCAACCAAATGTACAATATGTTAACTTGTCTAAACAACTATTTACGCAGCCAAAGCCTTTTTCCCCCACCAGCATGTGCCTTGTTCAACTTCTCCTCCATTCCATAATAAATTGTTTTCTATGTTTTCAAATCAATATAACTATTTACAATCCAGCCACAGTTAGTTGCCTTTGAAGTGGATGGAGCCTGGGTATGAGATGAGCAGTGCCATAGATATGGTCTACAGCCAGCACCTTGTAGGCATATTCTTCCAATACTGGAACAACTGTGACCATCGAAGAGATGGCATTTGGCAATCCTCCATGGATTGGTTTTGTGACCAGTACAAATGCCAAATATTACATGTGACTGAGAATTTGGAGTTTGCAAACACAAAGTAATTGGTATGGTAAGTGCCCTTGCAATACTGTATGAGCAGGTTCAGCAAATCTCTGATGTTCTTGGGCCATCTTCACCCATACCCAATCATTTTTTGATTGTTCTGTATACCATTCTTTTTCTCCAGTCGCTCCAATTGTCTCATAGGTCAATTGGTCATTAAATTCTTCGATAGGGATCCCAATGGTATAGAATCAGGTGGCCTCGCATGTCCACAGGTTATCAATATTGATGTTCATGTATGTGATCTTCAAATATGCTAACGTCAAGTTGACAAGACATCTCTGGAGAATGTGGTCATGGCTATATGAATTGCAAATATCTCCACATATAGTTACTCCCTTCTGTATTGAGCCAAAGAGCACCTGTCGCTTGACTTCAAAACTCTGTGTAATGATTTGGCCAGTGGCAGTAATTTGATATCTTTCGTCCAATTCTGGTGGCCTACTTGTAACCTTGCTGAAACTATTTGTGTTGAGGTTTATTGGCCGTACTACAACTGCATCTCAGCTGAGATAACAATCGACAATCTGCCGATAGGCATCTCCGGTCTTATCGGAGGCCAGATACCTGTCTTTGATATGGGTTTCGTGAGCTGCTTCACCAACCTGAGTTGACCACTGTCGGAACCCCCCGAATCGCTTGATTCATTGCCGGAAGTATGTCATTAGATGATGTTTTGGGAGGTTGAATGACGACTTCTCCTCCAGGTGATCAGCTACTTCTGACTTTATCCAATTGTTGCAGTCAATGAGTTGATGTTTTCATTTGTTGGCAGAGCAATTTCTGTAATTGTCCATATCTCCATATCGCACCTGATTGAGCTCTTTCTGCAATTCTTTCGATTGTTCAGTTGTTCACTTGTGCACCCGATATCGCAGGAAGACATGTTTGAAGTGGTGAAAGCGATGCAGAGTATCATCCATAAGATAGAAGTTATCCTCAGCCTGGGACGGGTATCAGCAGTAATGGTAAAACCCCAGGAGCGCTCTGGTGCATTGGATGGCATCATCAAATTTTCCTTTTTCAGGGACATTCGGACCACGTAGAACGTTGGTGACGACTGCAAGCAGATTGCGGCTAATCATTCTAAGTTCTTTTCCAGTCCACTGGCTAACTGTCTCACATGTTTTCTTGGGTTTTGTTATTGTCAAGTATGCCGGTAAGGAAAACCACAGCTCATAGTATTTTGGGTATCGTTTGAACTTCTTCATGAGTTGTTGGAGCCACCCCAGAAGATGTTTCAACATGCCCAACTGCATTGTGTGAAGGAGATCTGGATTTGGAAGATCACTGACAATTGAACTGGTATGCCATAATATATTCTAATTAAAATCGATGCCATGCTCTCCAGGAATAGAGACAGCCTCAACAGGATTGTAAGTAACTGGCTTGACAACTGGCAGAGTTGAAGAATCAACATTGCTGGAGCTTTCAGCAAGTTGGTGAACTCTAGTATCATTGGGATTCTGCAAGTTTGCTAAAAAAATCTTCTGCATCATATAAGGTTGCTTGGGCAACTTGGTAGAATACTTGATAAATGTTATTATCGCATAGTGCCACCGGTATGTCATTATACCTGCCCAATTCCTTCTTTTCAACTTCATACCAAGGACTTCATCCATATCCATAATTTTGCAGTACCGCATGCTCTGGATAGTTGGCAACCCATCCAGACAGAAACATATGGCATTGCTGGTAATGACTGTCGGCACAATAAGCGGTGAACGGACAATTTTGCGCATTGGTCAGAGGCTGCAGCAAGTTGTTGGGAACAATCTGCATGACAAGTCAATCATCGGCTCATTGGCAGGCCATTTGGGGAGCGGGGATATGATAAAATTTCAATGGCTGTGGCAGAAGTGCTACCAAGACAATGCAGTGAGTTGTTGGTTTCATCTATATGGTGCTGGAAAGGTTGCCAATGGTCATGTATACTGGCCATGCATTCTTATCGCCAGAGAAATTTGTAAGATATGTTGAATCGGAGAAGAAAGTCAGGGGCACAACAGTTTTGCCTTCTGGAAGACAATGCTAAATGTTGTCAGAACAATTTGTTCAATTCTTCAGGCAATTGACATACCTGGATTTCCAACCACCAGCCTGCTGTGTACATCTTATTGTATAGACGACACACATCATTGCTGAAATGATGCTCAGGAGCATACACTAGATCCTTCTCGTATGCCTTTTGACGCAAAAGCCATTTGGTTCATAATATGATATCCCAGGAGTAAAACTCAATCAGCTCAGGGTGGCTTTAATTCCATATGAATTTTGTCGTTTGCTTCATGCATGCTGAATGGCTAAGGCCATCAGACATTAGGTCGATCATCTGATGGAGCATATATGTTGACTTTAGAGATTGTTTGACTGACTGTTGGAGCCCCACATATCCCTTTAACAAATTATCATTCGGACTCAAAGTCACTCCATACACAGTCAATATCTCCGAAAGGCGAAACTCAGCAGCGTCGGAAAATAGATGCCAAGGGATGGCATGACCAGGTGTGGTGTTGTCTTCGGTCCTGGTGGGAACATAGTCCAGTGGCAGACCAGCATGTCGGAATGCATGTATTACTGGTACTGATTCTGCAGGTACTGAAGGCTATGGTGATTGTGATTGTAGGTAATCGACCATACCTGGCATGGGATCATGGTTCTGAAAGAAAGCGGGTGGGTTTTGATTATTCTCATTGTTTGGGCAACTCTTGACGTTTCACGTTCGCTTTTTATCATTGATAGCTAAACTCGGATGTGATTTTGACATAAAGTATGATGTCGCTCGCATCATTGCATTGTGCTCTTGGGGATGATTCTTCCCCATATACTTAGTCCTCCAGGTATCAGAGTTGAAACACTTGCCATAGATCTTGCAAATGAACATTTCGACATTTTGCTTCTTAGTTGATGGCATTGGAAACTTTAGACGTTGACATGATTATGTATATTGTTGAGAGTGAATACCTTATGATTGATTGTGAATAACGTGTTTATTGAAAACTCTAACATTGATCGATAGATGGCTGTTCTTCCGCAGTCAATCAATGAGTTGATGAGTATAAAAAGATGAGCTTGAGTTTCTATGAGTCTTTGATGGTTGCCCTGGCAACTGAAGCCATTTCAGTGCTTGGAACGAAAAAGAAGTATGTACTCTAGACATCTCCATTAGTATGACCACTCACAGCCTCAAACAAAAAAGTTCGATCGACAATATGCCAACAGCCAAAATTCTGACTATGTAAATGAAGTTTGCCATAACCCCCCAAGATGTCAACTCGTCAAAGCCAAATGAGCAGGTGTTGAATAGCATCGGTATTCGCCGGCAAATGTCTTAGGAGCGTGTACAGGCGAGGAGTACTTATTCAGAAGTGTTGAAGTGGTACTAACAACTTACAAGGTTGCCTTTTCGTTACAAGGATTAGTTGGAGTTGTAGTTTTCATTGGCATTGGTATGTATTCGAGAGCATATTGCCAGCTGATTCGACCCTACCCACTGTGGTAGCACTTTGTTGAGTTGGCAGCACGGTTCTTGATTTCTGGGTGGAGTTCTTGGAGGAAGCAAATTTGATTTTTTGATTTCGGCATATGGTTCAGTAATATATTCAATAGACAGTCCACGTGACAGTGCTTCAAGGCGCCACTGCAACCCGGGACGTTGCTGCCTAGATACATACAAACAAGTGATATTGAGTGTTTGTAGCCAAACCAAAAAGTCTTCCAACTGGTAAAACAACTCATAGAGTCATCACAAAAATGTAAATAGATGAATATTCATATCCTGCAGATTACGACCTCTTTGGAGCATGGTGGGTTGTGAAACAGTGAGCTTAGTGTTATTTGTTATGATTGGTTTTGACAAAAGAAGGTATCAAACCATCATCTGAAATCAATCTTGAACTTCGACACTTGTTCACTCTTGACAATGCAAGCACTTGCCCTGACAACTTGGAAGGTTGAAATGAACTGCTTGTAGTGTTTTCAACACAATCCGACATTCTCATATGGTCCAACTTGAAATTTATGAGATGATCGGTAGGATACAAACCCTCGGTTCTATATAATCAAACATGATACCAGTTGAATCATAACTTGCTTCTGCAAAACAATTTTGATATATCAGGGCGCCGCTTCTGGATACTCATCCAATTTCCTCCATCAATCCCAAGGTTCACTCATCATCTCTCGCGCGATATCCACCGTCTTGGTGTCTGAATTCTATCACGTGACTACCCATAAACTAATTATAACTTCAGCAGATCGCCTCAACAACGCCAAAGGTTGTTTGGCTGATATCAGGTACAATCTTTTTCATGCATGTCGGTATAATCAATCCATCGCAAATCATTGTCATATCAATTCTTAAAGTTCTTTCGCCAACCCTCCTCATCTATACTATGAGGTAGGTCAATCTCTCCCATTGTCAAGGGTTCAGGGCTCAGTATCGAGGGTTCAGGGCTCGAGGCTCTAGGTGTTATGAGAACCGGAAGCTGGGTGGTCGAGGAATCTAGGAGTAGCCTGTAGCTACGAAACAAGTACTGTATACAACAGGCTCAATCGAGAATCACCAAGTGTGAAAAAAGTGAAAGCCGAAGCTAGTTGATTGTTTTATACACGAGAGAATGAGTGAAGAAAGAAACTTATTCTTCGCCAATCGCCTGGTTTATATACAGTCATTCACTCGTTCAATAATACCTCTGAACTCCTGCTATCTTTGTACATCGCTTTTGCACGATTCTGTCGTTTCCCGTTTGAAACCTGATTTCATTCTTGTTGTGCTTTAGTCTCTGTTCAAAACCTGATTTCATTCTTGCCATGCTTTAGCCTTTGTTCAAAACCTGATTTTATTTTCATCGTACTCATTTTTTTATAATAATTACCAATCATCACTCTACCATCGATCGTCACTCAGCACAACCGTGACACCCATGCCCATTCATAAAAATTAATCAATTACTAATTATCATCAGACCAACTCTTCAAGTTGTCCGCTCAATGGCATGTAAGCGGAAACTGTCCTTGGATTGCTTCAAGGCAACACTGAAGCTGAACAAATGAAGCTCTCAGGCTTAATGGAACCTACATGCCCACATTGCATTCCTGATGATACACTTTGATGCCAAACTCAAAAGCCACAAAACTTGGCTCAGGCTCCAGCGGGAGATTATCCATTCGGATGCTGAGACTTCGAAATATTTCAACCAATTTTCCCTGTTGTATGGACAATGTGCTGCAAGACCTGCGGGCCATTGTAGGTGGCTAGCTTGGAGGACTTTCTGGGGGGATACCAGAGACAAATTAAGGACATCAAGAAATTCAGCAAGCATGTTGTGGCCTGCGGCCCGCACTCTAAGCTGGCCGAGCCGATACAATATACCCTGACAACGTCTGGTGTGTATGTGGATTCCCAATGACCACACCGATACTTCAAATACTAGCCACGTCCCAACGGCCCCAGGAGTTGCTTACACACTGCCTGACCATGGTTCCACGAGCATTCGTTTTGGGATTCTCCTTCTTGAGAAGAGCCTCAAACTTGATGAATTTGGGGTCCCAATCGACGTCAGTGTAGCTGGAGTTGGGGTTGAGCATCAGCATTTGTACGACAACTTTGGTTGGAATCAGGGAGTGAGATGGGGAGTCACGCAACTTACTGACGGAACATTGAAAGACCTATGGTATGCCATTTTTCCCAGTTATCTGAGGAATCCAGCTTGTCTACCATGCTCGTTTGATGGGGCCCTTGCAAATACTTTTGAAGCAACCAAACATCCTAGCAACCAAGGCTCAAATTTGACTATGACCGGATTCTCGGAAATCATGGCAGGGATAAGGGCAATCAGGTCCAAGTCGGCAACTCGGGCCAACAACATCTTTATTCGTCATTCACACAACTTCAAGCATCATCCATAGGCTCATATTGCCAGACTACCAGATGATGCAGCGGTCGCAGCCTAGCTGGAAACAGAGACACATTCCCCCATGGCCATGTGTGTGATTCTTTGTCACCCAACTATTTCCATAAGTGGTACAGCGACTTCTGGAAATGACATGCCCGTCACAGTCGGCATTGATTATATTGATGCCTTCCATATCACACTTGAGGAAACAATGGAAGATGCCCTCGAATACCTTTCTGATGTTGCGAATAATGATGACAAGGAGCATCCAAAGTTCACAATTCTCACCACAATGTAAGGGTTTATTGATTGGGTTAACATAACCTACCAAGCAGTAAGGTTACTTAAAAGGTTGTCCAGGCGACTCAAATCAATGGCGAATAAACGACGGCCTCATCAATCTGCAGATGAGAACACAAGGATTGGAAACCATGTCTGTTTTCTGCACAAAGTACGTTATCGCCACCAAATGACACCTGAGCAGCATGCTTGGGAGAAAGCACTGTTTATTCGACTGGATTGCTCCAACAACTCTTACTATCAGTATCAAGATACCAATCCTTTCCCCAAATATATTGCTGAGGATAGTGAATACATGGCACAGGTAGACACTCCGGAATTGAACGAACATGAGAACAACGACCCCGAATTTGGTTACAACAACTCCACAAGTCATATGCTTGGCAGTCCACAGCCCACCCAAACCTCTGACAATCCTCCGTACAGGCCGATTGCTGACAAGCCTCTAACTCCCAGGCCCTCGAACACTGACTCTGACAACCCCCAGCAGCCACCTCATGATACGGGCAAGGGAAGAGACGTGGAAGCAGGATCAGGAACTTCACAATGAGGAACTTGAGAATGGAGATAATGGGGAGGGAAATTGAACCCGTTGGCAGGACAACTGTGGGAATCAGCATGGGGTTTTTTGTTTTCGGACTTGTTTTTGGTTTTGTTTGTGTTTCATTTGGTCTTTATTTCCTTGGTTGAGATTTTGGTCTGTTTTTACGTTGCTGCTTGTTTCATTCAGCTATGAATAATATGAGTGGAAAGGTTCGGGTGACTTTATTAGTTGGCAAGACAATTTTGGACATTTTTATGTTTTGTTTTTTTTGCTAGTATGTTACTGGAATGCAATCTTATAGACTCCAACTCCAAGAGCACTCACACAAACACAATTAGACTGACAATCCGTAATGTTGCTCAGACTTTTTTTGAAGTAGTCTGACCCAATATTTCAGTAGTAAATATATACAGAAATTGTATATCCTGATAGTCAGATACGGTCGAAGACACCGCTCCGCTCGACATAAGATATCATTTTTCGAATGACTTGAACATTTGTTCCACCATCTCAGTTCATTCACCTTGACCTACATCATTACTTCTAGGTGAAATAACCTGGTCCCATACCCACGATGTCAGCCACCATACCATTCTCCCGCACAGTTGCTACATCATTGAATACCAAGATCGAAAAAATACTTATGGTAGGTTCCACTCAATCTAAAAGTCGAATTATCAGTAGGAAGTGCAAGGCAGTGCCACATACTACTGATCAGCAATCTAGTCGGTATTCCAAAAAGCCAAAAGTAAGAATCATCGTCCTGAATTGCTCAAGCTACCCAAAAAACATTGCAGTAACTCCTCCCGCAACTGAAATACCTGCCGCCAATATTAGGGACCATTCGATCCATGGTTGAACAACTCTCCAGCAAACCAACATGTCACCAGTAGCACTCATACAACACCGGTCATCAGCAGTGCTGCTATCTCAAATCCGTTGGTCCTCAATGATGGCAATAGTGTCCAGCCTATTACGCCACAGAGCTGATGAACCAGACAAATCGCCATGCAAACATGTATAATTGTGATCACCTTCGCACAAGGTTATCATCCAGAATCCTGCAGTTACCAAAACCTCTCGCAGCGTAATGGCAATTACTGACAATAAGTACCCAACAATACCCAAACATTCAACACGAACCATTGAGTCCTGTATTCTTCAGGGGAAACCATTCCTGATCGGTCAAAAAATAGTCTTGGTTATTGTCTTTACAACTCAGTCAATTGCCAGTACTGAGAAAAATGATTGCCAGGAAGTTAATGATTCATAGCAGGATACGGAAGAGGTATAGAGTTGCAATGTTTCATGATATGCATACAAGAAGAAGGCCACCACATATGTACGTGCCTTCAACAATGTTTTGCATTGCTGACTCGACTCTATAAATGAATGAAATCGTGCTTCAACTCCATCCGATAATCAATAATTGGCAAAGCCAAGTCCATCATCGGATTTCTTTACAATCTCGATAGTTGTTCCTGCAACCCTCACAAACTCTAGATCGTTTGGCATCTCCTGAAGCATGACTGGTATAATTGGATACTTGAGGATCGTGAGATGTCATATGATGTGAGTCATCAGTATGCTTTCTCTCTATCAATTTTCGAAATTGCCACGACAATTCAGGACGTTGCTTTGGCTTTCCGTGCGGCAGACATACCTTATTTGCTTCGTCTTCATTTTTTTGAAAGAACCTGGGCATGGGGACACCTGGCCCAAGGCAAGTACAATTGGATCAATGGGACTATTACGCCAACTCTCATAGTGCTCTCAGCAACTGCACTGCAGTAAACACCAGATGAGTATGTAAGAACCAAGGGCAAAACTCATGACAGATACATGAAGCCATCCCTGCAGCTTCGATTCTCACAGGAAAACGTCATTCGTAAGTTGTAGTTGTTCCGTCTACTATATATGTTGTACTGATAACTCAAGCATTATATATCAGGCATATGGAGTGCCGGAATGGCTTGGGTGGAAAGTATTGTGACTGAGTAAAAATTGGGATCAAGAATCAGTTAAACCATCTGATTGTTGGCAAGCCAACTCAGCCGGTTGCTGCTCCACCCCCAGTGCCTGTTCCCAACCTTGCAGCGATTGATCATTTTCTCGAGGATGATACTGAGGTAGATGAGGAGTGAATTGACCACCATCTTCTGGACATACCCATTGCGGATGACTTTTGCTGTATTGAAGAGTGTCTGAACAACAAGTAACATTGTCTCAACGACAAACATGATGGTGACAACACATTCGGTGATGGCTATTGATCTGATCAAATTTGTGTCTCGGATTCTCATATCAACTATCATGGGATAGCTGCGAAATCTCATGGCAATTGTGAGAGTCAGCTGCGCTATCGTCCAACAGTAGATGACTCGGATGACGATCATGAGCCACTTCCAGAAGAAGAATGTCAGGTGAGGGAGCAGTTAGAGGTGGAGAAGAGAGGTGAGGTGGAAGAGGATGTAGAGGAGGCAGAGAAGGCAGAGGATGGGGGTGAGAAGACGGATGGTGTGAATGGCTATGAGTAGGAACAGTATTACAATGTAGAAAATTGTTATGGCAACTCATAACATTGTTGTGTGGCATAGATAGTGCAATTGAACCCAATATTGCCCAAATCTGCTGTCATGACCGTGTGAATTCTAGAGAATACCACTGCAATTGGAGGCGACACTACCAGAGTTGGCATTGATCAAAAGCTGCATGGGTGAGAAGTGACTGATGTGAAGTGCGATGTATATTGAGCAACAAACAGAGTTCCCATGTCAATTTCCTGCATTGTACAGTATAAAATATAGAGATGAGATATGGCAATGATGGCCGAATGTGGATGGAGCAATGTATGAAGTTGCTCAGTCAATCAAGCCAATTGGATAGTAAGTTATGTAGCGCAAAGGTATCGTAATGTAATGTGTAATTACTTACTCGATATCAATTGGCGATTGCTATAAGCATGTCATTCAATTGGAATGGCAATGTAACGAGTTACTGCTGCGACCTGGACTGCAGTTGTAAGCACTAAGCCGATGGCACCCACCTAGGTAAGGGCACAGTGGCGTTGAAAGCATTGGGAGCATTGGGAGCATTGGGAACATAAGTAGGCACCAAATGCAACTTGGATATTTTGCTGATGTTTTGATATACTGGATGAAACGTATCGATTGTACATACACACCAGTCAATTCAACTTGATCTGCAATAGTTCGAAGATGGTCAGCACTGGAGGTGAAGGAGGAGTAGAGCAACCAGTTGAGAGCCAATAATGGATGTACCCCAGCGTGCTTGCACCATCATGATGCACTTGGCGATACGAATTGATTGAGCATATCCACAAGTCCATTGGGATTGATTTGCAAAAGTTCAAAGGGGGTCAGCACTGGAGGAGGGTTATGATAGTGATGGTGACTGTGATGGTAAAATCAGTGCAAATAATGGTTGAGCAAGTGAAATAAGAATTCAGGGGTGTCAATGGTTGGCAGGGTGATGGCGATGGCAATAGTGATGGTGATGGTGATGGTGATAGAGATGGTAATGGTAATGGTAATGGTGGTGGTGACACCGGTGCGAATAAAGGATGGAGCAAGTAAATTTAGAATTCAGCATGGTAAATGGTTGTCAGGGCGATGGCGATCGTGATGGCAAAGGTCATAGTGATGATGATGGAGATAGTAATGGTAATGGCAATTGTAATGGTAATGGTAATGGTAATGGTAATGGTAATGGTAATGGTAATGGTAATGGTAATGGTAATGGTAATGGTAATGGTAATGGTAATGGTAATGGTAATGGTAATGGTAATGGTAATGGTAATGGTAATGGTAATGGTAATGGTAATGGTAATGGTAATGGTAATGGTAATGGTAATGGTAATGGTAATGGTAATGGTAATGGTAATGGTAATGGTAATGGTAATGGTAATGGTAATGGTAATGGTAATGGTAATGGTAATGGTAATGGTAATGGTAATGGTAATGGTAATGGTAATGGTAATGGTAATGGTAATGGTAATGGTAATGGTAATGGCGATGGGGATGGTGATGGTGATGGTGATGGTGATGGTGATTGTAATGGTGATGGTGATGGTGATGGTGATGGTGATGGTAATGGTGATGGTGATGGTAATGGTGATGGCGATGGTGATGGTGATGGTGATGGTGATGGTGATGGTGATGGTAATGGTGATGGTGATGGTGATGGTGATGGTGATGGTGATGGTGATGGTGATGGTAATGGTGATGGTGATGGTGATGGTGATGGTGATGGTGATGGTGATGGTGATGGTGATGGTGATGGTGATGGTGACACCAGTGCAAATACAGGGTGGAGCAAGTAATATGATCCTTCAGGGGTGTAAAGAGTTGTCAGGGTAATGGTGATGGTGATAGTGATGGTAATGGTGACGATGGTACAAATAATGGGTGGAACGAGTGAAATAATCCTTCAGGGGTTGATGGTAAGTAAGAATTGTTTCTAAGTACGAAATCAGCAGGGACAAATTGTACACTGCCTGCCGTAGACACATTACGATGGATCTGCTCTTTATCAGCCAGTTGACGTATCAGAAAAGCCAATTGGTCCTCTCAGCAACGATATCAAGCTTCTATTAATGTAATTTGGAACAATACAGTACAAACTATATTCAGAAAGCTTGGAAACCTGGCAGAAACCTTGGAGACCTCAAAATTCAAAACCGGTTTTTGTTGATATCACCAGTGGGTGCACCCTTACTCTTCATTCCAAAGCCACATGGAAGAAGCTTTTAATTGGATATGGATTCCAGATGTCTATATTATATCTTGATTGTGAACCAATATCCATTGCTTCTCATGAACCAACTTTGAGACAGGGTTACTGGATTGAAGTTATTCACTAAGATTGGTTTAAAGACAAGGGACTACCTGATTTGAATCATACTTGGGGATCGATGGAAAACACCATTTATTATGAGATATGGACCTTTAGAATAGCTTATTATACCCTTGGAAGTGGCACATGCACTACCTACATTCCAAGATATGATAGATGAGATTCTGTCAGATCCAATTGCTCATAAAGTTGTAGTCTACCTGGATGATATTGTCATCTATACAGAAATTGAAGAAGAGTATGTATAATTGACTAAAACAGTTTTTTGATGATTAGAGGAAACCATTTTGGCTATAGCACCTGATAAGTGCAAATGGCACCAGAAGCAAGTTGTGTTCCTTGGGTATCTCATATCAGGGGAAGGTGTCAGTATGTCAAAATGTATAATTGATAGTATTCTTCAATGGGAGATTCCAGAGTCCGCCAAGAACATCCAGTCCTGCCTCAAATTCATAAACTTCTGTCAACACTTTATTGAAACATGTTGAAAGATATGCCATCTGCTTGCAGAGGTAACCAAGAAAATACAAGAAATTTTTTTTTGAAAAGCAAATCTGTGAAATCAGATAGCCTTCGATATACTAAAGATATACTATACGGAGACATCCATATTACAGCATATCAAGTGTGTTTGGCTTATTGTAACTGAAATTGATGCAAGTGATTTTGCAATTGGTATGGTTCTTTTCCCTCTTATTGGACAACTATATCCTATTGCTTATCACTGTCAAAAGATGGATAAGGCAAACATATAACTGTGAAATTAACAACAAAGGAATGGTCACAATCTTTTGTGTATTCCAAGAATGGAGATATGATTTTGAAGGGGCTACTTATCCAATTAGTGTGTTAACTGATTACAAGAATTTTGAATACTTTAGGACTATGAAGATTCTGAATCAAAGACAAGACTGTTGTGCTCAAGATATAATTTTAAATAATTCTTCTGAAGAGTTTAGTACAATTCTGGTGCTCAAGTTCAAATTATAGTTGTTCTAAGCAGTGGTCAGCGCCGCTAAAATTGATGCTGAATGGCCAGAAGTGTATGTCAAAGCAATGGAAGGAGACCCAATCCCAGATAGATATTGGCCGGAAATAGAGACATTTGTTGAAAAGTATGTCCACTTATGTACTGAATGCCAATATATCAAAGCAGCTTATAATAGTCACAATGGACTTCTACAACCCCTTGAGTTTGCATACTGCCAATGGAATTTCATTTCCCTGGAATGCATTATCAAATGACCGGTATCAAACTGATACTCACTAGTACGAGTAATTGTTGATTGCATTTCAACAAGGCTTTATTTCATTCTGTCAAATGATGGTAAGAAGAAGGCTAGAGGCTTGGTTAAAATATTCCTGAAAGAAGTAATGAGATTTCATGGCCTGCTATTGAACATAGTGCCAGATTGGAACTCTATTTTCATCTGAAAATTTTGATAATCACTGTTTAAAGCTCTTTGTATGAGACTAAAGATATTTTTGCTATTCCAACCCGAAACGGACAGACAAAGAGAAAGAGTCAACCAAATGTTGGAATGTTTTCGGTAGAATTACTGGAATTACAAGTAGGATAATTGGTCCCAGATGTTACCAATGGCAGAGTATGCCTACAATGATTTTCTCACCACTGCTATAGAAATGTCACTGTTCTTGCAAACTTGGAATTCAATCCTCAAACATATTGGTCTACACAGTTGAAGCAAAGAATCAGGTATTCAGTAACTACATTCTCCAAATAACCAGTATACATGCACTCTGCTTTAACTGCTTTGAATACATATCGGAGGTAATAGGACAGTATAAAGAAAGGCATACTGAGGAATCTCTGAAGTATTCGGTTGACAATATAGTTTTGCTATATTGGTAAACCTCTTGACTTGAAGACCATTTAGGAAACTGGATGTGAAGCTTTATGGACCCTTCAAGGTCTTGATGGTTCTCTCACCCACTGCTATAAGATTTGAGTTACCAAATTGATGGCATATTTACAATATATTTCATATATTATACATTGAACCATATTGACATGCAACCAATTCCATCAGGGCAATGCCACAAATAACTGTTTCTCATGAAGTAGGTTGCTATGTGGATGGCAATTGATTTCAAATGAATTATAAAGTTGAGGAGAAAATGGGTGGCCAGTATAGCAAGAAATCGAATCAAGTTTTTTATCTGGTCAAGTGGAAGACATATCTGGAGGCAGCAGATTGGACTGACAAATCTTATGAGAACTTTGATGACAAGTGACTGTAAATGGAATATCACAGGTGCAATCCTCAGACTGCGAAGAATAATAGAATACTATACTCGAGCTAGTTACTTTTCCCCACCAGGGGTTTATGATGAGTAGCAAAACAGCTGATGAAGGATATGGTTTTTGGGCACACAGGGTCAGATTTTCAAGATGAAGAAAAACATGGATAAGATTTGTGGGGGTATACGGGGTAATGAGTTTCCATAATCAAAGAAAGAAACACAATGCAAAGGTTCTCGCTGGATGCAAGCAATCATATTGGTCAATTTTGTTTTCCATTATGATTTACCTGGACTCAAATAAATCAATTGGTTTATACCAGGGGGTCTGTGGGGACCTATTCACTTGGTGGATTACTAACATAATTTACTTTGCTGTATAGAATGTTATATTGGGAAAGGCAACAAAGGGCCAATTAGTATGGTCATTCAAAAAAAAACTCTCTAACTATGGGTATAATATTACATCCAGCAAGTATTCAGCAGGGTCATGTATGATCACTTGTAATTCTCTTCATCATGATGTCATCTGTCATCACTGATCTCAGATACCAGAGCTATGCTGTTTCGATGGCTAGCAAAAAATTACCTATCCCTCCAATATGTAATGGAGAATAGTTATTTGTCATGGTCACTTTTGTTTTGTATTGATAGTAACAAACTGACAGCCAACAAACAGCTGAATGGCATTGGCAACACAGCTGATAAATCACCGATAACACACAGGCAGCTCGCAACTGGCTGAATAGTTTCAGCTGCAATGCTGAAAACCTAGAAAGAAGTGCCAATCTTGGTCGGCAAAGCTGCTCTCAATTGAAAGTGGCCAATATGGGTTGAGGTTATCAGATCGAAATCATACCAGTGGTCCAGAGAAAGGAGCCCACGAGCTCAATACTATAGAGGATACCAGTGGTCTCATTCAAGTCTAAAGAACAGCGGAAACAATAGAGAATTGAGAGATGGCGGGCACAGTAGTTGTGAAGGAATGGGCATTAGTTCAAAGGTGGTTATGGTACTGAAGCTCTAGAGCCACATCTAGTTAGAAGTATTTGTTGGAAAGTAAAGAAAGAGATATTAAGCACTCTGATTGCTTTGAGGGAAGAAAGCTATCAATCTGCCCAATGAGGGGAACAAACCATAACTCGGATACATTAAACAGCTATTTGTTTGGTTCAAATTCCTCATGTGATTGTTACATTCTCAGTGAAGCTCCTGACCTACCTTTGAAAGTGTCCAAAATTTAGTACAGATACTTTTTCACCGGGTAAATCTGGAGTGATACTTCTGCTATTACATATATTTCAATACAGCCACAAACAAGTCTTCTACTGCAGTATTGCATATGCAAAAGAGTAACTCATTATTTGTAACATACCATATGCTATAAAACATACTGTAATCTCTTATAACTACCATAATACTGCAAAATGCCAATTGACACAAGCCTAATATGGATAACTTGAATAATACTCCGGTAATACTCCTATAACATACTTTGCACTTGTAGTAATATTGTGACCTCATTGGTGATTGAAATCATATTTCTAGTTGTCGTTGCCAATGAGTGTGGTTTTGTTTTGTCTTGGATATCAAAGGGCTCAGTGCAATAATGGTATTATGTCAGAGTGCCTGGGTATGATAGCCATGATTCTGTAAAACATGATGATCATTTGTCAGAGTCTACCTGTATGATTGTAATAATTATGTCAGACCCTGCAGTTGCTTGTCAGTCCAGGACTATAAACACTATACATTCATTGTCACTTCATATTCAATCATATTATATACAATTTATTTATGACTAAATTAGGTACTTCCATTGAATTGTTACAACTCTGATACTCTGATATGATCATTCTCGAATCAATAATATTGGTACTCACCAATGTGATATTCCCACTCTTGCAGGGATCATCCATGCTCTGAGATAGGCTAGTAGCAAGATAGATGGGATGGGTTGAAAGTAGACTTGGAGAGATAGATACAGACAGATATTGGCGGAGAAGATATACACAAAATTACTTATTTGCAGGCTCGGAGAGTGATAAATATGATGAGTTGTAATTTGATTTGGGCAGAGGGTTGCAGAAAGATGTGGATATGGAAAGAAATGGAAGAAACAGCTCAAAAGTGGGATTGGAGAGAGATGAACAAAATGGCTCATGAATGGGTGTGGAGAAATTGGTTCGATGAGAAATGGAGTTGATGAAAAACAGTTTGCATGAGGGCTTGGGTAAAATTGCTTGAAAGCCAAATTCAATGTATATAGACCAGATAGAAGGTGTGTGTATGGGTGCACAACCTGTATTGGGAGCAGTATTGGTATCAGATTGAATTGGTTTATAACAGATCAAATCAAAGAGGGATTCGGTTTGAGTTCAATTTGACATTTGTAGATTTCCTCCTGTTTGTTATAAAGCAATTTGTGAATCAGAATTTTCAACATAATTTTGTTTGCAAGTTTTTGTCCAATTGGCACAATTTATCATTCATCATGCAGCACTTGAATTAAACTACAAGATATACCAAAAATCATGCCGATCAAACAAGAACTTGCATACATATGTTTATTTGATAATTTGGTATGTTGCAAGACACATTTCTTGGCAACTTTGATCTGTGATAAACTGAATTGGTTGGTCTATTCTCATGAACCCCTTTCATTGATTGCTAATACTTATTAAGAAATGTCAACCCATGATCACAAAACTGAGTACAATATTTAACTTGGAATACAAGTTGGGAAATTGTACTTCAGTGTAGTCAGTTACGGAAGTCAGCTGCAGACAGTACAGGCCTGATACAAGACAAGTGCAATTGGTGCAATATGTGGCCAAGCTGTTGTTACCCTATGAATGGGAAGGGCAGTGGAGAATTTGACTCAAATCAAGAGGTATATACTAGACTGAACACTGCTTGAGTGGTGTGCGATTTGGCTCAGGAAATATTTACTCACCATTAGGCTGAATGTAGTGCTTGACATGAAATGAGATGTAACAATACTGTATGTACAGTACTTGATATCTCGGGTATTTAGTGGAAAGTGACTGCCAAAGCTGGCTGCTAAGATAAGGATAATATGATAATTGATCAAGTGAGGATAGATGAAAGCTGGCTGTAGATTTTATCTGACTGTTGACTGGCAATACTCAGTAGGGGAACTCAACAATCAATGGGACATGATTGAAAGAGGAGATGGAAATGAAAATGCAAAGGAATGGGGGAAATAATGAGTAAGTGAAAAACAAGGTCCCAATTAGATATATTGAACCCATCATCTTGTATAATATCATGACCATCTAACTGATGATACAATGTTGAACCCCAATCAGTAGTGTGATTTCCGCTATCCTGGCCATATGTGGCTTAGCCCCATAACTGTTGAACCAGAATATGAAAACAATATACCCAATTGGGACCTAGTTTTTCATATACAAATCTATGCCTGCAGAGCTTCCGTTTCATCCATCTCTATCTCCATTTCTGTCTCCTCTTTCAATCTTGGTAAATCTGCAGCTAAGTTCCCTTGTTGAGAATTACAATTTAATGGTCAGATAACTTCATCAGCTGGTATTAATACATTCTTGCCTGATCAATTACTCTTGGATACCCTGTGGTGATTGTTTCAGAATCCAGATTTTGACTTCTATATGTACTAGATACCAAGCACCATATCCGTAACCCCTCTGTTCTCTTTGCAACTGGAGTCGCCAATCTGCTTTCCAATTGTGAGTCAACATATGCCAAGCCAGGGGCATACCAATGTATTTGTCTTCAGTCTGGCCCTCATATTCTGTATCCAGCTTCCAATAAATCTCTTCCTAACCCTCTTTCAAACACTCTCTTGTCAACCCTGTTTCTTATCAACTCTGTTACTTATCAACATGGTCACTTATCAGCCTCATTTTTCCAAGTCCACTTCAGAGCCATTTCATTCTTTCCATATCTGTTGGAATGTGATCTTGTTTATTTCTTTTGAAGCCCACTTGAGAGTATACATGACAAACCAGTGCGAGTAAATATATCAAAGTAGTAGGAGACAGCATAATGAAGTTGTAAGAGTGAGCAGGTGCGAGGTGTCAGAGTGAGAATGTTAAGTATGTTAAAAGTAATTATATCCGAGTTGTAATAGTGTCACAGTTGTGATAGTGTCCAAGTTGCAACTTGTAAATAGAAGCTTATAATCCAGTAAAGAATAAATAGTATATATCACAACTAAATATGAAGTTACCATTTCATTATGTAAGTTTTGGACTCTGACAATCAATTGCGGGGTGTAAGAAATCATATTAATTGCAGTTAAAGTTGTATTCTAAATTCAAAAATTATATGGTCAAATATCAACATCATAACCAAATTGCAATATGTCCAAATCTTGAAGATTGTTTTCATATTATCATACCAATTCTTAAACCACATAGGAAAGTATGGTAGTATCATATCAGCTGTAAGAAAATATGGTAATGTAAATATGTTTAAATGGTACCAGGTATAACCTCCTATTGAATTCCATAACATAGCAACAATGGCAAAAACAAATGCAGAGTATAGTAGCAGGAATACTTTTTCTGATGTTATATAATTTTTGAAGAATTTTGTATTTTAGGGGAATTGGAATGAAATACTGATGTCACTTCTCTGGCAATTGATTGAGATACTGTTTCTGGAAATCAAAATCAAGTATGTTATGATTGCCATATAAGAATTGAATACTGCAGATTTACACTTTTTGTATTACAGCTGAAGTTGAATCTTTTTAAAAATACTGTATACTATTCTTATCTTTTAATATATGTGAGACATGTTTGTTCCAGGTGTTATACCTGGTCTCAACTACAGATTTTAGTAGACACTCAGCAGAGGTTTAGATCACAAACTGTGCAATTTGGTACTAAGAAGCAAAAAATTTCTATACTAAACTTGTATTTGAAATTGAATAACCAGATAAAATTTTTGTAACTTGTGTCTGGATTGCTGGAATATAATGAATATTGAATTTAAGTATAAGAGCAAAATATTGCAAGTTTACTGGCAAATAAACTGACTGTAATTTCCTCTCTGTTCAAACAAACCATAGACTTACTACAGATTCCATGGCTTAAACTATTGAGCTATAGACTATATTATTGAGTTTAATATATATATCTCTTTTCGCTTGATTTGGAAATTATCCAATTCAATTTCAGATACGCTGTCTTTTAATATTGTAGTTCTTTCCAGGCAGTACCCATATGCTACTGTCTTATTGAACTATTGATTAGCATATTTTCAAGACAAATAATAACAAATGTATATAGTTGTAAATTTAAAACAAAATGGTAGGTAGTTAATAAATTGTATAAATTGATATGAGGTGTTAGCCTGTCCACATTGAAGTATGGTCTACTCCTAGAGTCTATATTTTGCCAAAAGAAATATTTGTTTGGCTAACACCAGCTCAGATTTCAATTTGATAATATTTTAAGACTTAATCAATTTTTAAAAGTTGTTTGAACCACTAAATTGTTGGACAAGTTTTTGTATATTTGGAAATAGATATTGATGCTTACAGGTTATGCAGTGCACTGTGCAGTACTTCATGTATATGTATAACCAACAATCAGTTTTAAGTAGAAATGAAATGAACAAACTATATTTGTTACTTTTTGGCTTTATACAATTGTTATATGATGTCTAATCCAGTTGCTAATATAGTTCTATAGCCTTAATGAGATATGAATCATATTATGATTGGTATGGAATTTTTGTATTATCATCTGGTGATAAATCAATTATAAATTGTAGTTTTTTCTATATATTAGTATTTCTTAATTCTGCAAATAAACTATAATTTTGACAATAGTAAAGTATGGCTTGAAATTGGTCTGTAAACTGTGTGGACCAAACCATGTCATACTATATTTGAACGATAAAAGTTCTGATCAATAGTTTACAGTTAATATTAGGGAGTGGTTTCTTGGATATGATTTTAATTCTTATAGCAGAAACTACTGCTTTGTTACTATTGTTATCTGGTGTACTATCTTATTGCAGGCTCTACAGAGAGTAAATTTATATTACCTTTTTCCGGCCTTTCAATTCAATATTACCTGGAATGATTTATATTATATTTATTCAGTGATTGATCCGATTTGTTCAATTGAAGGTATAAATGCAGGGATTGCCAGAAAACATATTGGATTCATAAATATTATAAATTGTAAATATTTGTACATAAATATTACTGTAGTTTTTGAATTTAAGTTGCAGGTACAACTGTTGCTGTTTTTGAATACCATTTTTAAACATATTATTTGTTATTTCCAGTATCATTCTGCTGTCATATTTCTCTTATAGTACTATATATTTTTTTCCCATTCGTCCACTATCTGACTTTTTACAAAATTGTTTCATATTCTATTATATTCATCCGTTTCGGCTAGAAAGCATGGTATGGATGGTTATTTTTTTCAAACGAAAGCTATCTGTTGAAACTAAGATATTATTTCTAACTGTAAAATGGTAGTAGTAAGTATACTTTTCCATTGCATACATAGTATGAGTAATTTAAATATTAGGTAGTCAATATAGAGTTATATTCTTCTGCTGCAAATTCCCAAAATAATATCATACTTATTATTATTACTGCTTGTACTCTCAAATTGTTCCTCCAGTTAAGGTTCTTTACTTTCATCATTTACTTAATTCAAAGTTTGGACCAATTGGAGGCATGGTTCTATTTGTCCACCTCCATCTTGATTAATATCTTCGGTCCAACTGCAAAGGACACCGCTGTATATATATTATTTTGCGTTTCATTTGTTTTCTTTTTTTTTCAATTCCTATAAACCTTTGTTGGCTGCAGCGCTTTTTGCTTCTATGCAGCCAAAATCTTCCATCATTTGGGTATATGCAGACATAATGGCTCTCTTTTCCACCAATATACCATTCCAGCGGTTAATTCCCTTCTGATAGCTTTTTGTGTATTCGCTTTCATTTATTTTGAAGTTGTCTCCATTAGTTGAATTACAGAGATGAGTATCGTATAAATATATGTGACCAAATTTATGATATTATTTTGGTGGACTATAAATCTATTGTCCAATTTCCTGATTGTGGTCTGGAATATCTCCAAATTGTATTTATGTATATATTAGTAGGAGTTCTAGAGCTACTTATTCAAGGATGGTATATACAGGTTCAACAGATAGTGCTGCATATAGAGGTTTGTATTAACAATCGATATACACTTACCTCTGTTATTCAACATTGATACCCAGCCAAGTTTCAATAGACTTATTGTATATAGAAATAAGAAAGCCTCCATTACAGCTACAGGAAAGATATCCAAATTGATGGTGGTATTAGTATTAATTTGGAAGCAATAGTAGTTCCAGATAGTATTTTATTGAAGAAGAATTCAAGTACAATAGTAGATTTCTTATTTTTCAGTACATTACCACACTTTATCACAAGCCCTAATATATATATGAGCTGGCCCAAATTGCAAAGCAAAAACAACATAAATATTTTAATGGTATCAATATGTCTTTTTCAATTGAAGATAGACAATTGCATATATTGAAAAATAAATATATAGTTGTTGACCTAGGAAGTAACAGCAGCTGGTGCTTGTGATACCAGGAGTGTCACATCAGGTATATCTGGTCAAAGTAGGATTTGTACTTTACTCCAACTGGCCATTTCGTTATACGATTGAATCCAAAGTTACTAATAAAAGTGACATTCCTATAGTGGTGGTGAAAGAGTTGTTGTAGGTTTACTCTGCCACAGATAATATATTGGACCAATGAACCAGTTTATAATTGCAGTAATTGCGCAGATGGAATTCCAGTATTGGGTCGACCCTTTCGATTTTCCTATCAGTTGCAAGATGGAATGGTGAAGACACTTTAGGTTCAATATCAAAACCTTGGTCCAACAACCACTGAATTATAGAGGTGAACCCAGAGTTCTGATCTGATACTGTATTGGATGGTAGACCATAGAATCTCCATACTTTTCACAAAAATATTGTAGCCACGCCAGCAGCCTTCTTCTGAAAGTTTTTCAGCAAAATAAATCGAGGCATCTTTGTAAAGCAGTCAACAATCACTGATACTGATAAATATTCATCTGATACTAGTAATTGAATATTGAAGTCCAAGAAAATGAAATCTCATGGATGGCATGTGAATTTGTGATATTGCAGAGAACTGTAGCGAGCATGGTAAGCAGCTATGTTCTTCTCGTATTTAGGGCATAAGTGGATATAATCTTGGATGAATATCTCTTCTTCTGGCCAAGAAAAGTTTCATCAGCCCAGCTTGATTATTATATACTGCCCTATGTGTCTTGCCACCTTCACATTGTGCTCTACTTCTCATATTTGTCTTTTCAACTGCAAATTATCCAAAATCCATATTCTTCTGTAATAATACAAGGCTTCATCGGTGAAAAACTATCTGGGATTGTGTTGCCATCCATCGCTTCAATATACTCTTCTTCTCATACACTATTGTAATCAACTGCAGTGTCCACTGCTTTCTACTGCCATGAGTTGCACTGGACTACTGGAATTGCTCATAATATTGCAGAAGATGTTACAATTTATTTGCCATATAACGTTATTACCTTCACTTGCATTGATTCCCCAACAGAAGTTTATAATTTATTAGGTTTCAGAATACAGCGAATAGACTGTGTTGTGTTTTCTTTAAAACTACCTCCCAGTGTTTCAATTGTTAAACCTAGCAAGTTCGCAGTGGGGTCACGTACAATCACCTGCAATTTCCCTGATTTAATGTCTTCAGCTATCACTCATCTCGGATGCCAGAGCCAATTATTTTGGATGGCTAGCAAATGAACACCCACACCATCGATGAGCATTGACGGGTAGTTGATGGCCACAGTCACTTCTGCTTCGAATTGCTGATAACAAACGGCCCACCAACAATCAGCTGAATGACATCGGCCAAGAAGCTGACGCTTGCCGATAGCAAACGGACAGCCCTCAAGCAACTCAATTGCCCCAGTCAGCAGCTGACGACCTAAGAATATGTGCTGACTCTGAACAGTGAAACTGCTCTCCATTGAAAGAGACCTATTGGTCTGGAGGTTATCAGATCGAAAAGATAGCACTGGTTTGGAGGCTCAAGTCCGTGAACCTGATGTCATAAAGAATACTAATGGTCTCATTATAATCAAAAGACGATAAAGTCAATACAGGATCGAGAGATGGAGGCTGCAGTAGTTTCGAAGGAATGGGCATTGGTTCGAAGGAGGTCCGAAGGAGGTTACAGTGCTGGAGCTCTGGAGGAAAGTATAGATGGAAGTATTTGTTAGAAGCAAAGATGAAGATATAAGAACCTTGGGTTCTTCAAGGGTAGAAACGCATTAACCTTCGCAGCAGAGAGAACAAGCCTTAAAATTATACGCATTGGAAAAAGCCTATTCTTTCGTTCGGAATTGTATAGTGATTTCCACATCCCGAGTGAAGCTCTTGATATGCCTTGAAAGCAGTCCCGAATTAAGTACGGATACTCCTTGACCGGATTGACTTGTAGTGATGCTCCTGGTGTTACATTATATCGTTAGCAAAGCAATGCATCTGAGGAAGGTATTCTTTCTACCCTCTTCAATACCCATCAAGTGGTTTCAATGCTGTTCTATGTCTGTGGACTTCTTTCCGTTATCATCAGAATCAGTACCCTCTTTGTTTTTATTCCAATTCCCTTGAACACATGTCAAGACACCTTCTTCAATACCCATGAAGACCTTGACACCTACTTCGAAGCTCAGGAACCAGCAGATTCAGTCTGGACATACCTCTACCACACAGCACGATACATTGCGATCCTCTATCCCCGTGCAGAAATGAACCTCTCGGATATCCTATCCATTCCATAAGCCACCCGACGCCCCGAAGATTCCATCTCAAACTGTGAAAGCAGGTCCCGTGCTAAGAAATCCATTAACATCTTTAGATATAGAACAGAAGACGATATTTGCTATCAAAGTGGCCAAGATATTATCGAGCATAAGGAAACTGCGAAACCCACTAGGCTAGCAGGGAAGTCAGTACCAGGCATTGCCGTTCGAAAAATTCCAATTGTCACCTGAGACCTCACAGCCTTTGATATCGAGGAATGGGGATTACACTCCAGACTATGAGCCATTGAAAAAGCTTCAGCGTATGACTAAGGCTCAATTTCAAATTCCTCACCCAGCCAAATCTCCAACTGGGCATTTTTTGGTAATATTAGAGTGATTGGAAACAGATCTGACACCCACATACCTGAAGCCTACACGGTGTTCCAAAGAGAGAATGCGTCGAATCTATCTGGCAATAAGGAAAGCGTAATGAATTTCGAAATCCAAACGACATTACCTGAGTTGACCCAGACGTATGAAGGCCTAGTTGCCAGGCATAACAAGATATACAATGCTATTTGCCCAAAAGTGAAAATCATGGAAAGGGTGCAGTTTGAAAAACATTCCAATATCATTATCCAATCTCAAAGTCTTTGCAGCGAACATCAAAGCAGCACTTGCTGTGATGAAAGCCCAGTCCACCGACGCCTAGTCCACCAAAGCCTACGAAGACCTACGTGTGGCTCCAGCCGTACATATTCTGCAGTCTGGAAACGCTCAAAACACCCTCTCTGTTTTACTCATTATGAAGGAAAGACAGGCTGCAGTACAGAAGACAAAGAAGGACTTTGAAAGGAAGTTTCGAAAATACACCATAGCTCTGCCAACCAAGCTCTCAAATAAACGGATGAAACGATCGGCATGCTCCTTGGCGAGGTCAGTCATCAAAACAAAGGAAGGAGACACGAAACCAGATGCCGAAGGATTGTGCATTTGGTACACTGTCAGATAGGATGGGAATCTGGATCAGAGATGCTATGACTCCAACACCCAAGGGCAATGGAGACCACTCAGGAGGCGTTGGAGGAGACCTACATCCAGGTGGCTCCGAGTCTTCCAGCTCCAGCTCTAGCGGCTCAAGCTCCTCTGATTCCGGCGCCAGAGATGACCATCCCTACTGCCACCGCCAGAAAGAATGAATTATCAATACGGAGGAAGAAAAACAATGCCTCCGAACAGATGACAGAACTTGGAGTACAAGGGAGATATCCAGGGCAATATTGTAAGGATGGAGGCCCTACACTACCAAGTCTGCTTATCAGGAATTGCATGGGGAGAAGCTCTGCACAGTGGCCTCAATGAAGACATTAAGGATCGACTATTCTTTTCAAAGCTTACACTAAACGATGATGCTGAATACAAACTGCTGCTTCGACACAGCTGGCCACACTTGTGAGAGACACTTGCGAGAGAAACACAAACACCAACATAATGATCACAAACCCGAAGATATGAAGCAAAAGAGGAAGTGTGATGATGATGGTGATAAGGGTTCAGACTCCAAGAAATCTCGAACGGAGAAGAAGGGTCCAAAGCATATTAGTTTGAACAATGGCGTAGCCCTAAAAGCATTCAGGATTTGATGTTGGAAACTTGAGCACAGCGTGCAGAGTGTAAGTGCTGTGGTTCTAAGGACCAATGATGAGTGTTCTGTAAGAACCCTATCAAAGTCTCATCCAACAGACAGAAGAATAAGAAGTCTTAACAGAGACTTCTGTTTCAGAAGTAGTAACCCCTGCTTGAGAAATTGCGCCAAGTAGTCTGGCTAATCGAATCATGAAATCAACGGCAGCCCTAGTACCTGAGTGTTTCAACAGCAGGAGTCCGATGGTATGGCATTTGATGATTGAAACGAGTTTCTTTTGTCATTCCTTGGAATCCATCAGTATACATATTAAGAGGAAGAATTGCGGTCATTCCTATGCTCTATGACGTACAGACACCTCTGGCTTTTGTATATATGGATATAGACATATATTTTTCTTTGGGATTACATGGGTATAGACATCTATGTTCCTTTTGGGATTTTGGTATTGCCAATGCAGTCATTGGTATTGCTCAAATTTTCGATATGGAATGAACTTTCTTTTCTTCTCTTTAAGATCAGGGTGCCTGAGGATGAGGTCAGTACTAGAAATATGCTGGTCATATAGCATTCAAGCGTGACAAGTGACAAGCAATTGCCATCGAACTTGATTACACTCATTTGAACTTCATTCACCTACATATCAACCACGACCCATTGCGGCCGGAGCTGTCCCAAACAGCAGTTCACAATGGTTGTCAACCAAAAAGATTGAAAACGCAGCGCTGCGGCCAGTACACCGCAGCCTGTACCAAATGAACCAAAGCAACAATTACCACCTGAACCAAAGACAGGTTCCAGACCCACAATATGCATGTTTGCAAGCTTTTGAGATGGGAAGAATGTCCCTGTGAGGGTTCTCTTGGATACTTGGTGTGATACACCTATGATGTTAAAACAGTGGGCCGATTCCATGGTATTCTATGAGTGACTTGAACAGAACCAATGCTAGTCGAAAACTTCAATGCTGAAAGAGTAGAAGGGTCGGGTTGGCAGTACACCTTCCCTGTCACTCTGCAGTATGAATCCCATTATACCAAAGAAACCTTTGAAATAGGTCCAATGGAGGATATATCTAATATAATGTCACCTTACTGGTGGATAGTCAAGCATGGAGCACTCAGCAGAGTTACCGAAGAAAATCACAAGCTCCAATATAGATCGAAACACTATCAACATTATTCAAAGGCAGCAGTATCATCATTCTCAATCAAATATAACCATTCCATATTGAAGTTGGGTACCGATCATCGATGGATCGGGGTCATTGGTTCAATGCATGTCAATGCGGCACATGAAATTGAGATGGATTGGGAAGAGCGAGTTCAATGGCAATACAGAGAGATCGAAACATTATACAAACGAGAAACTGCCAATGCTCTTCCACCTCATGAATCATACGATCATGCCATTTCCTTGACGGATGGAGACCAACCTCCGTGGGGTCGCATCCACGCTCTTTCAGAACAAGACCTTTCGGTGCTTAACAAATATCTTAAAGAACTGCTTGATTTCGGGAAGATTTGTCCGAGCAAGTCACCTGCAGGTGTGCCCATACACTATGTTCCAAAGCCACACGGAAGAGGAATACGATTGTGCGTGGATTACAGAGGTCTAGATGGTGTAATGATTATAAACCGATATCCATTGCGGCTTATGAACGAACTCAGAGACAGGGTTGCTGGATTGAGGATTTTCACCAAGATTGATTTGAAGGCAGGATACAACCTCATTCGAATTACACCCAGTGATGAATGAAACACAGCATTTTGTACGAGATATGGACATTATGAATACTCAGTTATGCCCATTGGATTTGCAAATGTGCCAGCTATATTCCAAGAAATGATGAACCAGATTCTGCAAAATCTAATCAATCATGGAGTAGTAGTCAATATAGATCATATTTTCATCTATATGGGGAATGAAGAAGAGCATTTGCGATGCACTAGAGAAGTCCTTCATCAATTACAGGAAAACAACTTGGCCATAGCACCTGATAAATGAAAATGGAACTAGAAGCATGTTGAGTTCCTTGGGTTTCTCTTATCGGAAGAAGGTATCAGTATATCAGACGACAATATTGATACTATTCTGAAATGGGAGATTCCGGAGTCTGTCAAGGACAGCCAGTCCTTACTTGGATTCGCCAACTTCTATTGACACTTGATCTTGGGATTTTCAAAGATATCCCATCCCTCAACGGAGTTCATCAAGAAAACGAACGAAATGTATATTTGGAGAGCGCATCGGTATAATCAAATAGCCTTCGATATGCTGAAGAAATACGTTACCGAGCCTACCATATTACACTGTTTCGAGCCTGTTTGGCCCATGGTGATTGAGACTGATTCAAGCAATTTTGCAATCGGTGCAGTACTCTCCCAAGTCATTGATTGATGATTACGCACTATTGTCTACCACTCTCGCAAAATGGATAAAGCCGAGATCAACTATGAAATCCATGACAAAGAGATACTCACCATCGTATTCACGTTCAAAGAATGGCCACGTCATTACAAAGGTGCAGCTCACCCAATCAGGGTGCTCACCAATCACAAGAATCTCAAATACTATACAACTCCAAGGATCATGAATCGGTGACAAGTCCGTGGGCCCAAGAGTTATCGGGATATTATTTGAAGGTATTGCACCAACCTGGCAGTGCAAATGGGACACTGTATGCATTAGCTAGGCATTCAGAGTAACACCCTAAAACAGGGGGAGGTAGTGCCGAAAAAAATCAAAACCAGCCTATCCTCCACGTTCTGAGACCTGATCAGTTAGTAACTTCTGAAAGGGAAACAGTGCAAGTAACGGCAATGAAGTTACACGGCAAACTGATTGCAATTTCTTCTGCAATGTAGATAGCAAATCTGGTAGTCAAGTTCAAATTCTGGCAGTTAGAAGCAGTGGTCAGCGCCGCTAACAACGATGCTGCATGGCAAGAAGAGTACATCCGAGCTATGGAAGGAAACCCAAGCCCAGCTATCTCATTTGAAGACAAAGCCATGTATTTCAAAGGCAGACTATGGATTCCAAACGATCTGCAGTTCAAGAAACTGATATTGGAAGTGGGGCCCGATTTGAAGATGGCTGGACACATAGCACTGGATAAAACAATCGAGCTGGTCAGACAAAATTTCTTTTGGCCAGCAATGGAGCAATTCATCAAAGATTATGTATGCTCATGCCCTGAGTGCCAAAGGAATAAAGCAGCTTGTCATGCTCGCTACAGACTCCTTCAACAACTCGAATTGGTGTACCACCTGTGGGATTCATTTTCCACGGACTTTATGATCAAATTGCCGGTATCAGACACATGCTCATCAGTACGGGTAATCGTCGACCGATTTACAAAAATGGCTCACTTCATTCCATTGAAAGATGGAGAAAAGAGAGCTACAGACCTAGTCAAAATCTTTCTGAAAGAAGTATGGAGATTCCATGGTCTACCATTGAACATAGTATCAGATTGGGACTCTAGGTTCACCTGTTTGTTTTGGTCCTTGTTGGTCGAAGCTCTTGATATTGGATTTAAGATGTCTTCTGTATTCTACCCTCAAACCGACAGGCGAAAGGAAAGAGTCAACCAAACGCTGGAACGCTATCTGCAGAATTACTGTAATTATGAGCAGGAAAATCTGTCTGAGATGTTACCAATGGCAGAGTATGTCTATAATAACTATCTCACCACTGCTATGGGAATGTCACCATTCTTTACAAAATTTGGGTTTGATCCTCCAAAAGATTGGCCAATCGAAGAAGAAGCGAAGAAACCGGCATCTACATACAACATTCAGTAGATGACCAGGGTGCATGCACTCCGCAGTCAGGGCTTGAAGTAAGCACAGGAGACATTGGGAAAGTACAATGATAGGTATGCTAAGGAACCTCGGAAGTATTCGGTTGGTGATTTAGTTATGCTAAATAGGAAGCTCCTCAAAACTTGAAGACCATCTAGGAAACTGGATGCAAAGCTTCATGGACCCGAAAAGGTCTCAAAGGTGCTCTCGCCCACCACTATTAAGCTTGAGTCACCGAATCGATGGCATATTCACAATGCCTTCCATGTATCACTCATCAAACCTTATTGACCCACCACCAACCCTGCTAGACCTACACCCGAGGTTGTTTCAGCCAGCGAGCAGAATGAGCTTGGTTATGATGACAATGGCTATGCGTATGACACAGGCTATGAAGTCGAAGAGATTATGGGCAGCCAGTACAGCAAGGAACAGAAATGGATTTTATATCCAGTCAAGTGGAAGAGATATTCAGAAGACGCAAATTGGACTGAGGAATCTTATGAGAACTTCAACGATGAGAGACTGTTAATGGAGTATCACAGGCGGAATCCTCAGGCCATGAAGGTAAATAGGGTCAAAGGGTTGAGCTAGTACCTTTTTCCCATGAAGTGTTTTTAATGGCTAGCACGACACCAGACGAAGGATTTGGTTTTTAAGGGCACAAGAGGCCATGATTTTCCAGATCAAAAGCAAGATGGATCTAGAAGATGAATTTGTTTTTAAGGGCACACAGGGTCACAATTGTTCCAGATCATCAAAGAAAGACACAGAAAGCAAAGTGTCTTAGCTTGACACAACCTGATTAATCCATTCTGCTTGCTGCCATATATTCCATTTGGACATAAGCAAACTGATTGGTCAATTATGCTTGAATATCTCAAGCTGGTTGAACTGAAATGGTCTGTGCGGATTCACTATATCGAGGATTTCGAACAATTTTCTTCATTGCGCTGAATCATGTTTTGCCAAAGACAACAAAGAAAAGATTAGTATGGAGTATAGTCATTCAGAGACAAACTCTCTAGGAAAGAGGGTAGTGTTACACCTAGCAAGTTCACAGCGGGGTCACGTACGATCACCTACAATTTCCCTGATTGGATGTCATCAGCTATCACTCGTCTCGGATGCCAGAGCCAATCTTTTTGGGTGGCTAGCAAAAGTACACCCACACCATCGATAATCATTGACAGCTAGTCAATAGCCACGGTTGCTTCTGCTCTGGACCGCTGATAACAAATGCACAGCCAACAAACAACTGAATGGCATCAACAAAGAAACTGACACTCACCAATAGCAAACGGACAGCCATCAAGCAACTGAATGGTGCCAGCCAGAAGCCAATTACCTAAGACTATGTGCCGACTCTGAACAGCGAAGCTGCCCTCTATCACAAGAGGCCTATTTGTTTGGAGGTCATTGGATCAAAAGGCTACCTCTGGTCCTGAGGCACAAGCCCATGAGCTTGATTTCATAAAGAATACCGATGGTCTGATTGTAATCTAATTACATAAAGACACAAGAGGATCGGAAGATTGGGGCCGCAGAAGTTGCGAAGGAACGGGCATTGGTTTGCAGGAGGTCTGAAGGTGGTTACAGTGCTGAAGCTCTAGAAACAAGCGTAGATAGAAGTAGTTTTCAGAAGTGAAGATGCAGGGATACAGACCTTGAGTTCTTCGAGGATAGAACGGCATAATCAATCTTCTTAGCGAAGTGAACAACCCTTAACAATATGTCCATTGGAGAAAGCCTATTCTTTTCGTTCGGAATCTTTTAGTGATTTCAACATCCCAAGTGAAGTTCCTAATCTACCTTCAAAGCTGCCCCGAATTAAGTTCGGATACTCTTTGACTGCCTAAATCTGGAGTGATACTCCCGGTATTACATGAATGCAGTACTTTGAATACCTTGATAGTGTATCCAGTTTTCCATTTGTACTACTGGGTCAGTAAAATATTTTGAAATCATATTCTGCCAACTCCTTGAGTGCAGCGAGCTTGTTTTGGGTTCAAGATCTTTATACAAGTAAAATATTCAAGATTCTTGTGATTGGTGAATTTACTCTTCAAATAAGCCATACCTCAAAGATAAGATCTCCATTCTTTGAATATGGATATTATCAAGAAAATCTTTTGGTTGTGGATTTTGTATACAATCTCAGCTTTGGTCATTTTGTGAACGTGATAAGCAATCAGATACAATCATTCACCCATGACTGGGGAGATTACAGCACCAATTGGAAAATCACTGCTGTCAGTCCCAATGATCAATGGTGAAACAGGCTTAATATGTCCCAATACGGCCAGTCCGGAAAAGTACTTCTTTAGAATATCAAAGGCTATTTAATTTTCCTTATATATCTTCCAGATATTGATTTTATTTGTTTTTTTGATCAATTCTGTTAAGGGGTCGCTTATATCAGACAATTATTCAACAAAGTATTGATTGAAGTGGGTAAATACAAGTCAAGACTCAACATCTTTGACTGACTCCAGAATTGTCTATTTGAGAATTGTTTCAATTTTGCAGTCTGATATATTCACACCTTCTCCCAATTTGAGAGACCCAAGGAACTCAAATGGCTTCTGTCACCATTCACTCTTTTTGGATCGTATAGCCAAGTTGTCTTCTGATAATTGATAAATGACATCACAAGTCAATCATATCTATTCTGCTCAGGTTTTTGTATAGATAAGGATATTAATATAGACTACAACTCCATCATCAATTAGATCTCCCTGAATCTTGTTCACCATATTGTGCACTATAGCTGACATTTTCTCCAGTCTGAGGGGTGTGACTTGTTATTCATGATATCCATATCATATTGGAAATACTGTTTTCCATTTGTCACTAGGTTTAATTTGAATGATGTTCTGCCCTGTTTTCAAATCAATATTGGTACAAATTTTTCATTAAATAACCCTGTTTCTAAGTTTGTTCATAGATGGCAATTGCTATTGGTTCATAATCATCACATGATTTAGATTTCTATAAACTTTATTCCAGCCTAAGCCTCTTGGCTGTGGCTTTGGAACATAGAGTACGAGTGCACCTGCATATAACTTGCTACGACAGATCATTCTACAAACAAGCATTTCCTTCTGATATTCTTTAATGACCAACAGCTTTATTTCTGATAATATATAGATGGGACCCTATGGTGGTCAGTCCTGAACATTCAAGTAAATAGCATGATTGTAAGATTGATAAGGTAGAAGTGTATTAGCAGAATCTCAATTGTATAATGATCGAAAGTTGCTATACTAATCTAGAATGTGCCCTACCCAATTGAATTCAATCTTGTGTGCCACATTGACATGTTACGAACCAATCACCCAATTCCATCAGGGATTGGATCCAAACTTTTAATGGAATCCTTATATTCGATTGATAATGAAGAAATTACTGAATTTATCAACTGTTGGTGGTGGTATATTGTTGTAAACTGGATCGTATTATTCATTTTGGAATGTTCACTGAGTATTCAATACTTAATGATCCACCAGTAAGATAACATGATATCAGACCAATTTTCCATTGAACAAATTTCAAAGTAATCTTTGACATATTTGAGATTCATACTGCAGAGTAATGGGCATGATATACTGCCAACCTGTACCTTCTACTCCTTCTCCATTAAAGGGTTTACCAATCTTTGGTTCCATTCAAGTCACTGATAAAACACCTTGCAAATTTGTCAACCACTTCAATACCACAGATGAATCCCAGCCAGTTTCTAATAGAACCCATATGGGGATGTTTTTTTGACTCAAAAACTTGTAAACATTCATACTGTGGGTCGTCAACCTATCTTAGGTTCAGGTGGTAATTATTGCAATTGTTTCTTGGGTACTGGCTGAGTTGCACAGGCTGCAGCCTTGCGTGGTTTGATTATTCCAAGTAAACCCAATTATGAAATGCCTTTTGATACCGCTTCAAACGCAATGAATCATGGTTATTATTGATATATAGGTGAATGAGGTTAAAATGAGGAAAATCAAGTTCAATAGTAATCGTTTGTTATGTATTATACTTGGATACTATATACTCAGCCCATGGCAAGTATTGAATTCATCTTCAGTCACCCATTTTTAAACAGCAGAGATGAAAGTATATTGAATACTGAAAACTAAACAATATCAATAACTATATTGGCAAAATGAAAAACACACAAGAAATACTGATGTCTGTACCTGTGTATACTCATACAAAAAATCAATATCTGTACCCATAAATATACAACTGAAGGTGTCTGTATCTCAAAAACCTATAGAAAAAACTACTTTTCCATAAAACAATAGAAAGATAAAAGAAATTTGTTTTGTCCATTGATCCCTATACCTTTAAAGTTGACCTTGTATATGATTTGAGAGCTAAAGGCTGCTACTGATTTCATGATTTTGTCAGCCAAACTCCTGGGCTTGACCAGCAAAGAAAAGATGGGTACTTCTGGTATGGATGTTTCCTTTTTATACTTCTTATCCTTCACCTGTTTCTTACGGGATGATATCTTGATGCCGTTTTTACAGAATACCTATTGATAACCCAAGCCACCACAGTATTTGCACTCATTATACTGGGTACATACTTCCAGCTCTATTCCAGGATATCTTTCTGTACTTTATCTTTGTATGTGTTGATACTTTTGAAACTCATCTTCTCCCTTTGAGGCATCTTCGAGTCAGAATCTTTTTCAATTCTTATTTTCCCTTGAATCCCCTTATTATGACCATCATCATCACATATCCATTGATGAAATGGTTTAGTTTTTTACCTGTGAACATTGAGGTAGTGCAAATTATTTTGTTTTTAGCATCTCTTATTATTGTAACCAACATGTTTGAATGATACTTCATATTCTGCATCACCATTTGGTGTAATTTTCAGAAAGGGTATTCAATCCTTGATTTCTTTGTTAAAACCACTGTGTAGAGCTATCTGTGATGCAATCAATGATGAACAAACTTGGTAGTTTAAGTCCATCATATTTACATTGTAATCCTGGATACCTCTATCGTATTATATTTTCTGTTTTTCGGAGGCATTCATGTTATTGTTCAGAGTTGATGAATTTTTCATCCACCCAGCTGAAGATGGCTTAGCAGAGAGAAAGAATAGCAGGTGGGAGCATTGCCATCTAGCCAGCTCACCTGGAGATGGGGGTGTATTTCGACTCTGTAATACTCTAGTAAGAGTAAATACAGTATAAATGAAACAAAAAAATACAAACTGGAGAAGGCTGACCATATATTAACCTGAAAATACTTCCCACCCTGTTTTTTGCAGTTGTTGTATCATGCTAAAGATTCAATTTGAAGAATACTTCCAGTAAGTATAGACTTGTTAGTGTTATAGTGATAATCATATTTGATGTATCTGAGATATCAATCCACTCCAGTAATCAACTGGTGGTAGAACTTTGACTTGTCCATTGAATCACTTCTGAACTTGATGGAAAGATTATTGTTTTGCTTCCTGCATGGATTCAAAGCTTTTGGTGACTGGGGTGGTACTGATGGTGGAAATGAAGATAATTTATGATGATCTGTTCCTATTGGTGGTGGTTGTATTAAGCGATCAATATCTCCACTCTCTGAAAACCTACAGCATATTGACCAACAGCTAGAATTATGTGTGACCATCCTGGGGTCTCTTTCAATGCCTCCAACACCATCTCCATTACCATTCGGTTTTGGAGCCACGGCCTCTGTGGTCAAAATTGAAATGCCATCACATATGGTATATCAAAGGCAGAATCTCTACCCAACATACTTGGTATCCCCTTCCTTTGGTTTCAATACTGAACAGGCCAGTAAGTATACTGATCTTATCCAGCTTTTATCTGAAAGAGTTGTCAGCTAGGTTGTGGTAAACATTTGGAATTTCCACCAAAAGTGCTTCTTCATTTTTCGCTCTGCCTCCTTTGTTCCTTCTTCTGCATTGTTTTCATTTTTCTGTTCTTTTTCCCATATTCCATTTGCATCCATACAAGACTCGACATACAGTCCAGTTATTCATTTGCCTTCTATTTTGGCTTTCATCTGACTATCCACCAGCTTTTGTGATTTACTATGTCCTTGGAAGGCAAGGTGTTCTGGTGCTCATTTTCTATTATTGGATGGAGTTGAAAAGATTCTACAAACATTTTGAGGTCATTTTATATGCTTACTGAAAGCTGACCTCAGCTCTTTATTAGCTATAGTGGATTGGACCTGTATCAAAACCAAGACTACTTGGATATAAGTTGTAACATCGGGCGATTGAATAACTATATCACAATGCTTTAGCAATTGAACAATTTCCATCATATTCACTCTCAAACACATTCTATTATATATTTAATTTTGTCCATTGACAATCTCTTGGTAAACTCGTTCCAATTCTGGGGAGGCCATTTGTATTTCGAAATTCTTTCATCTTGATACCTCAATTGGAGTGTCTATTTATTCCAGCTTTCTGTTGATTCCATCGAAACACTGAAAGACCGAATCAAGAATATCTTTGTACATGATAGGCTGATATTGCGATACCTGCTTGTTGTTATCACTGGATAGAATGAATAAATTGTCTCTTCATGCATGGGTATAGTTGCCCACCATGCTGGCATTTGATTGTGCACTTATTGAACTATGAACAATTACTCCTGAGGGGTAGTGTGAATGAAGAGGAATCAAGTTTCCATCTATTACAGCAGTTGCACCAATAGCTGATAGCCTGGGTGAGATGTATATATGGTCAAGCTCCAACAGCATAGAAATATATGATAAAGAGAGGGTGGTCCAAAGTGCAATGGCATGTATGAATTCCAATACTAAATGGCTGTGACTCTGCATCACAGAATATCTGCTGCTATACCAATTGTCCTGTAGATTCCTGTCCAATTGGGCTTGCAATAGCACACTTTCTGATTTTTACATTGAACACACAGGTTTCTGTATCTAGTTCAACAATTTGTCAAGACTGCACGATCCATATTTAGTCCTCCTCCTTGTTAGGCTATATTTGTTCAGTAGTGGTTCTACAAATACAGTATATCAGGTGGATCCCACCAGTTATGTTTGAATGGTACTGTTCATTCGCTCAGGAGGGCATTGATAGCATCAAAGTAGTTGAGAGAATTTGGTTCTTCAAGCTGTGACTGGATTCCAAATTAATTCAAGAAGTTGACTCGACTGCAGCAAGGTAAATGATATGACATCAAGATTGGTTGATATATCGCTGTGTGTAGAAAGAATATCTTCTTTTGAAGTACTTCTTTGCTAATAATATAATGTTTTCCCTAATGCATCCCTTCAAGTTTACCCAATCAAATCAGTATCTATAGTTGATTTTGAACAGTATCGAAGTTGGATCAAAAGCTTTGCTCAAGATGTAAACATCACCAAAAAATTAAGAATGAAATGAATAAGCTTTCTCCATTGAAAATATTGTTAAAGATTGTTCTTCCCACTCAGAAGGTTGATGCCTTTCTATCCTCATAGAACTCATAGGTCTTTCAACCTCTATCATTACATTCTAACAAATACTTCTATCAATTCTGTTTTCTTGACCTCCAGCACCTTGACTACCTTTGTACTACCTTCAAATCAATGTCTGTTCCATTATAATTTCTACACCATTTATGTTTCGAACCTGAATAGGCTTCACTGTCATTAGATCATCAATTGACAACAGGTACTCTTTAAAACATCAAGCTTGTGGGCTTCTGCCCCTGGACCAGTAGTAACCTTGCGATCCAATAACCTGCAGATGAATTGACATCTTTGGATAAAGAGCAACTGTGCTGTTCAAGATCAGAATGTATTTTTAGGCCTCTGGCTGTTATCAGCTTCCGGGCTGGCACCATGCAGCTGGTTGCCTGCTGTCCATTTCTTATCAGTGAGTTATCAGCCGCTTGGTCAATTCTAATCAGCTATAGGTTGGTTTTCAATTTGTTATTGGTGATACGATACGGAAGTGGCTGCAATGATTTACTGGTCGTCATTGCATATCTGAAGTGTAGGTAATTCTTTGCTAGCTTTCTGAAATGATTGGCTCTGGTATCCATAACAAGTGATGACTAATGATATCCTGTTCAAGAAAATCACAAGTTATTATATATGATGCAACTACCAACTTACTATATGTAATACTTCCACAGTGCCTCTATTATTTCTACTTGAGATTTTATTTATAGTATATAAATCAAATAAAGAGAATTCTATATACTTGGTTTTCATATCATGTTCATTCTTTACTGCTTTCAATGCCTATGTGATAGCAGTAATATCTTGGAAAGCAATATCAAATATGGAACAGAAAATCACACTACCTTGAATATGACAGATTCAATTCATCTTCAAACAAATAGCCTTTATTGAAAGTATGTTTTGCAATTGGTCAAGCAAAGATGAATGATTGCTTGCCTCACTGAGTGATACGAGCAGATATAGTAATCCAAAATGATATCGAATTGTATTGATATATTAGAAGAATTTTTCATAACAAATTCCGTTCTAAGTTTCATTAAAGTATTGATAGTATCGATTGGAAACTGTACAATATTATACTTGATATCAACTATACTTGTCCAGGGGGTCTTCTGAATCATTCCATTGAATTTAGTATTAGCAACAGTTCCATATTTGAAACTGGCAGGTTTCATAGGTCTGCATAGCAATGGTTCTACCATATCATAAATCAATCATCTTTTCGTCGAACTGTCCAATTAAGTCCACCAATATTAATCAGACAATTTGCAGCTTGGTAGATGAAATAAATAGCTTTGTATGGTGCATCCTGTCGTTGTTTCCAACTTTTGATTTCTTCAAAATTCAGTAAGCAGTAATACAAAAATAGTATTTTTTTACCGAAAATAACAGTAATATACACGCCACTTGCTGAGGGGCAAACATATTGAATATTGGAGACCACCAAATGCTATACCATAAAAAGCTGCATATTTTATGTATCAAGCTCTAAATGATCTAATCAATATTGATAGACTTAATTGATGAAACTGTATGGCAAAAACTGGAACTAAACAGGCCAGTTCTCAGTTTTCTTCAAAAAATAATAGCAGAAATAGTGTATAATTGCAACTGTTGCTAACACTAGTTGCATTTGGAACACATCACCTGGAGGGCCAGTTGCTTTTTGGGTAGATGCTTTTCAGTTTCCATATATTTATCAGCAATGGTATTGCACTTCTGGTTTGCATCTTGACTGAGTTCAATTATGACTTCTACTTGGTTGAAGTATTTGAAATCAACTACAGAAAACCAAGTGATATCTTTATTATAAATATTGATATCTGCAATTTCTCACAGGTCTAATATAAGTACTTAGAGGTCAGTTCAGTCTTTCTATGTTCCAACTTCCAGTAAACTAATTTTTGCCTGGAAAAATTATCTGGACCTGACAGCTTGAATATAATATACCTTCTGTACTTTTGTTAATATCTAATATATATTAGAATCAATATCTGCCACTGCAATAGATATTGCTTGTATTGGTATTGTCAGAGGCTGTATCAAATATTGCTTACACAATATATGTTTTGAATGATACTATGCCGCTTTAGGTATATTCTAGATTCTGGAGGAAAATAATTGTATAAGTTGGTATGAATATTATGGTATAAGAGTAAAATAGTTGATTCCTTGACTATATAATAATGTTATACCTAGCAAGTTAGCAGAGGGGTCATGTATAATCAGCCACTATGTTTCTGATAAGACATCATCAGCTATCATTGGTCTCAGATGCCAGAGTCGATCTTTTCGGATGGCCAGCAAACAAACATCTACACTATTGATAAGCATCAACGGCTAGTTAATATCTGTAGACGCTTGTTATCCAAACTGCCGATAACAAATGGACAGCCAACATACAACTGCATGGTATTGGCCAAGAAGTTGACGACTTGCCAACAAAAAAGGACAGCCAGCAAAAAAACTGAATGGTGTAAGCCAAATAGCCGACGACTGCCGGAGGGCTAAGAATATGTGGCAACTCTACACAGCGAATCTTGTTTCTATTGAAAGAGGCCTATTCCTCTGGAGGTTATCAGATCGCAAGGATACAACTGGCCCAGAGGCACAAGCCCACGAGCTCGATGTCAAAAAGAATACTGATCATGTGATTATAATTCTATGACAATAGAGATGATAGAGAATTGGTGGATAGTGACCGCCGTAGTTGCGAAGAAATTGCCATTGGTTTGAAGGTTGTTACTGTGCTGGAGCTCTAGAGAAAAGCATTGATAGAAGCAATTGTTACAAAGCAATGAAAGAGGTATAAAGACTTTCGAGTTCTTGGAAAGTGGAAAGGCATCAATCATTTCAGCGAAGAGAATGAGCCTTAATCATATACACATTGAACAGCTATTTATTTCTTTCAGAATCTTTTAGTGATATCATGTCTTGAGAAAGCCTCCTAACCTACTTTCTATGCAGTCCCGAATTAAGCCTGGATACTACTTTGACTGAATAAACCTGGAGTGAATCTTCCAGTGTTATATTATATTGTTTGCAAAGACACGCTTCCGAGGAAGATATTTTGTTTACCCACTGTGATACACATCCAGCTGTCCTGATACAGACCAATGTCAGCGCACATCTTTCCATTGTCATCGGAATTGGTACCCAGTTTGTATTTATTCCAATTCCCTCAAGGGATAACTTCTTCGACGCCCAAGAAGATCTGGATACCTACTTTGTCGCCCAGGAATCTGAAGATGCATTCCAGATATACCTCCGCCAGAACAGGAACCACATTCCCATTCTCTATCCATGTACAGAAACGGACCACTCAGTTATCCCACCAATCAAGGAAAACACCATACGCCCCGCAGATTCTAGCTCAAACTGCAAAAGTAGAACCAGTTTGGAGACATCCGTTAACATATTTGGATATAGAAAAGAAGACTACCTCTCCTATCCAAGCGGCCGAGATTTCATTGAGCTTATGGAAACTGTGACACCCATCAGGCAAGAAGGAGATTCAGCACAAGACTTTGCCATTCGAAAATTCTGAATTGTCACCATTGACTTCTCAGCCATTGATATCAAGGAATAGAAATTATGTTCCAGACTACAAGCAATCGAAACAGTTTCAGCACAAGGCTAAGGCTCGTTTTCTAATTCCTCACTCAGGCAAATATCTGGCCTGCGATATCTGGGTAATGTTATAGTGATTGGAAATGGATTTGACACCCACATGGCAGAAGCCTATACAGTGGTCAAAAGAGAGAATGCGTCAATTCATTCTTATGATAACTAAGCAAAGGAAAATGAATTTTGACATCCAAAAGACACTACCTGAGTTGCCCCAGGTGTACAAAGGCCTAGTTACCAGGCAGAACAAGATATACGATGCTATTTGACTGAAAGTGGAAATGATGGAAAGAGCACAGTTTGAAAAACATTCCAATATTATTATCCAATCTCAAAGTCTTTGCAGCTAACATCTAAGCAGTACTGGCTGTAATAAAAGCCCATTCCACCAAAGCCTAGACCACGGAAGCCTAGGATGGCGTACATGAGGCTCTTGGCAAACAAAACCTGTGGTCAGGCAAGCCTTCAAACACCATATCCAATTTGATCCATAAGAGGGAAAGAAAGACTGCAGAACGGACACCAAGAAGGACTTGCAAAGGCAGTTTTGGGAATTCACCAGAGCTCTGAAAACCAAGCTCTTGGATGAACCGATGAAATAATTGGTGCGATCCTGGGCTATATCAGTCATGGGACCAAAGAATGAAGACACGAAACAGGACGCCAAAGAATTCCCCATTTGGTACACTATCAGGGGGAACAGGGAATCTAGATCAGAGACGCAATGACTCCTACACCCAAGGGCAATGGAAACGGCGGAGTAGGAGTTGGAGAAGACCCACATCTAGGTGGCTCTGAGTCTTGTAGCTCCAGCTTGAGTAGCTCTAGCTTCTCTGATTCCTGCACCGGAGATGACCTTCCCCACTACCACTACCAGGAACAATGATTCACCAACACAGGGAAAGAAAAAGAATGCCTCCAAACAATAAAGGACATGCAGTACAAGGGAGACATTCAGGATTGCATCATAAAGATTGAGGCCTTGAACCACCAGGTCTGCTTGTGAGGAATTGCAGGGGGAAAAGCTGTGCACAGTGGCCTCAATGAAAACATTAACGATCAACTCTGCATTTACAAACTGATACCAAACGATAGTGTACAATATGCACTGCTGCTTCCGCAATTCGGCCACGCTTATGAGAGACGCCTGCAACAGAAGAACAAAACATCATCATAATGATCACAAACCACAATATAAGATGAATAATAAAAGGAAGTATGATGATGGTGACAAGGGGGATAATGGGAAGAAGAACATTCAGAAAGGTTCACACTTCAAAAAACCACAAATGAAGAAGAAAAATCCTTAGCCTGTCAATACGGATGAGGGTGTAGCCCTATAAAGATATGCCAGATTCATGGTTCGAAACTTGAGCCCAGCGTGAACAGTATGAGCACTGCAGTTCCAAGGGGCATCAATGTATATTCTAAACCTCTTTTAAACGATCAAGCCAAGTAGTTCGGCGAATCAATAATCAATGGCAGTCTCTGTTTCCCAAGTACTCAATGAGGTGGAGTCTGACGATATGGAAATTGATGATTGAAATGAGTTTCTTTTGCCTGTTCTTTGGGTCTATCGGTACAGGCATTAAGGCTAAGGATTGCGGTCATTCCTATGTTCTATGAGAAACAGACACCTCTGGCATTTGTATATATGAGGACAGATATTCATATTGGTATTGGAACAAAGAATTGTGGTCATTTCTATGTTTCTTGAGGTACAAAAACCTCTGGTTTCGTATGTAGGTATCAATATTTATATTTCTTTGGATTTACATGGATATAGACATCTATGTGTCTTTTGGATGTGCCAATTCGGTCATTGGTAGTGCTGATTGGATTTCGATATTCAATATACCTTTGTGTCTGCTGTATATGAAAGGGTGTCTGAGAATAAGTTCAATACTCAAAATATGCAAGTTGAATAGCATCCAAGCGTGACAAGTGGCAAGGAAGTACCATCGAACTTGATTATATTCATTCGTACCTCATTCATCAACCATGACCCATCGCAGCCAGAGCTGTATTGAAAGGCAGATCATCATGGTTGTTAACCAAAAAAATTGAAAATGTAAAACTGCGGCCAGTTCACCTCAGCCTGTATCCAAGTAATCCAAGCAATTACCACCTGAACCTATGACTGGTTCAAGACCCACAATATGTATGATTGCATGCTTTCAAGATGAGAAGAACATCTCTGTAAGGGTTCTTTTGGAAATGGGGTGTAACACACCAATAATGTCGAAGCAATGGGCTGATTCATATGGTTTTCCATTCGAGACTCAAATGGAACAAATAATAGTCAAAAACTTCAACGGGGAATGAGTAGAAGAAGCAGGTTGGCAGTTTACCTGCCCTGTCACTTGGTGGTATGAATTCCATTATACCAAAGAAACCTTCAAAATTCATTCAATATAGAATTTGTCTGACATGATGTTACCTTACTGGTAGATTGTCAAGCATGGAGCACTCAGTGGAGTGACCGAAGAACATGGTCAGCTCCAGTGTACGTTGAAATACTGCCATCAACATTGCACCATGGCAGCAGTATATTCATTCTCGATTGCATATGACGATGAGTTATGGAATTTCAGTATTGATTCTTGATGGATCAGAGTTATTCGTTCAATGCATGACAATGCAGTACAAGAGATTGAGATTGATTGGATAGAACAAATTCCATGGCAAAACAGAGACTTCAAAATATAATTCAATGGAGAAACTGCCAATACTCTTTCCACTCTTCAATCCTACGTGTGTGAGATTCACTTGAAAGATAGAAATCAACCACAGTGGGGTCCCATTTACGCTCTTTCAGAACATGAGCTTTCAGTCATTGAATAATATCTGAAGGAAATAATTGATTCTGGACAGATCCATCCAAGCATGTCACCCACAGGAGCACCCAAACTCTTTGTTTCAAAGCCACATGGAAGAGGCTTATGATTGTTCTTCGATTACAGATGTCGCAATCATATGACAATTATGAACCGATACCCATTGCTGCTTATGAACGAACCCTGGGACAGGGTTGATGGATTGAGGATTTTCACCCAGATTCATTTGAAGGCAGGGTACAACCTCATTCGGATTAAATCCAGTGATGAATGGAACACAGTATTTTATTCAAGTTATGGACATTAAAAATACCTAGTTACACCCTTCAGATTGGCAAATGTGCCAGCTACATACCAAGATATGATAAACAAGATCCTGCTAGCTCTAATTGACCATGGAGTAGTAGTCTATGTTAAAGATATACTCCTGTATATATAGAACGAAGAAGAGTATGTACTGTTGACTAGAGAAGTCCTTTGCTGTTTACAGAAATACAACTAGGCTATAGCATCCGATAAGTGAGAATGGCACCAGAAGCAAGTTGACTTCCTTGGGTATCTCATATTGGGAGATGTTGTTAGTATGTTAGAAGACAAGATCGATACTATTGTAAAATAGGAGACTCTGGAGTCAGTCAAGGATGTCCAGTCCTTTCTCGGATTTGCCAACTTGAATCAATGCCTCATGAAAGAATTTTCAAAGATATGCCATCAATTACCAGCTTTAACCAAGAAAACGAACGAAAAGTTCAATTTGAATGCAAATCCGCAAGATCAAATAGCCTTTGATTGACTAAAGAAATACATCACCGAGGTATCCATTTCACGGTATTTCGAGACCGTTAGGTCTGTGGTCATTGGGACTGATGCATGTGACTTTGCATTTGGTGCAGTACTCTCTCAAGTCATTGATGGACAACTACACCCCATTGATTATCACTCTCAAAAGATTGATAAAGCTGAGATTACCAATGAAATCCATGACTAGAAAATGCTCACAATTGTATCTGGGTTCAAAAAATCGAGACATTATGTCGAAGGGGCCGCTCACCCAATCAGTGTCTTTACTGATAACAAGAAATACTTTATGACTACGGAAATCTTGAATTGGAGGCAAGCCCACTGGGCCCAAGAGTTGGCCAGATATGATTTTGAAATATTCTACAGACATGGCAGGGCAAATTGTAAACCGGATGAATTATCTGGGCATTCGGAGTACCACCCTAAACAAGGGGGAGGTAGTGCCAAAGAAAATGACAATGAGCCAATCCACCATGTTCTGAGCCCTGATCAGTTGGTAACATCTGAAGGGGAAATAGTGCAAGTGACAAAGTTACAAAGTAAATGAATTGCGATTTCTTCTGCAAAGTTGAGAGAAATTTCGGCAGTCCAGTTAACTTCATGGCTGTTAGAAGAAGTGGTCAGCCCTACTAATAACAATGCTGCGTGGCAAGAAGAGTATATCTGAACTATATAAGGTAACCCAAGCCCAGACATCATGTTTGAAGATGAAGCCCTCGATTATGAAGGCAGGCTGTGGATTACAGGCAATCTGCAGTTGAAAAAACAGATATTGGAAGCAGAGCATGATTCAAAGATGGCTGGCCACATAGGGCAGAATAAGACAATTGAGCTCGTCAGATGAAACTTATCCTGGCCAGAAATGGAGAAATTCATCGTAGACTATGTCTGCTTATGCCCTGAGTCCCAAATAAATAAAGCAGCCAGCCACTTACACAATAGACTCCTACAACCATTTGAATCAGCGTACTGCCAATACGATTTGATTTCCATGGACTTTATCATTGAATTACCAGTATCAGACGGATGCTCATCGGTATTGGTAATTGTAGATTGATTCTTGAAAATGGCTCACTTCATTCCATTGATACATGGAAAAAGGAAGGCTATGCACTCGGTCAACATCTTCCTGAAAGATGTATTGAGATTCCATGGCCTACAATGGAACATAGTGTCAGATTGGGACTCTTTGTTCATCCCAACGTTTTGCTCCTTGTTAGTCGAAGCTTTTGACATCAGGTTGAAGTTGTCTTTGCAATTCCACCTTGAAACAGATGGGCACATGACATTAGTTAACCACACATCAGAAGGCTATCTGCAGAATTACTGCAACTACGAGCAGGATAACTGGTCCGAGATGTTACCAATGGCAGTGTATACTTATAATAACTGTCTAACCACTAGTGTTAGCAATGGGTCCAGGTTACCTGGCCGCCATCTGGTTCGGAATCAGACCCGTCGCCCCGGTTTGGTTCTGGAACCACCAAGGAACCGAACCTCCCAATCAGAAGCAGTTCCAACCCGGAACCGAACCGAAACCCGCCGGGTTTTGGCAGATTTCACCTGCAGCAGAGCCTCATCTTCCATTGGCCCCAATAATCACAGCTTTTCTGCTGAAATTAAGTATTGAGTTCTAATTTGATTGTGACATGTTATATACATAGATTATGCAGTGTTTGACGCTCATTCACCTCCCAGTCTCCCAATTGCGATACGATTAGTATTTGTTGAGTCGCTGTGAAATACAGCCGAACATGGGGCCAAAATCGACTGTTTTTCACAGGGACTCAACGAATACTAATCGTATCGCAAACCAGAGAGCGGGAGGTGAAAGAGCGTCAAAAACTGCATAATCTACATATATAACATGTTGCAATCCAATCAGAACTCAAATACTTAATTGGAGCGATAGTTTTACAGATGAAACCCGCCAAAACCCAGCAGGTCCGGTTTGGTTCCGGGTGGGAACCGCTTGTGATTAGGCGGTTTGGTTCCATGGACGGTTCAGAACCGGAACCAACCTGGACCAGTAATTTGGAACCGTTGCTAACACTACTCACCACTGCCACAGGAATGTCACCATTCATTGCCAAATGTGGGTTTAATTCTCAAATCAATCGGCCCATCAAAGCAGAAGCGAAGAATCCTTCACCTAGGAATCACATTGACTGGATGACCAGCATGTATACACTGTGTTGTAAGGGTATAGAGCAAGCACAGGAGACAATGGGGAAGTACCATCATAGGCCTGCCAAGGAACCTCCAAAGTATTTGGTTGGTCATTCAGTTATGCTAAATTGGAAGAACCTCAAACCTTGAACACCATCTAGGAAACTCGATGCAAAGCTTCATGGACCCTTCATGGTCTCAATGGTGCTCTTGCCCACCACAATCAAGCTTGACTTACCCAATCGATGGCGTAGTCACAATGCATTCCATATATCACTCACCGAACCTGACCAACTGACCAGTTATCTTATCCCAGCACTTTCAGCACCTGCTGAGTATCACAAACTGAGTTATAATATGGATGGCTATCGATTCGCAATAGGTTACGAAGTCACAGAGATCATGGGCAGCCAGTATAGCAACGAATGGAAATGGGTTTTCTGTCTGGTTAAGTGGAAGGGGTATCTGGATGAAGAAGATTGAACTGAGAAACCTTATGAGAATTTCGATGACAAGAGACTGTTAATGAAGTATGACAGACAGTATCCTCAGGCCGCAAAGAATAATAGGATCTGACCCTTAGCTGCTACCATGTGCCCACGAAGGGTTTTTGATGGCTCGTATGTCACCTTCCAAAGGATTGGGTTTTTGGGCACAAGAGGTCATATTTTCCAAATCGTTAAAGAAAGATGGATTAGGTTTTGGGCCCAAGGGGTCATATTTTCCAAACCAAGAGAAAGATTGATTTGGTTTGAAGGGCATACGGAGTCAAGATTTTTCCAAATCAAGAAAAATAACATAAAATATCTAAGCTGGATGCAACTAGATTGATCAATTCTGCCTGCTGCCATATGTCCCAACTGGACGTAAGCAAACTGATTGGTTGACTGTGCTTGCATCTCCCAGCTGGCCATAAGCAAGTGGTCGAACTGTAATGTTCTGTACGGATCCACTACAATGAGGATTTTGAATCATTCACTTGAGCATGCTGGATTATATTTCACCAAAGGCAATGAAGAGCAGTTGAGCATTGAGTATAGTCATTTGGAGACGAACTCTCTATGTGAGGGGATATTGTTACACCTAGCCAGTTCACAGTGGGGTCTTGAACAATCACCCACAATGTCCCTGATTTGATGATATCAGCTATCATTCGTCTCGGATGCCAGAGCCAATCTTGTTGGATGGCCAGCAAACAAACATCCAGACCATCGAAAAGCATCGATGGCCAGTTAATGGCCACTGTCCCTTCTGCTCCAAATCACCAATAACAAATGGACAGCCAACGAACAGCAGAATAGTGTCAGCCAAGAAGCTGACAACTCCCTGATAACAACCAGGCAGCCGGCAAAACCACTGAATGGCGCCAGCCCAACACCTGACATCTGCCAGACGTCCAAGAATACGTACCGACTCTGAACAACAAAGCTGCACACTATCAAAAGGATACCACTGGTCCGAAGGTACAAGTCTGCGAGCTTGATGTTATACAGGATACCGATGGTTTGATTATAATCAAATCATACTCAAGACAATAGAGAATTGGGCAATGGAGGCCATGGTTGTTGCACAGGATTGGACATCGGTTCGAAGGTGGTTACAGTACTGGAGCACTAGAGTTAAGGGTAGATAGAAGTAATTGTTTGAAAGCAAAGACTGAGGTATAAATACCTCTGAGTTCTTTGAGGGTAGAAAGACATCAACTTTCTTAGTGAGGAGAACATGCCATAACAATATACACATTGAAAAGCTATTCTTTTGATTCTGAATCTGTTGGTTATTTCACATCCAGAGCAATCCTTATAACCCAACTTTGAAGCAGTCTCAAATTACGTATGGATACTATTTTGACCAAGTAAACCTGGAGTGAAGCTCCTAGTGTTACAACTTATAATTGATTTTCCAATTTGCTTACTTTGTTAACATGCTTATTACCTCACCTAATCTGTTCCTTGAATAAAGTCACATATAATTGCAGAAAACATTATTTAATACAACTCTTTAATCACTGAATTTAATTGAAAAAATTATTCTATTTTTAATAATTTTGATATAGCTAGATTTTGTTTTTCATTTTTTAAATCTATATTCATTTTTGTAAATTCAAAATTCGAATCATTCTGAATTACCAAAAATGACGATATTTTGAAGGGCAAATCAGTTTCATTTTGTTTTCTAAATGTATTTATAAAAACAATGCTTGATTTGATTCAACTGTAAATAATCCATTATAGATTGTTTTTTTATTTACCTGAACAATACTCTTGTTCAATTAGGTTTTATATTTGTATTGTATAAGAAATCATATCAGGATATTGTATAAGAAATATATACTTAGAGTATTTTAATTATTTAAAATGAAAATTTAGTATTATATATGGGTTGTGGTATATTGAAAATACGATAAATACCAGATATTGTATATTCTCCTTTTGAACCAAGTTCAGTTTTATGGTAAATATTATTGATTGGTTGAATATATCATACTAGCCCATATTGTAAAAATCCAGGACTGTGATTTTAACAAAGTTATACCAAATATGGGTATTATTAACTTGTTTTGAATATTTGATTTTTTTTATTTTACTATATTATGAGATTGAATATTGTTCAAAATTCTTGGATCAATAGTTAATCGATATTGGTCAACACATAAAATGACTGGCTTTGCTGAATAGAGTGCAGAATTTTTAATTTGAGAATAGAATTAATATTGTGCTCTACTGTACTTACACCTTCTTCTGATATATGTTATCCAAGGAACACAATAGGCTGCTGGTGCCATTTATTCTTTATACATGGCAGAGGTAACATGTATTACCGCAATTGATGAAGAATATCTCGAATCAATAGTATATCCTGTTTCATAGTTTTTCGATACATGTAAATACTATCTATAAAGACTACTACTGAATGTTCAATTAGATTCCACAGGATTTTGTATATTATATCTTGAAATATTGAATAATTTCCAATTTCAACAGGATAACCAGGAATTTATAATATTCAAAACATAAATAAAAATATTATTCTCTATTTATTGACAGGTTTCATTGAAATATTGTAGCACCTTGAATTTATTTCAGTATATTTCAGGTATTGAACTCATCCTCAAGTACCCTTTCTTTAACAGAAAAGAAATTATATTGAGTATCAAAAAGCTATAATACCAATGACTGCATTGGTGAGACCCAAATGAAAACCCAAAAGAAATATGAATATCTGCACCCATGAAATCAAAAACCGGAGGTATCTGTACCTCAACAACCCATAGGAATGACTGCAATCCCAAAGGAAGGACAAAAGAAACTTGTTTCCTCTGTCAATCTCCATATCATTGGAGTCAACCTTGTACAGCACTCGAGAGCTTGAGGCTGCTGCTGGTATTGTAATGCAGTCAGCCAGACTCCTGGACTTGACCTTCGAAGAAGAGGTGGTCACTTCTGGCGTCGAAGTTTCCTTTTTAGGCTTCTTATCCTTCTTCATTTTCCGTTCAAGGTTTCTTGGAGTCAGATTATTTTTCGAAGTTCTTTTTTCCTTGATTCCCCTTATCATCGCCAACATCGTCAGGCTTCCTGCTATTGTTCTTTTTGTCTTTGCGTTTGTGATTGTTGTGTTGGTGCTTTTCTTGCAGGTGTCTCCCATATGCGCGGCCGACTTGTTTCAGCAGTAATTTGTATTCCGTGTTGTCTTTTGGTGTAATCTTGGAAAAGGATATTCCATTCTTGATTTCTTCGTTGAGTCTGCTGTGCAGAGTCTGTTGCCATGTAATTCCTGATAAGCAGACATGGTAGTTTAAGTCCTCCATCTTGACAATGTAGTCCCGGATATCTCCCTTGCAATGCAATTTCTTCATTCTTTGGAGGTATTCCATTTCTTCCTCCGGGTCAATAAATTGTTCCTCCATAGCACTAGTGAATGCCGACCATGTGTCAACCTGAAAATTCTTTCCAAGCTGTTGTTCTCGGTTGTTGTACCAGGCCAATGCTTGTTCTCGAAGGATACTTCCGACGAAGATGATCTTATAATAGTCATCTTTATGCTCATTTTTGAAGTACCTGAGGTAGCGATCCACTCCTGTAATCCAGTGGCAGTAGGGTTCAACCTGTCAGTTGGATCTCCCTTGAACATGTAGAGAAGCTCAATCTTCTGCTTCTTGGTTGAATTCGGAACTCTCAGTTGGTGAAGTGGTACTTGTGGTGGTAGCACAGGTGGTTTGCTATAGTCCGTTCTTCCTGGTGGTGGATACGGTGGGAGAACATTGCCTCCGCTATCAAAAGCGCTGGAGCTACTCGAGCTGGAGCTAGAAGACTCGGAGTCGCCTGGGGGGCCTCCTCCAATACCTTCTGCGCCGTCTCCATTACACTTTAGTTCTGAAGTCACATCCTCTTTGATCCATATTCCAACACTATTACTTACAGTGTATCGAAGACGGAATCTCTGCTCAACAGGCTTGTTATCCCCTTCCTTTGGTGTCAACACTCACCAGGCCATTGAGTGTATGTATTTCTTTATTCTTTCATCCGAGAGCTTCGTCTGCAAGGCTTCAGTGAATTCCTTGATTTTCCGCTCAAAGTCCATTTACATCCTTTGCTCTGCTGCCTCTCTTTCTCGCTCGCCATTTTCCGCCTCTTTCTGTGCTGCCTCCTGTATCTTTTTTGCGTCCTGACGAGCTTTGGCATATAGCCCGGACATCCGTTCGCCATCCTCTGGGGCTTGTATCCGAACATCCGCCAGCTGCTGGGATCAGGTATGTACTTTGAGGGCAAGGCATTCTTGGGCTCCTTCCATATTATCAAGCAGAGTTGAAAGGTTGCCCCAAGCATTTCCAGAAGGTTGGATTTGCTTGCTGACGGCTAACCATAGCTCTTCGTAGTGTTTGGTAGATTGGGCCTCCATCAGAACACATGCTGCTTGGATGTTAGCCGCAAACACTTGGGATTGGATAACTCTATTAGAATGCTTCTTGATTTGAGCCCTTTCCATCTTTTCCACTCCAAGATAAATGGCATCGTATATCTTGTTTTGCCTGATGATGAGGCGGTTGTAAGCTTCAGGCAATCCTGGAAGGGCCATCTGTATTTCAAAAATTTTCCCCCTAGCTTCCTGAATCAGGGCCTCCATTCGTCCGAGCTCTCCATTAATTCCCTCCAAAAGCTCAATTACCCCGTCCGGGGTATCATATCTTGTGATGGGCTGGTATTGTGTCACCTGCTTATCCTTATCGCTGGATAGGATCAACGCATTTTCTCTTCCAACCACCATGTAGGCATCCGTCATGCTGGTGTCTGACCCTACCACTATAGAACGACAAAAAATTGCTCAATAGGGGTAGTGTGACAGAAGAGGAATTGAGCTCCGGATTCTTGCTGAAGTTGTACAGATGGCTTGTTGTCTGGGTGGGAGGTTTATGTAATTAAGGACAAGCAACGTGGCAATAGGTATGGACATAGGGGTGGTCTTTCGTCCGAATTCATTTACCAATTCCAATGGTAAATGGCTGTGATGATGGTCCATAGAGCAGCTGCTGCTCTTCCCAATCTTGTGTGGCTTCTTCCGCTGTTGTGCTCGCAATAACACATGCCCTGATCTTTCCAATCTATGTGTGAGCCTTTGTATGTAGTCCAATGATTAGTGAAGACTGGATCGTAGATACCTACACCTCCACCTTGTCTGGCCCAATCTGTCGAGTAGATGTCCCACAGATTCGGTATATCAGGTGTGTCCCAAAAGTAATCCTCAAGAAGTTCTTCGACTTCATTCTGGAGAGTGTCGATTCTATCAAAGATGTTGAGAGGTTCTGGTTCTGCAAGCTGCGATAGAATTGCAGCGATATCAAAGGAGTTGACTCGACAGTAGCAGTTTGAGTGGTATGGCATCAAGGTCCCATGATGTATATGAGCAGAATGAATACTTAGCTCGGAAGCATTTCTTTGCTAACAATATAATGTAACACCGGGAGCTTCGCTCCAGGTTTACCCAGTCAATGTAGTATCCGTACTTAATTCGGGACTTGCTTCAAGGTATGTTAGGAGGTTCGCTCGGGATGTGAAATCACTAAAAGATTGTGAAAGAAAAGAGTAGCTTTTCAATGTATATATTGTTAAGGCTTGTTCTCCTCACTAGGAAAGTTGATGCCTTTCTACCCACGATGAACCCAAGGTCTTTATATCCTTGTCTTCGCTCTAACAAATACTTCTATCTACACTTTTCTTTAGCGCTCCAGCACAGTAACCACCTTCAAACCAATGTCCGCTCATTCCGCAACTATTTCAGCCTTCCATGTCTCGATCCTGTTTCGTCTTTATCATCATTAGATTATAATTGGACCATCAGTATCCTTCATGGCATCAAGCACGTGGGCTTGTGCCTCCGGACCAGTGGTATTCTTTTCATCTGATGACCTCCAGATGAATAGGCCCCTTTCAATAGAGAGCAGCTTTGCTGTTCACAGTTGGCACATAATTTTAGGTTGTTGGCATCTGGCTGGCGCCATTCAGCTGATTGCCGGCTGTCCGTTCGTGTTCGGCAATTGTAAGCTTCCTTGGCCAATGCAATGAAGCTGTTCGCCGGCTGTCTGTTTGTCGTCGGCGATTCGGGGCAGAAGCGACCGTGACCATTAACTAGCCGTCGTTGCTGATCAATGGTGTGGGTGTTCATATGCTGGCCATCCGCAAAGATTGGCTCTGGCATCCGGGATGAGTACTAGCCAATTATGTCAATTCAGGGACATCGTGGGTGATCGTATATGACCCTGCTGCAAACTTGCTAGGTGTAACAACCTTTAATATTTTCTTATACTGAATTTCATAGATAATCCCTGCTTTATCCATCTTTTCAGAGTGATGAGCAATTGGGTATAGTCCTCTCTCCATAACTTGTGAAAGAACTTCACTGATTGTCAAATCACTTGCATCAGTTTCGATAACCCTGGGCTAAAATGGCTCCAAATGCTGTAATATTGGTGGTTCAGTATTGTACTTCCTGAATATATTGAAGGGTATTTGATTGCATGGATATGCTTTCCAATCATACTTTTCATGGATTTTTTAGGTTATATCCAATAGCAGATTTTATATCTTTAAAACGATTTTGATGAAGTATATATAGAAGTTGGTGAGCCCAAGGAAAGACTGAACTTGCTTCACAGAATCCAGAATCTCCAATTTGAGATGTTTATTAATTTCGTTCTTAGCTATGCTAACACCTTCTCCTGATACAATATATATCAGAAATTCAACTTGTTTTTGATTCCATTTGTATTTATTGAATACTATAGCCAAGTTGTTTTCCTGTATATGACAAAGAACTGTTCTTGTCAATTGTGCTTTCTCTTCTTTATTTTCTGTATAGATAAGGATATAATCTTTACAGAGCACAACTTCCTCATTGATCAGCTCTGGCAGGATCTCATGGATCATATATTGCAATATAGCTTGTATATATATGCAGATCTGAAGTATATAACTTGGTTTTCATATTGTTCATATCGTGTATGAAATATGGTTTCCCATTCATTACCAGGAGTGATTTGAACGAGGTTATACCCTGCCTTGAAACTGATCTTGGTGAAAATCCTTGATCTGGCGATCCTGTTAAAAAGGTCATTCATATGTGTCAATGGATATCGGTTCATAATCATTACATAATTAAGGCCTGTACAATCCATATACAAATGCACACCTCTGTGGTATGGCTTTGCAATAAATAGTATCAATGCACCTATGGGAAACATGCTTGGACAATTCTTAGTCGCAAAGGAAAACAAAAGAAACTGCCTTCATTTGTGAATTTCAATACCATCAGACTCAACCTGATAGAACACTTGGGAACTAGAGGCTGCCGTTCATTTTCAATTTGCCATACTACATGGCATATTCTTTGAGAAAGAGGTTGTTAATTGATCAGACTACTTGATTGAATGTTGGAAGAAGAGGTTAAGAATACACCTCAATGCTTCTTGGAACCACCGCATTTACTCGCTTCACAATATGCTCTAGTTGCCAACAAAGAATTTGGAATGCTTTTTGGTCTACACCCTTGTCAGAATTGATACCCTTAGGACTATTCCGCTCCATTCGAGGTTTCCTGGCGTCTGAACCCTTATTACCATCATCATCATGCTTCCTCTTGTGCTTCTTATCTTTGGGTTTGTAATTATTATCATGCTGCTGGTTCTTCTCTTTCAAGTGGTTCTCATGATCTTGGCCCACATGTCGTAGCAGCAGTGCATATCGTATATCAGGGTTTGGTATCAGCTTCGAACAGCATAGTCGATCCTTGATGTTTTCATTATGGTTACTGTGCAGAGCTTATTGCCATGCGATTAATGATAAGCAGACTTGGTAGTTCAGAACCTCCATCCTTACGATGCAGTCCTGGATATCTCCCTAGTACTGCAAGTCCTTCATCATTCTACGGTATTCTTGTGCTCCTCTATATTGGTCATTTGTGTGTCTTGGCAGAAGTAGTGGGGAAAGATCATATCCGGTGCCAGAATCAGAGAAGCTAGAGCTACTTATGCTGGAGCTAGAAGACTCGGAGGGACCTGAATGTGGGTCTCCGGCAATGCCTCCCGCACCATCTCCATTGTCTTCAGGCATCTGTCCAATAGCATATCTGATCCAGATTTCCCTGTCCTTGCTGACTGTGTACCAAATGCCGAATCCGTTGTCATGTGGTTTGGTATATCCTTCATTTGGTCATATGACTGACCTTGCCAGGGAACATGTAAATTGTTTTATCCTTTTATTTGAGAGCTTGGATTGAAGAGCTCTGGTGAATTCCCACAATTTCATTTTGACTTCCTTGTCGGTCTTCTGTTCCGCAGTCTTTCCTGACTCCAGGATTTGCTTGTTAACAGCTGCTTGTAGGCATCATAGGCTTTGGGTGGACTGGGCTTTCATCACAGCAAGTGCCGCTTGAAAGTTAGGCACAAAGACATTGACATTTGATAATAATATCGGAATGTTTTTCAAACTGTTCCCTTCCATCATTTCTTCTGTCAGGTAAATTGTATTGTCTAACTTGATCTGCCTGGCAACTAGGCCTTCATATGCCTGGGTCAATGCATGTAGAATCATTGAGATTTTGTAATTCATTTCCCCTGCTTCCTGGATGAGAGTGTCCATCTGTTTCAATTTCCCATAGATTGCATTTACAGGTGGATACCCCAGTCTGGAATATCTTCATAATGGGCTGGTATTCTGTTACTGGCTTTCTTTAATCACTGGGTAGCATCAATGAAATCTCTCTTCTGCCCACCATGTAGACCTCTGCCATATCGGTGACAATCCATTTCGAATCATTATAACATTGACAAAAAATACCTCGAATGATATTTGACTGAGTGAAGAATTTGGAACCAAGACTCAGCCTCATGCTCAAGCGGTGTCAAGAGCTGGTAGTATGGAAGGTTATTCCTATTCCTCGATAACAAACACTGTGAGGTCTCTGGTTACAATTAGGAATTGTCACACGACAAATATGTGTATTGACTCTCCATCCAGTCCGATAGGCTTCGCAGTCACCTTAAGCTTGATAAAATCTCATCCACTTCGATAGTCAAGATAGTCTTTATTTGCATATCTGAAGATATCAACTGATCATGCAGTATTGGACTTACTTTCACACTTTGAGATAGAATCTTCACGGTGAATGGTAACTTCTTGAATGGATGGGATTACCAAGAGGTATGTTTCCATATGCGGATACAGGATGGGAATGTGTTGCCCTGTGGTACAGGTTTGCCCAGAACGAATCTTTTGATTCCTGGGCTTTGAAATAGATTTCATGGTCTTTTTGGGCACCGAAAAAGGTGTCTTGAAAAGTGTTTGAGGGAATTTGTATAAATTCAATGAGGATACCGATTCCAATGAAAATGGAATGCATTGTGCAGATATAGAACAGCATCAAGACCGCTTGATGTGTATCAAAGAGGGTAGAAAGCATATCTGTCTCAGAAGCGTTTCTGTTCACACAATATAATTCAATACCAGGAGTGTCACTCCAGCATTATCGGGTGAAAGTAGCATCTGTACCTAATTTGGGACTGCTTCGATGGTAGGTTAGGTACTTGACTCAGGACGTGAAAATCACCGAAAGAATCTGAATGAAATGAATAGTATCTTAATGTATATATTGTCAAGGCATATTCTTCTCACTGAGAAGGTTGACGCCCATTCTACCCTTACAGTGCTGTGAAGTCTTTATATCTCTTTCTTCACTTTCTGACACATACTTCTATCAATTCTTTTGTCCAGAGTGCCCATACCTTCGAACACATGCCCACCTCCTTCGCAACAACCGCAATCTTCCATCTCTAGATCCTCCATTGCGTTTATCACTATTAGATTATAATCAGACCATTGGTATTCTTCATGATTTCAAGCTCTCAGGCTTATACCTTCAGACTGACCGTATCCTTTCGATCAGATAACCTCCATATACATGGACCTCTTCCAATACAGAGCAGCTTCGCTGTGCAGAGTAGGCACATATGCTGTGGCCTCCGGTGGTGGTTGGCCTTTTCGCTGGCTGTCTATTGGCCTATGGTGAGTCTTCAGCTTCGTGTCCAATGTTATTAAGCTGTGTGTTGGCTCTCCGTTCATTACTGGCGATTTGGAGCAGAAGCAACTATCGCCATCAACTAGTTATTATTGTTTATCGATGGTGTGGGTGTTTGTTTGCTAGCTATCCGAATTGATCGGCTCTGGTATCAGAAACAAGTGATAGCTGATGACATGAGATCAAAAGAATTTTCGGTAATCATACGTGACCCAGCTGCAAACTTGTTAGGTGTAATATTGACACATCTCAACTACTTTTTTCACTGTATGGGTGTATCATTTATATATATATGTGAGTCAAATACATATTTGGCTGTGGCTTTCAAATGTCTGTGTACAACTTATTTTCTTCAATGGTGGAAATGCAGGTGAAATTGATATTCAACATTCAAGTGGTAATTTGAACATAGTGGAAAACGTATGGATGTGGACTTGAAATTCTGATGATTGTCAGTAACAACCAGGCTGATCATGATAAATATGTCCTCCCTTGTATTCCAAGGATCGTGCTGCCAGTGGCAAGATATTTACATGCATACATGAGTATATGTTACTGGCCAAATATATGCACATTCAGGAGTCGGAGCCCATCCCAAATTCAAGTTCCACAGATGTCAATACAAGTCACAATAATATTGTTATGAACAATATAAATATGCCTCTAGATAATCAGACTACATACCTAAAGAATAATATGAATCTGTTTGTTACCAATGAATAGGTTTGATAACTGCTGCTGGTATGAACAACAAAGCAAATTAATTCAAGTCCAATTAAATCCACCAAAGGTTTGTTTCAGGTTCAATCCAGGATTTGTTGAATTTTGCTGAATGGTTGAATACGAACTCATGAACTACAGATTTTCGAACGGAAACCAGTAAGCAAGTTTATTTCTGATCATGACTATTATTGGTATATTTTGTGGCGCTTGAAGTTAGCTACAAGATTAATCAACAACTGTACCAATCGGACAAGAACCCACTTACTTATTTCTGGCAGAAAATCTGGTGTGGTTTGAGCTGTTGTAACGGATATTTCTGGGCAAAATTTAATCTGCCATGAACCAAATTGGTTTGTCAATTCTGATAAGCCTCTACAGTTTGTTTTCCACCCTAACTGCTGCGAGTGCCGCTGCTGCTGCTGTTCTCGTTGCTGGTAATGGATTTGTTGTATTTCATTTGTACTCATATTGATGTATAATCTGCATATCTCAATTGTCGATGCTGCTGTGGATAATGTTGTTGATATTGCAGCTGTTGCTGCTGGTGCAGTTGGATTTTTCCTGTTATTGTTATTTCTGCTTGTATGGATATGTAATCTTCTTGTTATATTGTCGTCACTGCTATAGTTGCTAATAGTATTGCTGTAGTTGCTGTTGCTGCTGTTGCTGGTACTGAATATCTCGCATTGTAATTCATACTTGTATTGACACACAATCCATTTGTATTCATCATGAATGCTACTGCTGTTGATATTGCTGCAGTTGCTAATACAAAATTTCTGTTAATATTGCTTGTGTTGACACAGAATCTGATTAGTACTTGGCTATCACTGCTGCTGTTGCTGCTGCTGAATGTTTCTAGTTATTGTTGTTTCTACTGGTCACAATACATTATCTGCTTTGCATTATTGTCTCTATTCTCCAAAGGATATTGATAAAGATAAATTGAATTCAAATATTATAAACAATAGCAATTGTTAGAACTATTATATCATAAAAAACTATGACTTCAATGCAGTAGAAGCATTATATTGAAATGACAAGTACCAGCACTTCTTGAACTGTAAGCGTTGTTGTTGTATTCTTATCACTGAGTTTGTAATATGTGCCAATATCATATATATAGCGAAGATCGAAAAGGTTAGAGAGATAAGAAATGAAATAAAAATGGCAAAATAACCAATGCAATCACAATAGGTTAACAGTGTTGGCTATATGTGATCAATACTTTGTATGACAAAACAGAAGCTTTTACACAAGTAGAATTTTCAATTAGTAATTGATAAAGATAGTTCATTTATCAAAGATTTCTATTGTTGGTAATGAATTAGTGAATGCTTCATAAAGAGTTGGCAAAAATTGCAATAATGGGACCATATTCTTAAAGATGTAGTCAACATATAATAAATCTTTGACCATATGAACGATCAAGCATATTGATAGCCAGCAGTTGATGAAATTCTGATTCAATTATTTCATTGTGGAGTTTGATAATATTATTGAGTTCAGCAACATAGTTTTCATTTGTCTTGATATATATTAGACAATAAAAAATGATTTCAAAATATTGATTGGTTCATTATAGCCAAATACCAAATTAGGTAAGCAATGCTATTTGAATTGAATACCCAAAATCAAATAGATTCAACAGTAATCACCTAGACAATAAAGAGACTAATTGTCCCAATCTTGTTACTATTATAATATTTCCAAATTACTAAATCAGAAAAACACACCATTGAGTTAAAAGATCAACCTGAATAGACAATGAACAGTGTTATATACATGTTGCTACAAGTGGATATATTTAAGAAAGAATAGAATTATATTGATATAGAACTGGAATTGTACAATATCTATATAATTGAATTTGAAGTATGAATACTTATGAATATATTTGATAATTAGTATTGATAATGAATTGTTACAAATTTCTTTTATTAATAAACTGGTTTTGTTTATATCAAGCAATTGCTTGCCAAGATATTTATTCTACAGGCTACCATTTTGTCCAACAAATAATATTAAAATAAATATATAAGTTTTTGTTCAATTAGTATATATTTTAATTGATTTAATAAGTTAATTCAAGTGGTACACAACAAATAAAAATTAAAACCAATCAGACCAGTGCAAGCTTAATAACAATTTTCAACTTGAAAAAGTCCAGTTTAAAATTTGAGCCAAACTCTGAAATTCCTGCCAAATTTAAATTTTAATCACAATTGAAATACCACTTGAGTAAATTCAACTGCAACCAATTTTCTTGTTTTCTAATATTAATTGCAATTACCAAAAGATAAGTAAGCAATCAGAACACCAATTGGAAATACACAGAAAGAATTATTTCAATAATGAATAACATAAACTATAAAATATACAAATGAAACAAAAATATGTTAAATTCATATGGACCCTGTGGTAGTCCTAGTTAAATCTTACACTATTAAAAATATTGAACTCTTGAATAAATTCAGTCAAATTCTATGTAATTTAGAAAAAGATAAGAAATAATTCAGTTGATAGCAAGTTAAATTTATATTCAAAAAATGAGATATATCTTCAAAGTTTATAAATGGATATAAGAAAATAGTATACAAAGTCAATTCTGTACAGAGAACAGTATTGGTACCAATACAACTATAGACAGATAATATTACTAGTAATTCAAGTAAAGGAATTTAAAAATACCTGACAAAATATAGAAAATAGACATTGGAAACATGGATTGGAAGACAATAGTACAAGGAAAATCAATGAAACTGAAAAAGGCAATAACAAAAGTAATTCAATACTCTCGATATGTTTAAAAATATATAACTTGTAATGATTGAATGACAGCTATTCAATGAATTATACTCCAAATAGAACTGTTAAAAACATTCCAATATTTTCTGCAATACTATAATTTTCTGGACAATGCAACTGAATTGGTCAAATTGTATTGAAATTGAAAGGTACAAATCAAAGCCAGATTAAACGAACAAAACCAAAATAATTACAAATATACTTCAAATGCAATAAAAACTGCAATACCAATTACAGAAGTAGTAACAGTAGAAACTATTGCAGGTCATTATTACTGAGTATTAATAGATATATTCACAATCCAAAGAAAAAGATCATATTCCATAAACACATTTTGGAAAAAGAAAATGTTTGGTATTTATATTGCAGGTACTTATAGTAGTTTATAGAAACTATTATACAAATTTGCAGCAGTATTAGTGCATGTGAAATAAAATTCATTCAAAAACAATTTGAGAAAGGTAAAGTAATCAAAGTTAGAAAATATTTGAACTTGTATAATCAAGATGGCTGATATATAGGCAATTTATATCCTTTATCAACAAATATTGTTACCATTTCAGTATTTGAGTTTATTTAATTCTGAGTATAGAAATTGTAAAACCTTTAATAGCAAGCAAATATTTAGTTGCAAAATATTGATTATAAATCAAATTTGTAATGTAAAAACATAGATTTTAATAGATTATAGAATAACAGAAATAGTATTGGTAAACAAGCAATTGATATACTAATATCAAATAATATAGTCAAAATTAAAATAATATTGCAAATTAAATATTTTTCATAAATAAAAAATTGGAATCAGTAAATTTATAATCATACTAGATATAGAAATTGACAAAATCAGAAAATATTCTCCAGTAATATAATATTATAAAAATTCTGTCCAACTGTTCTAAAACTTTTAGTACTACAATTTTATAATTCAATAGTGCAATAGAAATTCTATTAAATACCATTTATTAGTAACATTTACCAGTAACAGTATCAATAGTAGTTCATTATATAGGTATATTGAAATAATCAAAAATTTAAATAAATCCAAACTTGAGATTTATTTGGCTATAGTATTATTATTCCTAAAAAAAATAATAAAAGAAGGACAGAAAATATATTCAATTACTGGATATGATATTGATTATACTGTTAAAATCATAAATATATAGAAGAATTCATTACAAAAAGATATTTTGGAACAAAATCATCAAAATCTACCCCTGTTCAACAAGGTAACCGATGAAATACTACTATAATATTAGTTATATAATTCTATAAGCAGACCACAACAAGAATTTATATTACATTACAATTCCATATTGTCAAGAGTCCAGGACTTAGGTATTACGGATTAAGAATTCAAATATCAAAGGTTGAGGACTCAGGGTTCCTGATATAACAAGTACTGAAAGCTGGAGTATTGAAAAAGTTGAAAATTGTTAATAGCTGAAGTGTGAAGACTGTATGCAAGAGACTTGATCCAAAATTACCAAGTGTTAAAGAATAAAAAGCTAAAGCTATTTGATAATTTTATAGACTAGAGAATGAATAAAGAAAAGAAACTTATCTGGTACTGAATACCTGGATTATATACAGTCTTTTATTTGTTCCATATTATATCTGAACTCCTCCAATCTTTTGTATACTGCCTTTTGTCCAATTTCTACTTTCCCAAAAAACCTGAGTTTTGTCATTCGAAATCTAATTGTGTTGCTTTCGAAACCTAATTTCATTCTTGTGATACCTAGACCCTTCTATTTCAAACCGATGATCACTCTGCCACTGATTTTCACTCAATATATCTGTAACTGTAGCTTCACCTCTCAAAACACAGTTCCTACAAGGTTCATTATCTTGGGTTGCAAGGTTGTTTAGCATGGAACTCATTGATAGCTGTAAGTCTATAGACATTGATTATGGACACCCAACTGTGTACATTATAGTCTATCCATTTTTCCAAATTCTTCAGCTGCCCCTGGAAGAGCCTTGAATTGTCTATCTGCTTGAATTCATAATGCTGTTTTCCATCCAGTATTACTGGTGATGATGGATCTTGCTTTTGATATAAGAGAGGATCTTGAACAGTTTGCTTCAAAAGGGATATCCTTCGGATATTGGATATATGTATCTGATTGGGTAATCGGATTTGATAGGTGCAGGGGCAGATGAGTTCAGTAATTTCATATGGTTCAATGTATTTCCAGTCAAGAATCTCGCTTGGCTTGGTAGTTGATATTTTTCTTGAATCCAGCCAAACCATACTCCTTTTGACCAGCTCAACTCCCATACTTTGGGACTTGTTGGCATATTTGTACTGTGATGCCTGAAACCATTTCATCTTGCCTGTAAGTTTGCTAAAAAGTTGCTCCATCTGTTATGGTACTCATGTTGAATACTATGTGTACTGAACTCAAGCAATGTAGGCAAGACATATGTAGTGGAAGGTTATCACAATAGCTATATTGATACTTATTTGTAATGCACTTCAACGGCAGGTCGTATTCAATCTGATAATATACCTTATTACCATCTTATATATCTTCCAAATATGATCACCAAATTCATAGTCCATGAAGGTTGAAGTGCCCTGTAGCTAACAATGATAATCCGTAGTAAATAGTATATCTGTAGTAATATGTAAACATAACAATTGAATATATATAAATGATCACTTGTGTTTGGTAAGAGGCTGTATCAATATGTACAGAGCTGTACTGATTGCTTTGGTTTCATTCCTGCTGTGATATCTATTCAAAGATTTTAGGCTATCAATGATAATAGAACGTAGTATCATTCAGTAGTGAACAATAGTATATTGTATAAATTCAATATTAATACCATTCTGATTCTTGTAAATCATCAGATATGAATGAACTGTACAAATCTGTACAATAGACTGCTTATAAGTATCTGCCATTGTACTTCAGAATGATATTCTGTGGAATCACCTACTTCAAATATTATCATGGACGAACTCAGCACACTATTGGATAGTGATCGGTATTTGATATTACTTCCCAATATTTTCATTATTTGGCTTTGGACATTGAGTGATAAGAGTGATAATAGGTATTGCTCCGCTTTATTACCAACACTGAATATGCAATACCTCAATATACTATATGACACATATGTACATGTACTGCAAAACCTCTATATGATACAATACATTAACAACCATATGTACCACCTCAACCTCATACTGGCAATAATAAATGTGACCATAATGAAAAAAACTAATATATTGACATTTATGATGGAAGCCATATATTTGTACAGCTACAACCACCAAAACAATTGATATGATACTGTCAAAAGCTGTTGCATCCATGAATAAAGAGATGGCAAACTACAGCATACAAGGATATATTGATAATTATCAATACCAGACTAGAGTAAATATTGGTTATGTTGAAAAGTATTCTGAAACTGAATCAGAATCATCTATATGGAGCCAGAGATCTTTACCATAATAACACCAATAACAATCTGTGGAAGTATTATAAGGCAAGCCAAGGATATTCAAGCAAATTCTTTAAATAGCAGCTGTAATATAGAATAAGGTACTTTAGCTACTGCCAATCTGGAAAAGAAGCTGAAACAAAAGAGGTCAGATAGTAACAATCGATGCAACATCACTTGGTCAATATTGGACTGTACTGCACATTCGAATTATATAATATATTAACCAATATTGGCAGTACAATGCATTTCAAAATAGTATGTTGAATGTCAAGACATATACAGAACAACTTGAAACTGGTTGGTGATATATAAACATGACTGTAGCTCATGTAAAGGTTGATACCCATATTATATAGTGCTTTTATTATATCTACTGTCTCACAGGAGGCTAATAGCAATACATGTTAAATGAATACAATCATTACCAGAAGAACTACACAAAGCTGCTTGAAAGGAAGGAAATCGCCCGTCAAATTGTACAGCAGAAAAACCACTTGAGAGAATCGCTGTATAAGAGTGAGCTGAAAGATCAGCTGCCAGGGGCAGGAGCTCTTAAATATGATCAGAAAGAGCTTTTGAAGGAGTGGGTTTTATCTCTCCTCTCCATCAGGTTTTGCCAGCTGACTCTAGAGTCCACTATTATTTAGACAGGGGTTCAAAAACTCACTTTGAACTGAAGATTATAGAACTTCAATAGGGCAATACATATATGCATATCATTTCTAATTTCTATGATACTCATCATTAAATATGAGTATAGAATATTGTATAATTTGTTTGCAACTGGTATTGATATAAAATATTGAACTTGTCTCGAATGAACAGTAGTGGTATATACTGACCAGTATGTAGGAAACTCGAATTTGATGATGATATATAATACTAATGAATACAGCTCTATGCACAGCAGTATTATGATACCAATGTTTAGTACAACCTAGTGATAGCAAAGGTTCCAAATTACGGGTTAAGTTTGGCTCCTGGGTTTGAAACAGGAAATTATTCACAATTTGGGTTTAGTACAGTTCCAAACCTGGAACCAAACCAAACCTGCTGGGTTTTGGTGAGTTCCACCTTTAAAACTATTACCAAAATCAGTATTTAAGGTCGGATTGAGTCGCACCATATTATAAATGTAGATCATGCAGCATTTGATGCTCTTTCACTTCCTGCTCGCCAATTTGCGATACGATCAGTATTTGTTGCGTCATAGCCACAACCGTTGATTTCGGCTGTATTTTTGACTTTATTTCCCAGAGACCCAAGGAATACTAATTGTATTGCAACTTCCAAAGTGGGAGGTGAAAGAGCATCAAAAACAGAATAATCTACATATATAATATGTTGCGATCCAATCAGACTCAAATACTCAATTGGGGCAGAAGATATGGCATTATTGGGGCTAATAAACAATGAGGCTCTGCCACAGGTGAATCCCTCCAAAACTGAGCAGGTTTTGGTTTGGTGCTGGGTTGGAACAACTTGTGATTGGGTGTTTTGGATTCTTGGCAGTTTCAGAACTGCCCAGGGGTTCTTGGTTCGGATTCCAACCCAGACTGCAGCCAGGTAACATGGAACTATTGCTAACACTACTGCAACCTAATGAACATTACCATCAATCATTGCTCACTACTCTATATTATCAAAAAGTGTTGAGTATATGGCCACAGATGGACTTTTCTTGTACTGGTCAATACTGATAAATATATATCTTCAATGGAAATACATATAATTGATCAATCAGTACTAAAAAGCATTGGAAATATCTTTATCAACAGTATCAATCATTGTTCAAAACAGTATGCTACGACTCAACTTGATCCATATTGTTTCATACTGAAATGTAAAATTGTATTATCAATTGGTAATACTGATTACTGCCCAATACCATGTACTACTATCAAAACTTGATCTATATTATTTGATACTGTGCTGTACAAAGAAGACTTATCATGATCAATATAGAAATATATGATCAATCACAAATACCAATTACTAACGAATACTGTGCATAGTGTTAGCAACGGTTCCGGGATACCTGACTGCGGTCCGAGTTTGGAACCGGACCGGAGCCGCGGTCCATGTATGGAACCGGACTAAATCTGAACCGGTCATAATTTCCGGTTCCAAACCCGGAACCGAACCGGCCAACCCGCGGGTTTTACTGGGGTTGGTCAGACCTGCCGGGTCCAACCTCTGGGTTCTAAAAACGGGTGGTTGTGTATTTGGCGAATGGAAAGCATTGCACATACGTCTATAAAGAGATAAATCTAATAGTTTAATATTATTTCGCACTTTCTGCCTGATTTTTCAGTGTGTATGATAAGATATAATATTGTGAAATGTTCATTACTCAGGGAACTGTGCTCGTACTCCAAAATCAATTATAGGTGATCTCGACGAGTTATTAGTTGCTGTTTTGTATTTGAAAACTTTCAAAAAATCTTTAAAAAATATGATATTGAAATATATCATAAGTTCTGCACTGTTTCTCAGCGATCTGTTGACGCTCCGTCGACACTGACTTTCAGTCCTATAGCCTACATGTGTGGTCGCATGCAGGTTATATATTCAATTAAAAAGTATGACAATGAGCTATATATAATTAGGACCAATTTTGCAATACTGATAAATCGCGATTTAATAATTGCTGATACTCACTTTCAGAGGTAGTATGGATATATCATTACGAACTATTTCATCGATAAAAGCAGTCGAAACTTCGACAATATGAACTAAATATATCAAATCTGTCGTGCTAAAGGTGTTGTGCAACCAAAAATTGTTAACGCTCACTTTTAGTTCTGCAGTCTACGTTTCTTATTGTGCAAAAACAATAGATATGATTGTAACGGCAGGCTTTCATGCTTATTCAATACAAATATGCCGTGCGATACAGATTAATTGTAATTTAATCCCTCCAAGCTTGGTTGCTCGAGTGTATCAGAAAAAATTATTTGTCTATAAAGGCAGTCAAAACTGCAATTATACTCATGGAGCTTACACAATCAAACGCACTAGAGATGTTGTGCCACCGAAAATCGTTGACGCTCCGTTGACGCTCACTTTTAGTTGTACAGTCTACTTGTCTAATTATGCAAAATTCATCAATATGAATATAACGGCGTGCTTTCATACGTATTCAATATGAACATACCGTGTGATACAGATCAATCGTGATTTAATTCCTCCAAGCTTGGTTGCTCCATACCGTGCGATACGGATCAATCATAATTTCATTCCTCCAAGCTTGGTTGCTTGAGTGCATCAGTAAAAATTGATTCGCCGATAAAGGCAGTCAAAAATGCAATTACACTGATGGTGCTCACATAATCGGACGCGCTAGAGATGTTGTGTGACCAAAAATGGTTGACACTCCGTTGACGCTCACTTTTACTTCTGCACTCTACGCGTGTTATAGTGCAAAAAACAATAGATATAATTGTAACGGCGGGCTTTGATGTATATTCAATAAGACTATGCCGTACAATACGGATTAATCGTGATTTAATTCCTCCAAGCTTGATTGCTCAAGTGCATCAGTAAAAATCGATTTGTCGATCAAGGCAGTCAAAACTGCAATTATACTCCCAGAGCTCACTCAATCTGATGCGCTAGAGATGTTGTACCACCAAAAATTGTTGACACTCCATTGATGCTGACTTTCAGACTTGTAGCCTGGTTGTATGGTCGCGCATTTACAGCATATTCATGCGTAAAGGCAAGCATTCATTCGTATCTAAGTAAGAAATATTGTGCGATACTGATATATCGTGATTCAATATTTGCTGATACTTACTCTCAGAGATAGCATGGAAGTATTATTAAAACTCAATTCACAGATTCAATTCCATTTTATTCACCATTTTATTACTCATTTTGACAGCCGAAACTAAAGAATAGATTGAATATGGAAATTATTTAAGTATGCCCAATAAACCCACTCGCCTATTCCCCTTGATTGGTAATATCTTCATCATCACAGTCGTTTTCTTTGAAATAATAATTAGTAATTATTCATGTGAGAGGGGGGAGTGGAGTGCATACCTGACCTATCCTCGATGCTGTCATCAGTACTGGAGCCATCATAATTAGAATCGTCTTTGTTTTCTGTATCTTCAAGTGGGGTAAATTCATTCAAAAGGCTGAGATGAAGCACTCTTTTGGGACTAAGTTGTGCTGCTCGGGCTGCAGATAGTCCAGGGGTTGCGGATACTACTGGTGCTGCCGAGACTGTTGGTACTGTAGTGGTCTCAGGCTTCATACCCACTGAAACTACCATCAATACCATGGACATACATATTGGTAGACTGTATTACCGACTCACTAGAGTCCAACGGTAACAAAAATATAATGGTTGAAGTCGACAGGTTTACCAAGATGGCATATTTAATACCAACAGCAAAAAGAGAGTCAGCAATAGTGGCTAGGTTATTGCTGGAGAATGTTTGGAAACACCATGGACTACCATTAGATGTGGTATGACACAGAGATGGAGTATTCTCAGAACATTTCATTGCAGACTTGTACAAGTTCTTAGGAATCAAGAGATCTCTATCAACAGCTTTTCATCCACAAATGGATGGACAAACAGAACGACTAAACCAAACCATCGAACATTTCCTACCCACCTATTGCAACTACAAACAGGACAATTGGTCTGAAATGCTGGCAATGGCAGAATACATATACAATAATTCAAAGTATGTGACCACGAAAATAACACCATTCTACACCAACTACGGTTACAAACCACATACCAACTGGCCAACAGAAGTGCAATTCAATAACCCTGCTTCAAAACTATACACTCATTACATGGTAGAGGTATATCGGAATTTGGCAAGTCAATTGGAAAAGTCAGGGAAAAAGATGGGAGAATACTACGATAGGAAACGAAAACCGGCTTCGCAATACAAAATCAACAATTGGGTGATGTTGGATGGAAAATACATACAGACAAAATAACAGTGTCAAAAACTTGAAGATAAACTCCACGGACCATTCCAAATCACAAAAGTCGGAAGCAATAAAAAATGGTGTCGACTAAAACTATCTCACACCTGGAAGATACATCCAGCATTCCATGTATCCCTACTGGAACCATACCGAGGAGATGTTAAAGAAAGAGTTATACATCCGGTCCAAGCAAACGATGAAAGATGGATCCCAGAAGCGATAATCGCCTGTGGACCCACCAACCACGATCACAGGAAACATGTTTTTCGAACCAAGTGGGAAAACTATGCCCACGATGAAAACACCGGGGAATCCTGTGAGCACCTTCAAGATGTAGTGCCCGAACTACTAAGCGACTACTACAGAAAACACCCCGAGGTCGAGAAAGATAAAAGATGGAAGAAACCGGTGAAAAAGGGACGGAGAAAAAGGAAATGAAAAGTATTTCTTATGTTAAACTCATACTGCATTGTTATAAGCGGAGGTCACCTGTATTTTTATTTTTATTTTTTTTATTTTAAAGGATTAGCTATACGTATAGTATATGCTGTTTGAGTGGAATCTATTGCAAGATGAATTCTTACGTTGGAGGACTGTGTTGAGGTCACCAGAGCTTGAGAGGGGGGTATTGTTAGGGGTTTTTCCTTATCATGCATATGAGGTATATCAGACTTAGTCTCCCAGGTTCACCATGTGACAACTTGCATCAGGTGGTTGAAGATACACCCTTGAGGATGTCGACTGATGAGTGAGCGGAAGGTCCAACATAGCCAGGTGAAATTCCCATAATATTCCAAGCTCCAATACTGTGTCTTAACAAAATGGACTAGCTTACCCATGGGGAGACAATACGCACACTCGATCAGACAGTAACTGAGGGAATTATCCTTTGGTGTGGCCAAGGCATGGGACACACCAAACCATACTGCCGAAGCATACATAACTGCCTTGCAGGGACTTTAGGGTCAGCTGTGCGTTATGAATCAGACCAGTTTTACTCAATATGAAACTAATACTGTGATAAAACTATATACTCGGAGCTGCATGCATTTCCCTGAGAATAGTTGAACGAACGATATTATCTTAGTATGAGGGACTTTGCTATCACCCGAGACAAGTAATCAATAGAGTTAAGCTAACTGCGCCGCAGTAGTTAATTCTACCTAAAAGATATGTGTTCGGATCTAGACTGTCCAACCCCAGCTCTGTCGCATTTGCAAACATGATAACTGAGAGAGCGCACCACCCTCCAGGGAATATGGGTAAGACGCGATGACACTAGGTATGTGGCAATGTGTGGGTTGGCAGCTCATTAAATCTTTGATCACTATTCCACTCATGCAGAAGAATAATAACCAATACAAAGTAATGGTCTGATACGCATGTCAGCAACGTCATCATACATGCGGGATAACCTTGGGATGCCCGGTGAGAGCTTGCGCTATCACACGTTGTCAAATAGACACTCTGCGCAATCATCTACCGAGATCAGCTCTGTAGCAACGATCGGTGAATGTGCGAACACCCACCTCGGTGGATTAAGTGTTATCGAGATAGTACTATATACACATATCACAGTATTACAGAAGTACCGTCATGCCTTACTGATATACCTCTAACACGGAGATACTCACATATAAAAAGACCACATAAACCCACAGTTTGTCACAACGATCAACTCTAGCAACAATCCACAGTCAGAACAACAACAGCGGAAAACCACCTGAAATATTGTTAAGTTTTTACCTTAAAAATATCATTTTATCTATGTCCCAATACACACATGAAGACATCATCATCTACAACACTGCCTATTACATCAGTACTGTCAAACTGAAGCCCACCTTGACTTCTTGTTCGAGGTTTTGCGATACAAAAACCTTGTGAACGATTATTTCCACTTTTGCGAAACCGGCGAGTATCCTTCGCAAGTAACTTACGACAAGTCTTCAGAGAACTACCTATACGACTCCTACGACTTTTGGAAGGTAGCAGCTGTACCCTGCGCATGCCGGTATGTCTTCATACCCCACAACGACTCTAACGAACAACCATCGAAATACACTTCTTCAGTTTCGTCCTGGTCATCAAGATCAGATTGTATCAACACCAAGTTCTACGATATCGATCTGCATCTACACACGCAGGACTACCCCTGTAACAATAGCTACAGTTTTGGTATAGTATTGGAATAGAAAGCAAGTACTGTAAACAAAACATAATATCTCTGTGCAAACTTATTCAAAAATCATTTACTTGTTTAACTGTATATTCAAATATATTGTATTATATATATGAATATGGTCAATATTTCTCTTTTTGATTGATTGTATATGTATTGTGTTTAATCTTGAGAATTGAATTCATTTCACAGCTTTAATAAATATTTGTAATTTAGTATATCTGCTGTACAATATCACAATTTATTTTTACTTGTATACAATTATTTCTTCTGTTACTAAAACAGTTTTATTTAGTTAATTACAACTATCTCCACTGTGTGGTTGTATTACAATTGATATATTTCATTTTGTTAGAAGTTTTGATTTTGGCTCTGTTATCAAAACTATTATTACCATATATATCCAGCAGCAACACAATAGATAGTGTTAAGTTGAATTGATACTTTCTGATGATACAAGGCAAGTGATATCAAAATAGAGTACCAGTAGTATGATGTAATCTGATTAATAGTTAACTGCAAATATCCAGAATATACTGGCTTAAATAGTGTTATATCTAACATATCACAAATAATGGTTAATGGTCTCTTTGATTGCCAACTCAAGTTTAGTGGCTTGAAAAATGGTTCATGGTTCAAATAATTGAGAATCAACTGAGTATACTAATCCACAGAAATTGTTCAATGTGACCAGTCATGACTATTACTACATCTTTTGTATCTATCATATCAATATGATATTTTATTCCAAATTGCATTCAAATCAATTCAGAACACTTTTGATTTGTACCTCTGTGTCCTTGATTACCACATTGAGGACATTTATGTAATTTCCTTTGCTTGTTCTTTATCATATCCTCACCTGCTGTGAAGGCCTTTATATTTAGAGCCTGCCACTTGAAATTCTTTTGTAGGCCCACCTAAATTACATTTTCTCTGAATTGCAGAAAATAAACATTCTCATTTTCATCCTGCCCCTCTTCAAGCTCAGTCTCATTTTCAGTATTTACAAGTTCATAATAATTAGTTTTCAAATCATTCTTCAACATGTCCTCAGTGTCAGACCCAATGACCAATTCATTTGGCATTAGACCTTTTGAAAATACATCTGAATCTGCAGTACCATCGATAGGATGAGACATGCCACAGCTATTCATTCATTGGACTCAAAATAGTTTTCATAAAGTGGACTACAAGTAATTCTTGTGTACAAAATCCTGTCTGAATTATATTGCGAAAGTGTTCTTCTTGTATTTTATCCCAGGCTTTATCTACTGCCCTCGTAAGAAGACAATGTCATAGTCCCATAGAAGAAATAATCCCATCCACTTCAGCAGATCAACAAACCAACGCCATAATTTTCTGGCTTTTAACTTTGCTCAACTCAAATAGTTGTTGGTCAAGAGATTCTTTTTGTGCATCCTTGAAAGTACAATTTGCACCAATATCAAGGACTTGAATTAACCTGATAGCAGCTCCAGGCATGAGAGAACTGGTAATATAAGACTGACAAAGTAAGGATGAAACAGCATCAGTACAGTAAAATACTGCAGCATCAAATGCAATGATATCCGGCAAATCCAAATTTGAAGTGTTAGTATTTGGAGGAAAACTACCAAATGGTGGAATCAACTGCTCCTTAATCCATACAAGGGTAGTCTCTTCATTAGCATATGCTTTTTCATCCCACAATATCCAAATCTGTGGATCATATAGATCCTTTTTCATTTCTGAAACTATATCCTTTCCATTCAAAAATACCTAAGGCTGTAACATAGTACCATCTGCAAGTAGTGTTGATTCAATAGTTATCTGATACTTATTCTTTCTACTACGTTTGGCTTTTGCCCACACAGTTTCACTGCCAATTTTTGCATATATCCAGCCACTAGGATACTCAAATAGAGCCAATGTTTGATAAATATTTGCAATATTGCATAGCTGATTCTGTCCAACATTCTAGATTTCTTCAAGTCCTTATGGTTTGGAGTTCCATCAGTTAAATTGCATGCAGTTTATTATCATAGCAATATAGTTCTGCAAAATTTTTGTAGTTCAATTGGTTGTAAACTGCGCAGTATTATACTATCATCCAAAATGGTGAAACCAACTATCAGATAATTTAAACTCGGCTATAATCTGTTGTGGATATATTCGAAGGAAGATATCCTTTGCAGTCAATCGAAACTCACCCTGCTGTATAATTTGGCCATTATTCTGTGCATTTTCAAAGACACAATACATTTTCTCCTCTAGGTCTGGCCACCATACTCCAAATCCTAAACATCTAGCATATCTTCTCTCTGTTACACTTTCCCAAATCTTGTTCCCATTTTGTTTCCAGCAACTGATATTGCTTATATGCAGTCCTCCAAAAAATTCACAAGCCTCTTTGTAATTAGGCATTCGCCAAATGTATTTGATGCTAGTTATCCCATTTTCCAAAATCTTCATAGCTATCAGTATTGAATCTTTCTGAAGCAAAGACAGGACCTCCAGTTGAATTCTTTTTGTATAGCCTTTCTGTAGTGTATTTGAAGGTTACAAGACAACCTGCAGTGGTTGATCATTTACAGAAGACACTTTAGGTCCAGGACGAACATGTACTGGAACATTTGGATGGCAGTAGTATAATGGTTAGAGCTTGTATGGTATTGCTATTGTATTCAAAGTTTTGGTACTGACAATATAACTAGGTGTTGATAGAGCTGGCAGCAGCTGTACAAAGTTTGGTAATACCAATGGCACAGAAAGATGCAATCTATACTTGGATACACCACTCTGTAGGGCAGAAGAATGACAAAAGTAAAGCTTCATTGGCTGTCAATTCAAAGAACTATAGCTATCTGGTTGAAAGTAGGGAAATCTGAGGTTTTATTGACTTTGCACTATCCAGTGCTATGATAGATTTTGTCATCTTTCAACCAACCAACTTTAAATAATTTCTACCATATCTATTCTTTTGCTGCCAGGTTTATACATTATATAACTCAATCTAGATCAAATATTCAGGGAATTCATTTCAAAATATACTATTGAATATCAAATAATATACCTGTCCATTACCTAACAGGATAATACTAATAATTTATATTGTGGACCCTTTAATATTATTTCTCTATACAAAAGATATCAATATTGGGCTTACCATGAGGTAATTTTTGTACACCAAACCAAATATCCACACTTGTATATATTCTAAACCATACCTCTAGAAGAGTAAGTACTTAGCAATATTTCTGTTAGTTTTTTTATTAAATTTATCAAACTTTTTACAACCATTTAATAACCTAACCCTCATTTACATTGGAGTATTGTGTGATTTTAAAAGCCTGTTAATCACTGGGCTGTTCTTGCAACTAAATGTTCACAATTCTGAGGCTGTTTGAAATGTGACTCAGGTAGGGTACAGAAATAATTGATATCCTCCTTCACCCAAACGGTGCATATAACCTCAAATCTCTAAACGCTCGCCTGTTCGCTGTCTCTTTGGCAGTGAATAGCTACCCTCAAAAGAGATTGAGAAAGCGCGCCCATGTTCATTCTTGGCTGGCGGACATTATCGTTATCTGTATTACTACTGTTACTTGTACATACAAACGGAAGCCATCACGACGAGCCGTACCAAAATATCCTTCTTGATTCTGGTCACGAAGAGAAGTGGGCAAGCCAAGCAAAAGTCTTGGTTCCGTTCTTTCGAGGTGGGAATTCCTCCCAAAGGAATCATACCATGATGCCTACTGGCAATCCAGTCACTTTCCTACCTGTGGAGTTGATCTTTCAAATCGCCGATCATCTCTCCCCAGAATGCATATACAGTCTATACCATACGAACTTATTACTCCACCGAGTTCTTCGCAACTATCTCTATCGACGCATTGTCGAAACCCATTCCAACTCCTCCGGCCTAGCTTTACTATGGGCCTGCAGAACCGGAAATCTTTCCCTCGTACGCTTTCTTCTTGACTACCAAGACTACACAACTTCAACTTCGAACCCATTCCCCGTCCCTAGCGATGTCGTCTCGTTCACCAACATCAACGAAGAAACACCGCTCATTGCAGCCGTGCGAGGCGACCGGGAATGCATTCTTCGCATTTTTCGCTGGGACGACTACGAGCCGGAGTACGGAACACGAAAGGCTTTACCACTTACTACCCCAGAAAATGAACGCCGCACAGAAATCACACGGTTGCTTTTGATCAGAGGAGTCAACTTTGACAAGGTAGACGAAAATTCGAAGAGTGCATTGCATTATGTTGGTCAATACGGCGACAGCGATATATGTCGGCTGTTGCTCTGCTGTGGCGCTCATGCCGGGGGATATGACTATGGGCACCTTACTCCCCTTCATCTTGCTGTGTATTGCAACCGGCTTGAAACAGTGAAGGTGTTGTTGGAATTTGACAGTGTGAGGAAGACGATTGATATGTTCACTGAAGATGATGACACTGCCCTTATTATTGCGGCGGAGGGCGGGTATACTCGTATTGTAGAGGTTCTACTGGCGTATGGTGCCAACTATAAGCTTTGCAATTCGTTGGGTGAGAGTCCACTGGATCAGGCTGCTGTGAGGGGGAATGCGGATGTGGTTAAAGTACTGCTCCAGAATGGAGCCAGGGCAGATATAAAGAATGAGATGGGAAGAACACCACTGGAAATGGCGGAAGGAAATGGCATAATAAATGAGGAAGTACGTCAGCTATTACGACGAGCGAATAATGCGAGCAATGGTAGTGGCAGCGAGAGTAATAGCGATCCTGGAGCCGAATCATGCGTGGTACGATGACAATGAGAGTCGCAGGATCTTGGACTTAGTGGGCTACTGCAACGGAGGATACTGATTATTACACTACCATGCAAAAGTCCGTGTGTTTTGACTTTAGCATCGCCGCGACGTAGCAAAAGCTCCCCAACCATAAAACGTTGGCCACATCACAACAACCAAGAACGGTGAAATCGTGTCAGTTTGGGGAGATAAGCACACCAACCGTATGGAAGTATGACCGTTTTGTTATTTATGTGATTGTAGAAGTCCTGGCTATTGAGATATCAGGGACATGGAGGTTCCTCAGCGCGTGTCGGCTCGCCCTTATTATAATTATAATTACGATTATGGTACACTAACTTGAAGTAATATACAAATGAATTCTCCAGCGAGATACAGCAGGAACCAAAGTGTTAGGCCACCGTACCACAAAACCCCCAAAAAACATTACCAAAGACAATTGCCAAATAACTATTCTTACACATGCTCATATTCAACTACTGGATTCTGGAATTGAATTTTAATTCAGAGAGAGTGTTGGCAAAGGGTATTTTTCCTCCTAAACTAGTCATATAATTAAGGTTCTCTGTGAATAGGAATATTGTACATATAAGCCTGATACAGTTACTGGATTCAAAACACCAACGAAAACACTTTGAATGCTGAGGTATTGTTTTGACGATCCTGAAATTGTCTGGTTGTCATTAAATCATATTGCATGCGGTTGCTTGCGGTCATTGCGTTTAAATACACGTTTAGTCTCGGGACGCCTTTTTTTTTTCGCTAGCGCAGAGGTGTCTAGCGTAAATCTAGGGTTATTTGACAAGTTGTGTGGCCACGTTCGCTGAATCATCACCGTCTAGCTCCATTTACCCTCATCTAGCGCCAAATAACATGTTATGTGATGATATGTGGTGGTAAAGATATTTATATATTATGATAATACTAAAAAATTAATATACTACTTTCTAGTTCTTAAATATTTGTGATCTAATGACCTCCAGATGAAAAGACTTTTTTGAATAGAGAGTAGCTTCTCTGTTCAGGGTTGGCACATATCAGTAGACCTCTACCCATCATCTTCTCCATGGCTGGTACCATTCAACTGGATGCTGTCTGTTTGTTTGTTATCAATAAGTTGTCAGCTTCTTTTAAATACCATTTAGTAGTTGGTTGGCTGACCATATATTAGCAGCAATTCAGGTTAAATGTAACCAAGACCATTATCTAGCTTTAATTGCTTATCCGAGGTGTGGGTGTTCATTTGCTGCCCATGTGGGAATATTGGTTCTCAGATCCAAGAAGAGTGATAGCCAATGATATTCTAATCAATGGATCCCAAGTAATAGTACATGACCTGGCTGTAAACCTCTTGGTTATAATTGTGAAATATATAATCGATATCCATTCCCAAGGGGAGAACTTTCCCCTATCTACTGAAGGCTGCAGAGCTGTATTGCAGAGCCACACTCTAATCTAACCATACATACTATCCAACAACCATCTCCCTCCAAAAGAAAATTTTTGCCTGTAAACCCTGTCTCCAAAAACCCTAACTGTATGTCTTGTTTATCTCCATAGCCTCACTACTATTGCTATCATAGCAGACATTCATTCTGTCTCCATAAGAATTCCCCTTCAATGGTCCTCACTCCCCAGACAGTATGTGCTTAAGTAGTACACCTGTGGAATCAGGAAATGGATTATATTGCTATTGACCACTGCGGAATATTCTCTGAAAGGTTCCTTTCCACCAAAACATTTCATGTGCTGGATAGGCTCCTTGGGGGTTTTTCTCCACAGGGTAGTTGTTAATCTGCACTGGTAAGTGTATTTCCCATCGTTGGTACTCAGTATACAGTCTGTGATTCATTCGATGTTGGACTCTGAAGTTCTGTTCCTGATATCCCTGACTGGTGATGGCAGTGCTAGTGGCCACATATGGTCAATTTTGCACTATTTGAATATGCTGACATGAAATATCTTGTGTACCCATAGGTGGTCCAGAATATTATCCAGCTTGACAGTCTCATCTCCATGCTGATTTCCCAGTATGAATGGACTCATATACCTCTACCCCAGAATCAGCAAGGTCAATTGGCTGGTTCTGAAAGCCCTGGCATTCTCCACAGGTTGTGGAGGTTGATTTTGAATAATACAATCCACTGACCCTCTGGAAGTCCTCCGGGACCAGCGAATGCAGCCTCTCCGTACTTCTGCGTTCTTGTGGAAGCCTTGAAGCTGCTCTGGAATATTTGTGTTTTCCAATAGTATACATTGTAGCCACTTCTGATGCCTTGAAGGGTGCTCCAGTATCGCAATAATATACTTCATAGCAACTTATGATGCCTCTAGGTGTGCTCCTGGGGATTTCCAAAGTGCAGAAAAGTCTGCTGTGGCCACTTCAGAGGTCTCTGAGGAGCTCCAGTACATTCTAGAATCACTCAGGAACACCTGAATTAATTTCTTCATTTCCAGATGGACAAATGGTGTGTCACCCATCATCAGATGCACCTGTAGCATCATATACATCTTTCGTATTTATCTACTACAGCCTGCCACTATCAACAGAAATGACATATATCTATACAGCACCCCAGCAGCACCTTGTCACAATTATAACAAAAGAAATACAATTTCCAAGAAATACAACCCCCAAGAAACTCAAACACCAGGAAACACAACCCGCAAGAAACACAACTACCGAGAAACACAACCCCTGAGAAACACAATCCTCAAGAAACATAACCTCCGAGAAATACAATCTCCAAGAAATACAACCCGTGAGAAATACAATCCCCAAGAAATACAACTGCCAAGAAACAAAACCCCCAAGAAATAAAACCCCTAAAAAACCCAACCCCCAAGAAACAGACTCCCACTTCAACACAGCTGCCAGGTCCTCAGTTGCCCCACCTGCTGCATCTGGTGCTACATATTAGGTTGAGTGCTTGGCAGAGCATGCAATGTTTGTATCGATATAGCTGCCCATATGCTCAATGATGATTGCCTGATAACCAAAACTAATGGAATTCAAAGTGTCTCCAGTATCTCAAAACAAGACTGTATCGAATGTGAGTAGCCGTCAAATATAGAATCAAGAGGGTACGTTGACAGCTGAATATCTGCTGGCGGAAGTTCTAAGAGGGTTCACTCTTCTCTCCTGTCTCATAGTCCCTCACAGTGCAGTTGCATGCAGTCGCAGCCAAGCAAATCGATTGGGGAGTTCCTCAGTTGTTCCGAAATTTGTTGCAATGCTCTGGTCTGCCAAGGTAGATGTTGGAAGGGAAATAGACAGCAAAGATCAGCATAGCAGGCTCGGCTCTCAAAAACCATTGGACTTCCTTCGTACTATTGCAAAGATCTTCCCATTTCCCAACCCCAGAGTCATCATTGTGCAATGCGGCAATTTGCCATTGATATAGAAGTTTCATTTTCATTTTGAACGAGTACAGTGAAGTTACCATGATCCTCACAGTAGTGACTAGTTGACCTCGCATACCACTGATTTTCTTCTGCAACTCTATTGCTTTGATAATTAGTATTATCAAACTTTGAAACCTGGAGAATACTTCCAAAACTCACAATTCTGTATATCCGGGCATTGATATGCTCACTGGAGTACTCCCACATATAATACATGCCATTGAGTGCACCATTTGCTCTCTGCTGGATGGTGATGGCATTATGGGCTTTATCCCATGCCTTTTGCACATTTTCAATTCGTCTTCTTGAGAGGCCAGCCAGGGGTATTCAGATTACCAAACAGATCTCAAGAAGTTCTTTGCTGAATTGAAAGCTGCTTTGTTATAGATTAGCAACTTGCTATCGATGTTGCAGTGTGTCCCTGATGCACCTTCAATAGGTGGAAGGGCAGCTGAGGAATACCAACACTTTGCAGGCTGCCCTCAGACTTGGTTCACTGAAACATGGAACATCATATCATGGCTAGGAGACCTAGGCGAAGTGCCTCAAGGTGATTTTGTGCACATTGAAAACTGAGAAAGGTTTGCATCAGTGCTCCCAAGGTTTGATTTGAATTTCTTTCTTAGAAGTTGGTCAGTCACCTGGACAGATTCTGAGCGAGCCCTTTTGCACCTTTTGAGTCTGTATTGCAACTTCGTCCATTCGGTTTATAACTTGACAGTAGCTCGTTATCATCATAGTTCAAACCAGTAGTGGGATAGTTGTCATGCTCTCAGTGTTCATCATTTTCTTCTTCGACATTGTTCAGTTCATTCCAGTGGACCTCAAGGTTACCTTAATTGCAATTAGTGATTCTTCTGGCCTTACATGTTTGAGAATGTATGGAGAACATTGTCAACTGGCTATTTTTGTTGAGTGCTCAAAATCTTGCTCTTGAGAAGTGGTAAGGTTAGGTTGTTGCAAGGCCTCAGGTGATGAGAATATATCTAAAGGTGATTAGAGAAGAAGAGATCTGAATAAAGCTGGTCCACCTGGAGAACCTGTTGTGTCATATAGGAAACTGACTGTGATACGGTGGTTCGCATTGAAGAAGACAACCTATTCTTTCCCACTGATGTTGAGGAATACCTGAGCTACTAACTGCCACATGGAGTTCAGAGATCTGTTAGCAAGACATATGTGTATTTGGGCTTTAGAACTGATTACCATTATTAGGTGGTTGGATTTAGGCCCACATGTGTTTGAGCTAGGTGCCAGTGCATGCTCTGTATCAGAGCTTTCGGGAGTGCCTGTACTACATATATTTGCTATGTCACCAGTTATAATAGCCGACCAACCACATGGATTGGTCTGAATATGCGAAAGCTATCAGTGTTTTTACCATTGAGATACTGGTGCTGTGCATTCCTTTTTGACTTCAACATTGCCCCAGGAAATCTCTTACCTGCAATGGTCTTTGAATGTTTCCAATACCTTGCCACAGGAGTAGCTGCACTCAAATGATTGATGCTTGTGATTTCGTTTTCATTGCACTTTAAGCACTTGGTTTTGTGGTGCTGTACTCAGTTACCAGTAGCTTGTAATATTAGAGCATGAGTGGTTCAATGCCGGCAGACTCGGTTCGACTAACCAGAATTCAAATAGGCAAACTGGAATGAATCACCTTGGTTAGTGGTTGATAGTCCTCTCGATTAATCTGCAGCATGTGCTGCTTCAGGATCCTTCTGCTGCCATCAGTATGCTGGGCAAAGTTGCATTGTGTATTGTGGGCCGGTATCCGAATGCAAGATGCACCCCTTGGGCAGTTTTTTTTGCTCAAAATTGGGAACCCGCAGGGATCAAACATATGCAGTGCTGTACAGCAGCTATATACAATGTCAAGCTGTATACACATAGTATCTTGGGCTGTGTGAATCGAGTCTATCCAGATACAGTCAGTTCGATGGCAGACGAGATCCAGTGGGGGAAAGCATTCGCCAACTGGTAGATAGAATAGGTGCTATACCCCTGGTTGAGCTGTGATGAGTCAAATCACAGGCAGGCGGATGAAGCTGTAGATGTTCAGCGATGATATATAGGGGCAACATGGAATGGAGCAGAAGGAACAAAAATATCATGTCAGGTTGGCAGTTGCCAGGGGAATACTGCGGGGGGAACCTAACTCCCATTCGGAAAAATCGAGTCACTATTAGCTGGTATGATGTGAAACCTAAATATCTATTCTAACTTAATCTTTGTATACTCTGAGTGCTTTTGGCTGGAGTACAGTCTGCCACGAAAGTTTTCATAGGCTGGACACACATATAAAACGTTGGAAGTAGCATTGTGGAAGCTGAAAGCATCAGCAGAGTTTAGTCTCGGTGTGTGATCGATTCACCAGGGATAGTGTGGGAAATAAGAATCGAATGTATTGCTATTTTATGTATGATCCGCACCAGCTTTACCTTCAATTTCTGGTTTTGGGCAAGCAAATTTGACCTGACAGCTCAACCACTGGGATTCCACATCCTCAAGCACCACCATACAGCATTCTTTCCATCTGCATTCTGTTTCTCAGGTGACCTCAAGTGGATATATACTGTAACCCAAAGCTATCAATTCCTAATCATGTAGATCTAGTAACACATCAGTGATAATACAGATACTGACAATGTTGCCCTTTTGAAGAAGAAATGCAGTAACAGCTAAAAAAATACCTCCATTCAAACTCTGTACAACTACAAAGAAAACTTCCAGATGTACCCCAGTAAATCAAAAAAAAATTTCAAATGAGCCATCAATGAAATTCCAAACCCAAGTGCACCTAGAAATACTGGAGTAGCTATTCCAATTGCGACACCATCCCAACCTGAATAGCAGTGTCCGCAATACATGGAGTGAGAAAATTTGGACGTCCTCCTTGCATATCATCAGGCGATTCATCAGTCCATGCAAATCAAGTAGCTGAATTGTACCATTAACCAAATGGAGTGCAGTCACCCTATCATCGAACCCATTTGGACCAGTGTTGACAAGCCAGGTGTGAGGCTTAAACCTCTGACCCAGTTGCACAATTCTTCCAAAAGCTTGGTACTGCTGGTTGAGAACCCAAGGCTTCTAAAGAATGACTGCATGATTGGCAGCCATGAGGTTGAGCCCAGTACCCCAAATTTTGGTGATGGTGATGAAGACAGCACCTGGGGGAATTCTGGCAATCGCTCAAAACTTCACTGTGCCGGTGGGCGGAATCTTCAGAAACGATGCCAATGACCTGGATGTTATGGTTGAAATGGTAATGAATCCACCATGCCAGATAGCAAACCTGGCCTGGCAAAGGACAATGAAGTATAGTCTTCTAAGGAAGTAATAAAGGAACAGAAGTGCCTGTACTAAGTGAGTCGTCTATTTCAGGAACAGTTGTCGAACTGCTGATCAACTCAAAGACGAAAGATTTCTGAAGCCATCTGAAAATTGGTCCCTACACAAAACAGCTGGCATTCCACTTTTACTTTCAACTGGCATCGGCAAATCATTCGCCTTCTTGTACCAATGGTAGTGAAATGCAAGCCATCTGCCAGCTATGAATCTGCCAGCTATGAATCTGCCAGCTATGAATCTGCCAGTATACCCCATGCTTGGCTTCAAGCTTCTGCCTCTTGAGTCGGGTGGCAATATTATTGGACTGCTGCTGTTCATCTTGGGACCACTCCAGTGCCACAGAATGGAAATCCTCCATTGGGATATAAACCAGAAGTGCACCTGAAGCCAGGTACGACTCTGTCCATTGGTAGATTGATCCTGGGAGTGCAATATCAGTCATTACAGAGACAGCTTCATGCTGAGCTTCAGAGGATCTTCCCTTGGTGATGCTGGTTAGAAGGGTAGTGATCACTGACAACAAATCCCTGGGAGCATGTGTTTTCACTGCTGGCTCAATCTCAGGTGCATCTGAAATTGTGAACAGCCACCGAGTTGTGTTTCCCCAGTCCTTCAGTGAGTGGTAGAGCAGTGTCACTGTAAATTGCACTTTGAAGCCAATTTGGACTTCAGATGCAATGGACCAACCAATTGACTTTGGACCTTTGAAGTGGTGTGCCTTGTAAAAAAATCCCCCAAACCACTGGCAGTTTGTACTCAGGAGAACTGTGTCATTTTCATTTCTTTGCGCCCAGCTTGTGAACATGTCATAGGTGATCATATGGATGTCCCACTGTGTCATGAGATATTCCATGCAAAAGTTAAGGTCAGCGAGAGTTAGGTCACCAGCATATACTGTGCAGAGATCACACACCGAAAATGGTGTCCCTATGGTGATGGTATTGATTGCCCCAATGAATGCCAATCGGACACTTGGGAGCACTATACAGAGTACTGGATTCTATGGTATTAGGTCAATTGTCTGTTTATTATCAAGCAACTGGAGAAGACAATAATGAACAGGGTTAGGGTGAGTGCAAGGGTACCAACCCATCTAGACAGCACTTAAGGTTGAACAATCTGTGTATACTGCCTAATACCATCCACCAAGTGAGATGTTACAAAGCACCAGAAGTTGTGTCTTATATTGATTTGCCACATTCTCTGCAATTTACTTGGCATGATGAGCTGTATCCAATACGGTGAACATCTTCCCAAGTTCCATTTCATCAGCTAGAAGTTCTCCAGGATGGTCCACATCTGTGATCCATCGCCGCACAATGAACCAAATTGCCCACATCGTATGTACATGAAATATTACTTCGGAAAATTGCTTCAAGGAATACTTTGGCCCTCAAATGGCTTCTGTAGCTGAATCTCCATGTGGCACAGCACTAAGTAATGCAACTGCTTCTTCAAGACACTCGTGTTCGAAGGTGTTATTAATAGTGGCCATTGAAGCATTTTGTATATATTGTGCTGGCTGGTCACCATGAGGCATGGTCAGCTCTTCCGCAAATTGTGAATTGCTGGGCAGATCTTTGTTGCTCTTAAATTCCATCACCAGGGTGGCAAGAGCACTTGGGGTTGGGGGCACAGGCAACTAGGCGTAGTCATCTAGCTCGGCTGGGGCCCTGTTCTTGCTGGGTGTATCAGGAGGAATACTGTGGGTTCTGGAAGACTTTCTTTTGGGTGTTTGTGGGGGTGCTCCCTACAAGGACTTCCAGTTAGCCCAGAACTTCATGCATCATTTCAGGCACTCCTAACTTACTCCCTTTTGATCATTGCTTTTCTTGGGCTCCTCCACCAACAGGACATTCCCAGGTGGGTCCTCTCCATCTTTATTTCACAGATTTACCTCAAGGAGCAGTGTGGCTGCTTCAGGTGCAACTGCACAGAAGTTCTGGATCTCCTCATTCTACAATTCCTGGTTCCACACACTGCCATACAACTCCTTCCCAACTATAAATCTGCCATCTTCAGCAGCTTCTTCACACAACTGGCAGTGATACACAGTTTGGAGAGTTATTTGGCCCATCAACTTTGCCTTAGCAATCCACTTCAGAAGTTGGGAATATTCTTCAAGACCGTGAAATGACCTGAATAGAGATTTAGAAGTGGTATCGCCATACACCCATACCACAAATGACTTGTTTTGGATATTGGCCATCTCAATGTTGAGCTATTTGGGAGGGCATTTATCTCTGCTACCCTCCGCATTGTGCTTCCCACTACCTCTATTACCTTTTTTTTGTCACCGTTTACGGTTCTTGTGGTTGACATTTGCAGCATGTTGCGCAGATGTTGTATGAAATGGTGTATCCAGTTGCACCTGATACTCTCAGAATCATCAAACCGGTCAAGGGGTAAGAACACCTCATAACACAGGATGAAATCCGAGATAGCTGTTTCCCAAAGTTCAAACCCGGTGTGCCCCTTCATCTGTCTGGGTCTCAAGCAGAGTGGTTCCATCATATATTGAGGGTGACCAAGAATCAGCCATTCATGCTGGACATAATTCTCAAACTTGGGGATGTCACCTGTCCCATGTGTGTCACTTTCCTTCCACCCATTTTGAACTTGGCCCATCATAAACATGAGTTGCCTTGTAGTGACTTTAAATCCTGCGACAGTGGATGGCTTCTTTCCATCTCCAGTTCCATTAGGTGGAATAATGTTGGATGGGGCTGTCTGACCCAGGTATTTACCAAGAGGAATCTGCCGCCAGCATTGACAAATGGGAATGTTTGAAGTTGGGGTCCATGGTGACAGATTAGGTAGTGCTTTGGTCCATCTCTATTGCCCAGGGGCCATACCCACTATGGTATAGCTGGTCTCTTCAGAAGTGGCAGTGTCCGGTATAGATGTCGGTGCTCCAGCGGCTTCTTGCTTTGCTGGGTGTGGGTGAGTGAAGGTAGGCTGCATCGAATGGGGGGGAGGGTTTGTGGACCATGAGCCTGGAGCAACTGGTGGTCATGGTAGAGGGGGAGGAGGATATGGGGTGTATCAGGGCCCTTCAACACCAAGTGGAGGGGGAGGAGGATGAGGGGTGTATTGGAACCCTTCAGCTCCAGGTACAGGGGGAGGAGGATGTGGGGTGTACCTTGGCCCTTCAGTTCCAGGTGGAGGGGGAGGATAATGTGTGGTATGCAGGGGCCCTGCAGCTCAAGGTGCAGGGGGAGGAGGATGTGAAGAATACCAGGGCCCTGCACCACAAGGTGGAGAGACAGAGGGCTATGGGGTGAACCAGGATCCTTCTACTCCAGGTGCACCGGGCCGTGGAGGGGGAGGCTGCAGTGTGTGCCAGTCTGTATCAAATGGTGGAAACATTTGTGGATTTGGGTTTGCTGAACATGGTGGTGGTGGTGGTGGTGGTGGTGGTGCAGGTAGTCCAAGCGGAACCTGTTTATATTGAACCCATATTTTTTAGTTTTCATTCAACATGTGCCGTCTGTCACAGCTGCTTATCAGTAATGCATTATGCCTAGGATGGTTGTTCACTGGTTGCGGTCAATATCAAGATTCTTCATTCGGTGGCCGGGGCAGTTGATAATCCGGATTGGGATGTCAGGCAAACCCATTCCACATTTGACACCCATCACTGGTGAGCTGGTAGTTCAGGTTGGTATGTTGTCGATGTGGGCAACCATAGGATTGATACGGGTGCCCTGGTTTGGTCGGAGAGTGGATGTTGTAGCAGTTGTTATACAACATAATATATGGAAGTAGTTTTGAAGAGAAGGTTAGGAGGTTCAGAGCATTTTGCTAAAAGCTCCATGGTCCCTTCAGTAGTCACTGAGAATGAGGCAGTGTGACCGGCTGCATTTGTGGGAGGCAAGATGCATATAGATATACTCGCAATTCTCTCGAGAATACTCAATTTGCACCAACCTCACTGGTACTTTTCCTACTATTTAGCCTTGTTTGACCAACTTGTGATACAGGTTTTCGTCACCCATCGTCTGCTAGGAGAATTCAAGTTGACCACTAGATCAATTGTAGGGTATCACCCCTTCCACCTGGTTGCAATTTCTCAAAGCCTACGGAAGTTAATCTACGATTCTGAAGCTACAATGAATGAAATTTATAATCACTCTTGCTGGCGTTGCATGTTGAAGTTTCGTACTCGAAATCCACCTAGTGCCTTTCGAGAGGGATACCTGCTTATGCTGGTGTCCATCTGTTATATGAAAAAGCAGGCAACCAGCATGAAACCCCTGTTGATAGCTGCAGATTCTGGAAATATATTGAAAATAAATCTGTACATAGTGTTGAAAATTCAACACTATCTAGAAATGGGAAACTGAGAATATCCAATGCATATCATACTCAGGTACCTTGCTATTTGATTGGAGCTGCAAGTTTTAATGCAATCCGAGCCCTGCTGCCACCTACATATGCATTTGAACCTCTGCCTGGTGGTTTTGATGGGGTGCTTGTGACAAAAATTATAGGCTTAGCAAGGGTTAGAGACAGGTACTCGATTACTTTGTGGGGTACAAACAATCTGTCGAATGCAGTGACATATAGTTGATTGTTTGTTTCAAGACCAGTTCTATCAAACCTGCATGTTAAATGGTATAGAACCTCATTTCACTGGAAGGGTGTGCAACTTGAACCATTGATAGCTTTCTTTACCCCTGAATTGGTATTTCTCACCATTTACCATACACTCGTCCCACCCCATCTACCACTCGCTCTATTCTAAGGGCACCCCATCTACCATTCACCATACATTTGTGGCACTATCTACCATTGGCCATATACACATGGCACCCTACCTACCATTCACCATGCACTCATCATGCCCCATCCACCGGAGATACTGTACATCATATCTATGCCCTATTACAAGAAACTGAAAACCAAATGTAATATAAAATTCAGATCTCTGCTTTACTGTCATGTATTGACTTGTTTTATCCATGCCTTCTCTATATTGACAGACATACAGTTCATGATGACCATAGTTGCTACATACTTTGACTTTCGAACTGGCCTGATGAATCCTGTGATGGCAGGGGCAGCATATATATATGGCCGTTCTGCCTCATTGATGAAATCAAAATAATAATGTATATCTATGTCATCTTCATTGTCAGCCTCTGAATCAATTTTATTATAGTTTGGATTGTCCAAGTAACTATTTATAGGGAGCCAATCATTAGTATCAGAATTCTTGTCAGCAGAATGATTATCATCACTTTCTCCAGAATGGCAGTTGATTCTATTTATTTGCTGGATATTGAGAAATTTGGTTTTCCCATCAGAGAGGTTGATCTGTAATCAGGATGGTGGAAAAGAAAATTGTTGAGTCAGTTTGAAAGCTGCAATACCATTATGTTGAAAGGCTGACCAGGATGCTTTAACTATTTCTTTGGTGTTGGAAATATAACCCATGGCTTTCATTTGTTCATTCTGGGCGCATGATACCTGCTGAGTTCTATACAGATTGTTACTGCCTGGCCACATCTCCAAAACGTCAAGAACCTTGGCCATCTGGTTTAGCATTCTCTTTTCAGCCTCTTTCTTGATTTCAGAATCATCATCAGATATTGATGAATCTATTTGTGCTGTATTAGTGGCCAAAATAGCATGATCACTTTTCACAAACTGTCAAACCACCACATTTTGTTGAAGTGTTTTACCAATTGTCTTTGTCTGCCTCCACCCAATCACATTTCAGCCAAGTGAAAAGCTGGCTTGCAGTCCAACCCCATATGGTACAATTGAGAACATGTTCCAAGCGATATTGGCTAGATCGGTATACTTCATATTCATTCTTTCCAGCTGTTGCCACCAGTCATCCATGTTGGGCATCCAGAAAGCCCTGCAAATCGCTGAGGGGTTGGATGGATACTGATTCAGATTGGAATCAATTTCCAATTTTTGGGTATCTCCGGTGGTAAATTCAAAGGGAGTTTGGTGGCTGTCAATAAGCATGCTGTACAATTGGTGTAGCCTGGTGTACATTCTGCCATATTTGTATGTATAAAATACTTATTATCACTAAACAAATAATATGTATCATAGGTCAAGTAACCTGGTACAGATACAGTTATGGAGGAGAATGGATTGTGATTTGGTATTTTTTGAGATTTTCTGGTAGTCATAAATTGATTATTGATGCAGTATTCATGTTCCATATATTGTATAAATGCTTTCATATACTTGGCAGTGAAGGAGCTTTCACATCCAATATCAACATCTATAGTATCAATGCAGTTCATAAATGATAGCATCTTCTGCAATGGATCTATAATGTGTGCTGCACTCAGGAGCATGTCTATTTCTGGTGTGACTTCAGAGGAATATTTGGACAGTTTTTGGCATTCAAATTTGAAAACAAAATATAGGTCCTCTTTCAACTGAGTTTTCTTCTTTGCAAAAGCACATATGATACCACCTGGATCAACAGATATATCATTATATATTGTGATGACATGATAAACGGTGACTGTATACCCTTTTAACATTTAAAGTATCTTGTAACAAAATGGTTTCAGCATCTTCAGTAAGAATTTGGCAATAATCAATTCATCCACAGATGTGAATCAGGGCCAGTAATCCGCATGATTGGGGTTTTTAAGCCACCTACATGTAAACACTCACAATCTGTATACCTGCTCTAGTAATGCCTGAATTGAATTCCACTGAGTTTTTACATCCATGGTAGATAGTTCTGCCATATTAACATTCAATTTCTGGGAGTTGAGAAACTCATTGTGTTGTCCAGGAGTCAGAGTTATCAATACTGCATGAATTGCCTGCTATATCAAGAGTCAGTATTCGGATTGAAAGAGAATATAACATGCTGTAACTACCTGTCCGATAATTTTAACTATTCCGGGCTTTATGGCTGCCCCCTTTGAGATTCTGGCATTTTCTGCTTTCTGCAGGTTTCAGCTTTTGGTTAATATGGTACTCTCATATTCCCCAAATTGCTCATTATGCTCATTTGCTTCCCATGCCTTTGTTTGAGCTTTAACCCCCAGATTATTCAGGAATAACCCTACACAAAGCTGAATGACATGCGCCATATATGGTACATAGGGTGTCAATGCTGATCATTTAATGCCAGAGATTAGAAGTATTGATTGTAGCTCTGGTATTATTCAATAGTTGGATCAGGCATTATCTGAGGTTATACCAAGTAATCCACTGTCAGCCAGGCCAAGATGTTCAGGTACCCTATTCAAATGCTCAGCTAGTCGCACACCTGTGTATTTGCCTTTACCTGATAGTTGTTTGTCAGTGGTACAAAATATTACACCCAGTGGCCTCAAACCTCATCAAATACAAACTGTACTTAACGAATGCATCAGGTGAGATCTATATAGTTGCCAATGTCCCACACAATTGCCAATTTATTGATAGATATCCATTCGTCTAACACTATACTGACAATATTGTTCATCGGCAACTGCTTTTTGATGGCGTCAATTTTAGGCGAGTATTCTGTTCAGCAAACATTACTGAAAGTACTCGCAGAGGGAACAATCAACTTGTGTCGTAAAGTTCTGAACATCCATTACAACTCGAAGTTCATTATAGCAATCCACCGAATATGTGCAGAAATACATTCTATCACCAAATAGCAGTTCCAGGTTTCTTGGTTGAATTCCAGAGTTGGAAAGTCATTATCTGCCAGTTTTGTACATTCTGTCTGTTAAAATTGTCAGTATAGTCTAGGATTGCAATCAGACTGAGTTTGATGGAGACTACTTGCCACCATAACACCCTGACTGCCTGTTTTCATGGGTACAGCTCAGGTGTGTTTGTCACCAGCCAAATCCAATAATAGATAATGTCTTATTCCATTAACTTATTCAGCTCCAATTCATATGTCTTTCATATCAGGTGTTTCAACATAATCCTTCTTTCATTCTCCAATGGATATACAAGAACTTGGTAACACACAATTGAAATACTGATAGGGCAGCTGTTAGGTCCTGCAGTCTACATATTAAATCTCGTGAAAATAGTATATTTTAGTATAGCAGCATACTTTTGGACTCATTTGATTAGAATCTGTTTTGCAATATGGATACATTGTGATTCAATTCCTTCAAGCTCAGTTTCAGAGGTTGTTCAATTAATATTAATTTCTCAATAAAGACAGTCAAAACTACAATAAAACTCATACAACACATAAAATCACATTTACTACAGATATTGTACAAATGAAAATTGTTGATGCTCTATTGACATTGATATTGAATTCTGCAGTATACATGTCAAGTTTCACCAAAATGGTATATTTGTGTATAGCAGCACGTTTTTGGACTCATGTTATGAGAAACATATGGGGAAAAAAACCAAGCTGCACCCAGGACGTAGGTAGGTCTAGGATACATCGGATACTTGAATTGACAACTGTTGATTCTCGACATGGCATGACACCACACATATGTATACATGACCCTGGGCATTGTGTTTGCACCTCCAGACATAGTATTCCTTACTAATGCAACCATGCAGTACACTAATTTCATACTAAACCAGTATCCTTGTTACTGATACTTCATCTCTTACCGAGTAGTTATACAGTGTGTATACCTATCGATCCACAATACTACTCATATGACGCCTTAGTGCAATGTATATCTTGACATAATTAACTGTATACCATATGTATCATTCATACAATGCCTTGAATTGCACTTACAGCTCAGGTAACAGATACGGTACAGTGACGTGAATGTGCATGATGTTTGATATTAAAGTCAAATATATACAGTCTTCTGTTCCAAATCCAATTCATTATATCGCATCCAGCTTGAAGCACATTCTCTCAACTGCTCGGTTCTTCACAGTTATTCACCAATTCTGACTCTATGTCCTTGTACTCATTCTCATCCTCATTCTCATTCTCATTCTCATCCTTATCCTCATCCCCATCTGCCACCCCCTGATTCCCCACCAGATCATCTTCCAGCTGGAGGCTACGATGTCACCAGGCACGACGCCTGGCACTGTGTATGACATCATAATCATTGTCATGATCATTGTTGCTATTGTCAATACTATTCTCATCATCAAATGACTAATTCGTAGCAATGGGGATGCAGATCGCTGAAATGATCAGAGTCTCAATGTCCAGCTCCATCATCGGAGTGTCTATCACAGTCTTGTGTAATACCACCTTACAAGGTTTGGTAGCAATGGCAGGCATGTTGTTTGCTGCATTGTGACTGAGAATGAGGTTGTTGAGAGCCATCCATATGGACTTGATTAACTTCTGTCTTAAAAGAGATGGGGGATCATTCAAAATATTCATGTGACTAGTGTAAGTTTCTGCATAATGTTAGAGCCATTGTATGCATTGTAATGGCCAATCATATGACCATTATTATTCCAATTGAAGTAGTACTTCCACTCAGGCCGTTTCCACTGAATCTTGTAGTTATCACTATCAACCATTGTTGGAGCTAAACCTCTATTCCTTTGCCACTCTGTCAGTATGTAATTCAATGCCATACATATGAACGCAATCAGTGCTGGGGGTATCTGTTCTTGAATCCAACCATGGAAACCCTCCAAATACCTGCCATATTTGCATATTCATTGGAAGAAATCGAGGTATAGAAATCATTGAATCTTCTCAGCAAGAAAGTAACTAACTTGTTCCTGGTGGTAATAGCGATGCTGAGAATGGGTGCCAGTATACACTTCAGGTGTGTTTGCACGATCATATTGGTGCGCTGTGAATATAAAACTGGACAGTAGTCGGTCAATGTGAATATGGTGCTCATCATTCTCTTCGAAACACTGCAATCAATATTGTTTCCCAACATGATCGTATGCCATCTTGATCAGGTGCAATCGGACTGCATTGCAACTGCTTTCGATTTGACATATGGCTGGTTAGTCAATGACAATACAATTTTGGGAGATACTGAAATATCTTGAGACACTGTTTCTGACATTTCAGGAAGTTAATATTGACTCCTTCCTACTTGCATGTCTTGGACCAGCAATACTCTACTAACTTAGTGCAGAAATAATATGTTAGTCGGTATCTACCACTCACAAAATTGTATAAGCTACCAGTGTAAACACATCTTCAGCTGGCAATGGTCTCTTGCTCAGTAGTTGTTTTTCTATCATGTGATATATTGTTTCCAGAACAGCAGTAACTGGAAGGTCAACTGGTGCGAAGACACTTTGACTCCCATAGCATTGGCTCCTGACTGTCAAACTCGATGGTGTATTCAGGGGAAACAATGTCAACAGTTGTGAAGCTGATACTGATGGGTGTGGACTGCGGAGATGACTAAGGTTAATTCTTGAATGAATATCAATAGACATGACACTGGGTGATTGCAATATACACATGAAGGCTCCATTTGGCGGGTGCAGAAACCACGGCAAGGCTGCAACGGGTATAGATGCTGAGGTGATCTGAGTAGTTGAACCTTTGATATGTAAAGCTGTAGTCTTCATCCGCATTTGTATCTGCTCATTAGCCTGCAAAGTGAGTTTTCTTATTTCACTGCTTGCAGACGATGGCATTGGGGAGACAACTCCAGGAGTGGCCAGTATTGCTTTTGGAAGCCACGATGTGGCCTTATGCAGTGGCTTTGTTGTCCGAGTCATTTTCAGACAGCCAAACAGGCAAAAAGGCCGAAAGAGTGGACGGAGTTGCGGATTCGACTCCACATTGCGGATAAAGAATGAAGCAGTATGGAACAGGACTGTCATGTCGCTGTGAACAAGTGGTTCAATTATAGGGCAGATTCACACAATATCGTATTTGCTCGTCATTGCAATAATATATACAATTCAAAATATGATATATGTGACTCCTGAAGATGGAAACACAATTCTGGCCAGCCCAAATACAATGCTCAATATTAGAAAACTCATATCTAATGCCAAAAGAGAAGAATCAAATCACAATTGCTTCCTTAGCTTGCTACTGAATTGCTGGAAAGATACGGAATGTACTGAATAAGTGAATCAAACACTAGCATCCCCCAGCCACCAAACCAAAGACAATAATTCTAAGAAAACCCAAATGGGACTAAAAACAAGTCTGTAAAATACAAAAAATGACTCCATCCGGCCCAAACACAAATCCAACACATGTGTCAGTATGCTACTTGTTCACAGCACTATTAGATGCACTGAAAATCATATGTCAAAAATACTTGCCTATGGTAGAGTCAAATGCGACGCCTTGAGTCATATAAAGCTCATACTGGAATTGACATTTTGGTGCATACCAATTGCCACCAACTTCAACAACTGCTCAACATACTTTGACCCCAATATATTAGCTTACATTACCCTATACTCTATCAACACCCCCACCATTTTCAACCTCATCCCCTGCAGCATCTCACCCTATGTCTGCACTTTCCGCTCAGTTACCACATGCAACATTGCCTCCACAATATGTGCTTTCTTGTTTATTATCTGTGAAACTTCCGGGTCGTGCATTGATACCTCCAACCCAGATTACGACTTCTTTTCAAGCGGCACAGCTAACTGATCTGGGAGTGGGGCAAACTTGACGTGGCAAGTGGCAGTCACCTCCAGTTTTGTCATTGCTGTGATGCGGCCAATGGCAGTCACTTCGGGTTGTGTCTTTCCTGGGTGTCTTATTGCGACAATTCTGGCAGCAGTGGTAAGGCTATTGGTCACTTTAGAGGTACTAGTTGATCTTGGAAGCAATGGTGGAGGTTGTGTTGGTGGTGTTCATGGAGTAGCCTTTGCAATACTTGCAGGTGCAACTGCCATTGCTTTCAAAACAGTGACAATTGTGAGAGGGTTGTAAGCTGTAACAGAGAAAAAGGCGGCCAGGGAGACGTTGCTATTGAGTTGAGTTGCATCTCATGGCTGCACAGATGTATTGCCCACTATGACCGGACACCCAAGAATATAATTGACATCAGTATCATGACAAATACAACTCACAACACGTTGCAAAGTCTTTGCAGTAGGATTCTCAATTGGGCAGAGATGCTATATGTTTGTGCTGCAGTGTACGATGATGTTGTCCCGATGGTTGTAATCTGCTTGGTTGCTTTCATGGTTAATGATGCAAACCCTGAAGGTGTACATATGGTTTGGGGCAGTAGGAATGGTATCAATCAAAATGTTATCCAGTTTTCATTTCAACTGAGGGCCACTGGCAACAATGGCAGATGGCATTCGATGTTTGTGGGATGGTGGGTTCAGCTTCGAATTGCCAGGATACCAGCTGCCGTTCATTGCATGGGCTAGGCCAAGTTTGAAGTGGTTGCTGTAGAAGTTGGAGTTGGAGTTGGAGTTGGAGTCAATGGGTTGAGGTGGGTTTTCTTGGTGATACCAATTGATCTGGACCCAAGTGTTCTTGAAACAGTGCCAGAGAATCGACCACAATCCACTCCACCATTCAATATGTTGTGGTTGTATTGATACCTACTGCTTCCACATTCCCTGAAACTGTCAAAAGTACCTTGTAGTCACTGGGTCCACAAAAAGAATATCTTACATCAAGTGAATCGCACCATCATCCATAATGCTGTGAATGGCATATATCCAAATAAGACTCCAAATGTGTTTGGCGATGAACTGCTTTACAAAACAATCTGGGAGTAGAGTATGCTTAATGGCATCAGCTTTTGAGTTGGTGGACAGGATCTTTTTGGGTGGTATTACAATGTTCTGAGCTTTATATAGTATGAAAGAGGTAAAGCAGGGTCAGGGTTAAGGTGTCTGAAAATGATAATCAGAGCAAATAGGTAAAGATGGAGTAAATGGAGAAGATGGAGAAGAATCAAAATGGAGGGAGTAAATGGCAGTATTGATACAGTGCACAGTAAAGCATTGAAGGTTGTAGAATGGTGGGAGTGGCTTACAGAAGGTCGAAAGCATTGGTGATATCAACCATCATGCTTGAAAAGGGCTTTTCTGGTTGTCAGTCACAATTGGCACTTTTCTTCCAGCCTGAATCATACTCAGTATGTTGTATTTGACCCTGAGAGCCATTTGAGCCACACCTCAAGTCTTGTCAACTGATTGTTGGGTCAAAGCATCGAAATCTGTCAGTTGGAGTTCCCACGATATGGCTGTGATGTCAAGTTTCAACATCAAAATACAGTGTAATTTGATTACATGTCAGAAGCTGCTGTGAACAGTGAGAGAAATGTGAGTGGAATCTGTGGTGGTAAGTAGACCACCAGGCACACCAGTGTCACTTGGTGCTGCATTGTCATAAACTCTGAAGATGAGTCTTGGTACAAAGAATGAGTGTTATTGCCTGTTTTCACCAAAGGTTCCCCTAGTCAAGTGCACTAGCAGCTCAAATGCACTTGCAGCCCAGTGTACACTCAGCCCAACCATACACTCCAACCTGCTTTAAATTACTAGCACACTAGATAAAGGTAATTCTGTAAGAAATACATGTTGTAGTACAAAAAACGAGTAATATCATATGTTTTCATCTGTCACACCTAGGAAGTTTGCAGTGGGGTCATGTATGCTCACCTACAATTTCCCTAATTAGATATCATCAGCTATCACTTATCTCAGATGCCAGAGCCAATTGTTTTGGATGGACAGCAGATGGACAACCACACTATCAATCAGCATCGACAGCTTGTTGATGGCTGTGGTCGCTTTTCCTCCGAATTGCTGATAACAAATCGGCAGCCAAGAAACAGCAGAATGGCATTGGCCAAGAAGCTGACGACTTGCCGATAACAAATAGATCGCCAGCCAAAAGCTGGCAACTGCTGGAGGCGTAAGAATACGTGCCAACTGTCAACAGTAAAGCTGCTCTTTTTCGAAAGAGGCCTATTTGTCTGGAGGTCATCATATTGAATGGATTCAACTGGTCCGGAGGCACAAGCTGGCGAGCTTGATGTTATGAAGGATACCGATTGTCTGATTATCATCTAATGATGATAAAGGTGATAGAGAATTGAGAGATAGAGGACTGTGGTAGTTGCAAAATGAGCTGGTATTGGTTCGAAGGTGGTTACGTTGCTGGAGTTCTAGAAAAAAGTGTCGATGGAAGTATTTGTTACAGTGAAGATGGAGGTATAAAGACCTTGAGTTCTTCGAGGGTAGAAAGGCATCAACCTTCTCAGCGAGGAGAACAAGCATTAACAATATACGCATTGGAGCAAGCCTATTATTTTCATTCAGAATCTTTTAGTGATTTCCACATCCCGAGTGAAGCATCTATACTACCTTTGAAGCAGTTCCGAATTAAGTACGGATACACTTTGACTGGGTTTACCTGGAGCAACGCTCCCAGTGTTACATGACATTGTTAGCAAGAAACGCTTCTGATGAAGGTATTCTTTCAACCCACATACATCAAGCGACCATGATACCATATGACTCCAACTGCCACGGTCGAGTCATCTTCTTCAATTGAGCTGGAATTTCATCGCCGCTTGCGGAAACAGAACCTCTCAATTTCTTTGATCGCATTGATGCACTCCTAAATAAAATAGAAGAAACTCTTGAACATTACTTTTGGGATGCACCTGATACGCCTTATCTGTGGAATCTCTACTGAACAGACGCACCCAGACAAGGAGGTGGTCAAAGTATCGATAGTCCTGTCTTCGCTGATCATTGGACTAGATACAAAGGCTTGCATGTCGATTGCATGGATCCGGAAGAGTGTCATTGCGAGCACAACTGTGGAGGAACCCACACAACACTCCGAAGAGCAGCAGCCACTCTATGGACCATTGGCACAGCCACATAACATTTGATTGCTGAATGAATTCGGATGATACACCACTTCTATATCGTTACATATGCCCACATTGCTGGTCCTTGATTATGTACACTTCCCACCCAGACTACAAACCGTCCATACAACTGCAGCAATGATCCAGCGTTTGATTCCTCTGTGTTCACACCACCCCTGTTGATCAATTTTTCATCGTCCTATAATGGTTGGGTCAGACACCAGCATGACAGAAACCTACACGGTGGTTAGAAGGGAAAATCAGTTGATCCTATCCAACGATAAGGATAAGCACGTGACACAATCCCAGCCTATCACAAAGAAAGATATTCCGGACTGGGTTATTGCGCTTTTGAAGTGAATCAACAGGGAGCTTGGATAAATACATGTCCTTATTCAGGAAGCAAGGGAGAAACATTTCGAGATATAGACAGCCCTCCAAGGATTGGCCAAAGCTTACGAAAGCCTCATCATTAGGCAAAATGAGATCTACAATGCTGTCTACCTGGTAGTGGAAAAGATCGAAAGGGCTCAATTCGACAAGCATTCTGATGTAGTTATCCAATCCCAAGTGTTTGCCGCTAACGTCCAAGCTGCCTTTGCGGTGATGAAGGCCCAATCTACCATGGCATATGGAGCACTGCAGTTAGCCCTCAACAAGCCGATTCAAGGTTCTGAAAAAGGCTGGGGTACCCTTTCAACTCTGCTTGATAATAGGAAACGAGCCCAAGAATGCCTTGCCCTCCAAGTGCATACCCAATCCCAAGAGCTGGTGGATGTTCCGAAAAAAGCCCAAGAAGATGGGGAACTGATGTCCGGACTATACGCCAAGTCTCATAAGGAAGCAAAAAAGATACAGGAGGAAGCACAGAAATAAGGCAGACAACGCAAAGTGGGAGAGGAAGGCCACAGAATGAAAAATGAAGAAGGACTTTGTGCGGAAATTGAAAGAATTCACTAGAGCTTTGCATATGAAGCTCTCAGATGAGAGAACGAAGAGATCAGCGTGCTCACTAGCTTGGTCGGTATTGATACTCAAGGAAGGGGACACCAAGCCTGTGGGGCAGGGATTCTGCCTTCAATATACCATAAGTGATGGTATTCGAATATCAATGAATGAGGCTGTGACTCCAGAACCGAATGGTAATGGAGATGGCGCAGGAGGCATTGGAGGAGATCCCCAAGTGGACTATGAGTCTTCTAGCTCCAGCTCGAGAAGCTCACGCTCTTCTGATTGTGGAAACGATATTTCCCTACCACTTCCACCACCAGCAGGAACGGAATATTCCAAATCACCTTCAGTACCACTACAAGTACCATCCCAACCACCAAAAAATACAAATTCAAGCAAGAAGCAAAAAATTGAACTTCCCTACAATTTTAAGGGAGACCTAGCAGACAAGAAAGAGCCCTACCACCATTGGATTACAGGAGTGTATTGCTATCTCAGATACTTGAAGGATGATTATAACGATGACAATGATAAAATCATCCTCTTTGGAACAATTCATCAAAAGAAAGCTTTGGGCTGGTAAAACAACCGAGAAAAGCAGCTTAGGAAGCATTTTCAGGTTGACACATGGTCAGTGTTAACCAGCACTATGGAGGAACGATTCATCGACATGGAGGGAGAAACTGAATGCCTCCAAAAAATGACTTAATTGCAGTATAAAAGAGACATCCAGGACTATATCGTAACGATGGAGGGCTTGAACTACCATGTCTGCTTATCAGCAATTGCATGGCAACAGGCTCTGCCCAGCAGACTCAACCAAGATATCAAGGATGGAATATTCTTTTCAAAGATTACATCAGATGACGACACGGAATATAAACTGCTGCTCAAACAAGTCAGCTGTGCATATGAGAGATGCCTGCAAGAAAAGCACCAGTAGAATGATCACAAACCCAAAGACTAAAAAAACAATAGAAGGAAGTGTGATGATGATGATGGTAATGAGGGGAATCAAGGAAAGAAGAACTTTGAGAAAGGTTCTGACTCCAAGAAATCTCGAACAGATATGAAGGGTTCTATGCCTGTCAATACCGACACAGGCAAAGCCCTGAAAGATATTCCAGAAACTTTGCTCAAAGAACAAGCCAAGGGCAACAAGTACAAGCGCTGCGGTCTTTCAGAGCATCGATGGGTATTCGGAATGAATGCCATCAAGATCTCCTTCAGTAGGAAGATGTGGAAGGATATGAAGCCTAAAGGGGAAACATCAACGCCAAAAGTGACCACCTGTTCTTCAAAAGTCAAGTCCAGGAGTCTGGCTGACCCAAATTACGAAACCAGCAGCAGCCTCATGCTGATGAGTGCTTCACAAGGTTGACTCCGACGGTATGGAGATTGATGGATGAAACGCATTTCTTTTGTTTTTGCTTTGTTTTATGGGATTGCAGTCTTTTCGATGGGTTTTTTGAAGGGTTACATGGGTCCAGATGTTTCTGTTTCTGTTGGGTTTTCATTGGGGTGTAACCAATGCGGTCATTTGTATTATAGCTTTCGATATTCAATATACTTTCTTTTCTGCTGTTTAAGAAAGGGTGCCTGAGGATGAGTTCAATACTTGAAACATGCTGGTCATATAGCATCCAAGCGGGACAAGTATCAAACAATCACTATTGAACTTGATTATACTCATTCGAACCTCATTCACCTACACATCTATCATGACCCATTGCGGCAGAAGCCATAGTGAAAGGCAGTTCACCATGGTTGTCAACCGAAAAGATTGAAAATACGGGGCTGTGCGCAGTGCACCTCAGCCTGTACCCCAGAAATCTAAGCAATTACCGCATGGATCTGAGACAGATTCAAGACCCACAATACGTATGTTTGCAGCTTTTGAAAGAAGAAGAACGTCCCTGTAAGGGTTCCTTGGGATACTGGGTATGATACACCTATGATGTTGAAGCAGTGGGCCGAGTCACATGGTGTTCTATTAGTAACTCGAATCGAACCAAAGATAGTCCAAAACTTTAATGGTGAAAGAGTAGAAGGAGCGGGTTGGCAGTACACCTTCCCCATTACTCTGCAGTTCAAATCACATTATACCAAAGAAACCTTTGAAATTGGTCAAATAGAGAATTTGTCTGACATCATGTTACCTTACTGGTAGATCGTGTAGCATGGAGCACTGAGTGGAGTTACCGAAAACAATGATAAGCTCCAGTTTACATCGAAACACTGCCCTAAACATTGCGCAACGGCAGCAGTATCTTTGTTTTCAATCGAGTATGACAATTCCATATTGAACTTTTGGTACCGATCCTCGATGGATCGGGGTTATTGGTTCGATGCATGTCAATGCAGTACATGAACTTGAGATAGATTAGGAAGAGTGAATTCCATGGCAATACAGAGACTTTGAAACATTAAACAATTGAGAAACTGCCAATGCTTTTCCGCCTCATCAATCCTACGATCATGCCATTGACTTGAAAGATGGACGGCAACCTCTATCGCGGCCCATATAGACACTCGCAGAAAAGAAGCTATCAGTCTTTCAAGAATATCTGAAGGAAATGCTTGATTGCCGGGAGATCCGTCCTAGCAAGTCACCTGCAGGTATACCCACACTCTTTATTCCAAAGCTATATGGAAAAGGCTTACAATTGTGTGTGGATTACTGAGGTCAAAATCATATGACAATTATGAACCGATATCCATTGCCATTTATAAACAAACTTACAGACAGGGTAGCTGGATTGAGGATTTTCACCAACATTCATTTCAAGGCAGGGTGTAACCTCATTCGAATGAAACCTGGTGATGAATGGAAAAAAGCATTTCGCACAAGATATGGACATTATGAATGCCTAGTTCAGCCCTTCGGATTAGCGAATGTGCCAGCTATATTCCAAGATATGATGAACAAGATCCTGCAAGATCTAATCGATCATGGAGTAGTAGTCTATATAGATAATATCCTCAACTATCCAGAAAACAAAGAAGAGCATGTGCTATTGACCTGACAAGGCCTTTGTCAATTACAGGAAAACAACTTGGCTATAGCACCTGATAAGTTTGAATTGAACCGGAAACAAGTTGAGTTCCTTGGGTATCATATATCAGGAGATGGTGTCAGTATGTCACAGGACAAGATTGATACTATTCTTGAATGGGAGATTCCAGATTCTGTCAAGGATATCCAGTATTTCCTTGGATTCGCCAACTTCTATCGACGCTTCATCGGAAGATTTTCAATGATATGCCATACCTTAACAGAGTTAACCAAGAGAACGAATGAAAAGATTGATTGGAAAGCAAATCTCTGAAATCAAATAACCTGCAATACGGTAAAAAAGTATTTAACTGAGGCTCGCATATCACAGCACCTCGAGCCTGTTCAGCCCATGGTGATTGAGACTGCTGCAAGCGATTTGGCAATCGGCACAGTACACTTCTCAGTCATAGATAGACGGTTGTACCCTATAGCCTACCACTCTTGACAGATGGATACAGCCGAGATCGACTACAAAATGCATGACAAAGAGATGCTCGCCATAGTAGCCGCATTCAAAGAGTGGAGACAATATCCTGAAGATGCAGCACAACCAATCAGTGTCTTCACCAATGACAAGAATTTCGAATACTTTACGACTATGAAGATCTGCAATCTGCGACAAGCCAACTGGGCTCAAGATATGGTGGGATATGATTTGAAAATATTCTACCAACCCAGTAGGGCAAATGGGAAACCGGATGCATTATCTAGGCGTTCGGAGTACCGCCCTGGAACAGGGTGCGGTAGTGCCGAAGAAAACATAAACCAGCCTATCCACCTGTTCTGAAACCTTATCAGTTGGTAACTTCTGAAGGGGAAACAGTCCAAGACAAGATGTTACAAGGCGAACGAATTGCGATTTCTTCTGCAAAGTAGCAAGCAATTCCAGTAGTCAAGTTCAATTCATGGCTGTTAGAAGCAGTGGTCAGCACCACTGAAAACGATGCTGCATGGCGAGAAGGGTATGTCCAAGCTATGGAAGGTAACCCAGGCCCAGACATCTCATTCGAAGACAAAGCCCTTTATGTTCAAGGCAGACTGTGGATTCCAGATGCACTGCAGTTGAAGACACAGATATTGGAGGTGGAGCACAATTTGAAGGGGGCTGGACACATGGGGCAGGTTAAGACAATTGAGATGGTCAAAAGGAATTGCTTTTGGCCAGAAATGGAGAAATTCATCAAAGATTATGTTGGCTGATGCCCTCAGTGCCGAAGGAACATTGCAGCTTGTGATGCTCGCTACGGACTTCTACAACCCCTCGTATGAGTATACAGCCAATGAGATTCGATTGCCATGAACTTTATCATTGAATTACCCGTATTCGACGGATGCTTATTGCTATGAGTCATTATTGACCGATTAACGAAAATGGCTCACGTCATTCCATTGAAGATAGCGAGAGGAGAGCTACACACCTGCTCAAAATCATCATGAAAGAAATATGGAGATTGCATAGTCTACCATCGAACATAGTGTCAGATCTGGACTCTAGGTTCACCTCCTTGGTTTGGTTCTCATTGGTAAATGCTCTTGACTTTAGGTTAAGGATGACCTCGCCACTGCACCCTCAAACAGACAGGCAAACGGACAGTGTCAACCAAACGCTGGAATGCCATCTGCGACATCACTGTAGTTATGAGCAGGACAATTGGTCCGAGATGATATCAATGGCACAGTATGCCTATAATAACCCTCATACCACCGCTACAGGAATGTCACCGTTCTTTGCAAACTTTGGGTTCGATCCTTGAACAAATTGGCCCATCGAAGTAGAAGCAAAGGATCCGGCATCAAGGCACTATGTTCACTGGATGACCAGTGTGCATGTACTCTGCCATAAAGGCTTAGAACAGGCATGGGGGACTATGGAAGAGTATCATGATAGGCGTGCGAAGAAACCTCCAAAGCATTCAGTGGGTGATTTAGTTATGCTGAATGTCAAGAACCTCAAATCTCGAAGACCATCTAGGAAACTAGATGCAAAGCTTGATGGACTCTTCAAAGTCTCGAAGGTACTTGCGCCCACTCCTATTAAGTTTGAGTTACCAAAACAATGGTGTATTCACAATGCCTTCCATGTATCACTTATTGAATCTTATAGACTCGCCACCAACCCTACGAGACCTATACCCGAGCTCAATCACAAAACAAATGAGCTTGGTTACGACGTAGATGGGTATGAGTATGAAACGGATTATGAATTCTAAGAATCAAGGGCAGCAAGTATAGCAAGAAACCAAAAAGGATTTTATATCTGGTCAAGTAGAAGGGGTATCTGGAAGAAGCAAATTGGACTGAGGAATCTTATGAGAACTTCGATGACAAGAGACTGTTGAAGGAGGATCACAGACAGAATCCTCAGGCCATGAAGAATAATAGAATTAAATGAATAGTTGAGCTAGTACCTTTTCCCCAGGAAGGGTTTTTAAGAGCTAGCAAGACACCAGATGAAGGATTGGATTTTTAAGGGCACAAAAGGTCATGATTTTCCAGATCATGAGAAAAGATGGATTTGGTTTTGGATACACCGTGTCAAGATTTTCCAAATCAAAGAAAGAAAAAAAGAGCAAAGTATCTTAGATGGACACAATATGATTGATCGATTCTGCTTGCTGCCATATGTCTCATCTAGGCATAAGCAAACTGATTTATCAATGGTGCTTGCATGTCTCAGAGGAAGTTGTTGAAGCGAAATGGTTTATGCGGATTCACTATGTTGAGGATTTCAAATAATTCACTTCAGCGCACTGGATCATGTTTCACCAAAGGCAATGAAGAGCAGATTAGTATGGAGTATGGTCATTCAGAGATGCACTCTCTAAGAGATGGGGTAGTGTTATACCTAGCAAGTTTGCAGCAGGGTCATGTACGATCACCTTCAATTTCGCTGAGTAGATATCATCAGCCATCACTCATCCTGGATGCCAGAGCCAATGTTTGCTGATGGCCAGCAAACAGACATCCGTACTATGGATCAGCATCGACAGTATGTCACTGGCCATGGTCGCTTCTGCTCCGAATCACCAGTAACAAAAGGACAGCCAACAAAAAGCTCAATGGCATCGGCCAAGAAGCTGACAACTAGCCGATAACACATGGACAGCCAGCCAAAAGCCAACAACCACTGGAGGCCTAGGAATACGTGCTGACTCTCAACAGCGAAGCTGCGTTCTATCAAATGAAGGGAATGTATCTGCAGGTCATCAGATCGAAAGGGCGCAACTGGTCCGGTGGTACAAGCCAGCAAGCTTGATTTTTGGAAGGATACAGATGGTCTGATTACAATCTAATAACAATAAAGACCATAGAAGTTTGAGAGATGGACGACCATGGTAGTTGCAAAATGAGCGGGCATTTGTTGGAAAGTGGTCATGGTGCTGGAATTCTAGAGAAAAGTATAGATGGAAGTATTTTTTAGTGCGAAGAGGAAGGTATATAGGTCTTGGTTCCTTTGAGGGTAGAAAGGCGTCAACCTTCTCAGCAAGAAGAACAAGCCATAACAATATATGCAAATTGAGAAAGCCTATTCTTCTCATTCCGAAATTTTTAATGATTTCCACATCCCAAGTGAAGGTTCTAAACTATCTTTGAAGCAGTCCCGAATTAAGTATGAATACCCTTTGACTGAGTAAACCTGGAGTGATGCTCTCGGTGTCACATCCCCTGAGTTTGGCCAGTCAAGTGCACTAGCAGCCCGAATGCACTGGCAGCCAAGTGCATTTAGAGTCCAAGTGTACTTTCAATCCTGCCCGCAACTGCAAATGGACCGAATCGATGTCATGCTCGTAGAAATACTGGTTTCATGGACTATATCTCCGCTTTGAAGAGGCTCTATGTCATTACTTCTAATTCCACTACCCTTGCAAGGCAATATCCCTATCATGGCGATTACCCAAACATGGCATTGCTCATAACATTCTGTATTCAGCTCTCAGCAGGCCTTACGCCACGTGCACCATAGCTTCCATATGAGCTTCGAATCATTTGTTTCTTGTATGCTTGAAATCTTACAAGTCTGACAAGTGGCACCATAAACACATTGGAAGTGATTATCCTTGATATCGCACCTAACACCTTGAAGCAATAACACACTTCAAGCCACAACATTATATTTGAAAAAACTTCCAGCTATGCATTCATTATTGTTAGAGTGGTTTGCAAGCTAACCAAATCAACGTGGGCAATCTCAATACGTTCCCTCTGCTGAACATGTCATCTTCTCTTGAACTGAATGATTTAGACTCAAACACAATTGTAAACTTCTCATATTCCAATGCCAGTACCCCTGTCGCATATGTCCCTACCGCCAAAGAGTACAATACTAAGCAATATTGTCACAACAGCTTCCATCTGTTTGACAGACATGAAGAGTATAGATTCACCGAGCTGGTTACATTGAATGGTCTTCCTGCAAGCGTCTTCGATACCTGACTCAAAGGCAACTGTGGCCTTCAAGAGAGTGTGTACAATTCTCTGAATTTGAATTACCACCACCAACAGTGAATTGACACAATGGAGGATGGACATGGCCATTCCTCCTGGTAGATAGCTACATTCCATACTGCATGGAGTGTGCAGAATCCGGATGCAATTTGAGTTTTGGCAGTGTGATATTATAGAGTGTGCAAAATGGCTACTGCGGCAACCAGCATATGAGGAACATCTCACATATACTCCAAAACATTATTTCAAAGATTCTGGGCTGTATGTTGACAATGAGATACATATTGGAGACTGGTGATGGGATGAAAAGATATGCTTCCTTCTTATGCAGTTAACAATGCTTATAATTATGTTGACAACAATACCCACCAGTGGTACACTGGTGTCCATGCTATTCATTTCTGATGCCACCACCTCCCAAACATCCCTGGGCACAAGCAGACCAGGCCAATATATATTACAATTGGCAACCTATCAACAGCTGCAAGAATGAAGCACACAATGCACCGCATGTTGTTGGTTGCTCTTTTGCCCATTCCCATCAAGTTGCATGATGTCGTGCTCGAAAGATGAAATTCTCAGAGAGAACATAAGCCAATCGTGTCTGAGAATGTGCTACTTTATGTATTGCCACAACTGTTCAATTTTCAAACTTATCCCTTCTGTGCCGACTGTGCCAATGGCAACTTCAGGCATTGTATTTGGATACTGGCAACATGGATGGCCGATTACCCCAAGCGACATGATCATTATATTATCAAAAATAATCTATGCTACTGGTGCGAATGCTCCAAGTCGGTGATGGGTAATCTACTCCACCAACATGAGTGACATAACCTCCAGGTTCATATTATGTATTGTATGCTCTTGGATTGAAATATACCACATTGTAACACCGAACTCAAATGCCATAATGTGAATCCATGCTTCAACATCTTATGGTATCTCAATTGCATCACAAGCGATCATTCTAAGCCTGATCTGCTCCATACGATGCAAATTAGAATGTTGAAGCACCTCCTGACATGCCTTTACAAATTTCTCAAGCAGCATATGCGGCTGGACATGTTCAACAATATTTGGCCCTTGGTGACTGCAGGCTTCAATATGTCAAAGCCAAGCGGTGTATATGATGGAATGGAGAAGAAATTACGATGATGACATGATTTCTGGTGGGTGTTGTACACAATGCGCTGTGGGACCCAAGCTCCTTTCAGCATAGTCTTTTTCACTGTGCAGTTGAGTGCTCTCAGTTGCTTATTGAGTTCTATTTATATTGCCAGTATGTCTCTCATGATGATTGAATACTTGACCATATAGATGATGATCTACCTAGCTTCTATGATTTGAAGGATGTGTTTCATCAATTCTGGGCTGGCAAATGACTTGCAGCAGACACAAAGAAAGATGTATGGAATTGTGTGCCGAGCAGGATAACAAGTTGATTGTGGTGGAAATCATGAAGAAAATGACAGCCTTGCAAACAGTGCATTCATAATACATGGAAAGATATCATTGAAGCAGAAATGGCCGAATATATTGAAGATGGTTGCGATTTCATCTTTCCCATGATCCATATCATGCAGCACTTCCAAAAGCAGATACAATGGTACATATTGCTTGAACTTTGGTAAACAGAGATTGGGGAAAGCTCTCACCAAAAGAAGATTATGGATGGCTTTAATGTCTTGAATATGATGCATAATTAATATACTCAGATGATCAATTACTACCTTTGGAGTGATGCATTGACTGTCAGAAAGGCCAATCATGACATATGGAATCATAAACGAGTTGCTCCACAGGCAATGATGGAAGTGATGATGTAAGCAACCACTAGTTGTCGTTTGTTCAGGTTGATATCTTCCCAGCAGCACCAAGAAAAAGAGAAAGTCATGAACGGTCAATCCCGCTTGACAACAATTGATGATGACATCCTCCGAATTGGACTATATAATGCCACATACCATTTCTTACACTCCAAGAAGATAATCATCAATGTGGACGATCTCTTATGCAGCATTGCCACTATGTACCATCGATCAGAGGTAAAATTGTGCGACATGCATTGCAAGTGCTTTATTCAAAAGCTCAGATATACTGGAGAATAACAATGGTATTCCGGGGCAGCCCGCCAAAACTGGGTATTGGTTCAAACTTTGCAATGTAAGGAGGGGCCGAAACTATCCCTCAAGGCACAGCAGGGACATGGATTGTACCATATGCTTCATCTATTCAAGCTGTCAGTTGCCCATCTGCACTGTAAGAATACCTTTTCGCTGGCAGATGTTCATGTGACAAAGCCTGCCAATGGTGGAATGCCGGAAAGTGGATCACAGCATGCCAGGATAGTGAAACTATCCTCTGCACATGCATATGCAGTTATCAGTGTAGGAAATATTCTGGGTTTGATTCACTCAATGCGAAAGGAGCCCATTTTGTGAAAGTAGGAGAATACAGAATGAATAGGAAATAGTCATATACACCTAGCGACCTGGAACGACATTAATGATATGCTGGGGAATGAGTCACATACAGTGGTGAAAAGGATATAAACGATGTTCAGAAGTTGAAATAGATCGATTAGACTTAATCAAGACTACAGTGCAAAATGCAGATGGTATAATAATATATACAGTAGGTAGCATTATTATTACAATGCACAGAGTAGTATTGCCACCATGTACCAAGCACCATGCAATTGAAATGACCAGATGAATAATACAGTATTTTAAATGTTAGAATGCATCCAGCAGAGACATATGTGACCATGAGAATTTATAGCACCTAGAGGTGAATTTGCTGTACCTCATATCATATTGTCATAGACATAGATATCACCCAGCCTCCAGGTGTTCCAAGCACTCCAGGCACATGTCACTCATCCGGACGTGACCAATATACCTGGGTGCTGGGATTTCTTCCTGATACAGCAACTGACTAATCAACTGACTCCTATGACTGACTTCAGCCAATGACTCTAGCAATTAACTCCAGATATTGACCCCAGTATCACACTACCGTGACCGACTTGTATTTCAAACTTCACTATAGACGCCACTTTTTGCCTTTCTTTCCAAGTACAGTTCACTGCTCACATTCCAAACCATAAGTAAACATTTTTCAAGCCAGGTTGCCTACCAATTTGCTCATGTTCTGTCTGGCGCTTTCTTTCTTCCTCAGGCTTTGAAGCAATTTCATTCCAAACCTTACAATTTGTCTGAGATCGACCCCCTCTTTCATCAATCTTGTCTCTCATCATCAATGTCTTTTATTGACCCTGTCTTTCATCAACCCTGTCTCTCATCAACCCTGTCTTATCAACCCTGTCTCATCAACCCCATCTTATCAATTCAATTTCATCAACTCTATATCTTCAAGTTCAATTGAGAGCCATATCATCTGACTCTCCTCAAGTTCACTGGAGTACAAGCATGTCACAGTTTTGTAAGCAAGAAGGTCAGTTGTGAGAGTATCAAAGTTATAATAGTGCATCAGAGTTGCAACTTGCAAGTAACTCTTGTGAGCCATTTCACAAGAATCACCTGGTATCCCCCTGTATACCTCCAACTGTGGGTGTACTGTAGATCAATATTAATAGAAACTAGAATTTTCAGTACTACTGTCCATACTAGATCTTCAAGACAGTGAGAATGTATATTTAAGTGAGCACACAAGAAATCATAAAAATTGTAGTCCAAAGTATATATAACCCTCAAAAACTGTATGCTTGAGTATTAACTAGTATTTCACAATTGCAATCCATATTGATATTCTCATATTATTGTTAAAATTGAAAAACCATACAGAAGAATATAGTTGAACACCATATATCGTGATAATATAATAGTAGTCGTGCAGTAACAGCCAAAATATCCCATAACATAGTAGTAACAGTGATATCAAATCTGGATGATAATAGTATCAAGAGGTTTCCTGATGAAATATGTTTGTACATCATTGTATAACCGAAATGATTGCTGTAGATTTTTCATTTGTTTCAATTATTGTTTGTTCGTTTACCCAAATTTCTTATCATTTTACTATCCAGTATTTCACCAATTGAATACAAACTATATGTATTTTACACAATTATATAATACTTTGTATTGTGGCCTGCCCATATATACAACTGGGAAATTCTCCTTCTTGAAAAACCCACTTCACAATTCCATTCCATTTACAGATATATTGTTTGGTAGTATTTTGGATACCAACAGAATCTTGTTGATAGTACTGCACTATGAATCCATAGTATTTTTATTTCGATTTGACAGAAATAAAATAAATATCAATTCGAATATATTTATTAGAGTTGTACCAATTATCTTTCTATCGATTACTAATTGTTGTATACTATTGTCAGATATATTTATAACAAAAAGATATGTCAGAAAACATTTTTTAAAATCAAAATGAAGTTGTACTACTGTATATTCCACATTACTAATTTATATTTCATTGTAAATTAAATATACCTTCAAATCAGTCCATAATACCAGTTCAAATTCCGAATTCATTGTGAATAAAATACATACTGAAAGAATAAAATTCAAATAAATACATTCTGATAAGACAATATACAAAATAATTCTTAAATATCAATTAGCCTACTATCTGTATATGTACTAAAGTCTATAGATTTCAAAAGCACTGACAACTTCCTAGCCAATTGGCAAAATTCAATAAAGAAGTCATAAATTCTGGATATCAATACTAGTTCATTCATGTGTTGGAGTTCCAATATCAGAACTGGACTTCTAGAAAGTTATATATATAATCAAATAAATATCATAGATTCTATTGAATCAGTTATATATATTATTTATTTTTCATTCCAGTTCCAATTCTGGACACCTGATCACCAGCTACCACTACTTCTACAGTAATATGGTAATATTTGGACTGTATTCTACCAGATATATCATTGAAATCTGGCTTTTGAAGATATATTGAATTATAGTCAAAAGAATATTCATATTGCAGTACATATAATATTGAGTCAATTATAATACCTTGGTATAATATTGTATATTATATACTGATCTGGATGTAACTAGTATACTTAAATTGAGTAGGTACTGAATAGTTACAGTATATAAGATATACTTCTGATCTGCAAAATACATGTGGTCAAAATAATAGTTAAAATCTATTTGTCATACAAAGTATTAGGAATATAGCAGATAGATTTGAGTCACATCAAATAAAGCAGAAGTTTTAAGCAAAATAAACCAGATATTTGGCCAAAGTTTAAATGTTCAACTTAAATCAAAACCCAATCCCGAAAATTGCTAATTGAAATAGCCAATTTAAGTTTGAATCAATGTGTTTGATTTCTGATTCAACCCATAGTGTTTAAAGAAATACACAACTATTTGATACATTTGAAAAAAAAGTTATTCACATATTGTTATTTCCAGTTATATAATTCATTGATATTTTTTGAAATTTAATAAAATTCCATTAATTCCATTCACTTGAGTTAAATGAGTTTGTAAATCTTGTAAATTCCCAATAATTTATTGGCAATACTAGTAGTAAGCTTTATATCCATTTTGGTAGGGATATTTTTTATTGCAAATAAAACAAGTAATATAATTTTATCTTGATCCAACCATGCTAGTAGAATAGAAAACAATAGTAATTATTCAATAGGGTTAATTGAATGGATACAATAGTTTCCCTTTCACAGATTTATTTGTAAGAGTATTTAATTGCTATTGGTATATTAAATTTCAGCCCCACAACTACTCTGTATATGCAATTGCTAGAAGTACAACAACTTGTATATAGGGTATCAACCTTAACTGTTTTTAATTGTTCTTTTCAGTTTTTATTATTCTGGGATCCAAACTGAACAACTTTCCCATGAAGCAAGCTATATAATTGTATCCTCCTATCTACATAACTTCATATATATATATATATATTTTTTGTTGTGGCGACTATGTAACAAACTTGTTGTATAATATATTTATGGTATGTTACTGGAGCATCTTCAACAGTCACCCTTACAATACTTTAACCTGAGATATTATACAATATTTAACTATGAAGTATATCTGCTGCCCACTATTATTAAAGCAATTGGTTGTTAGAACAACTATATTTGACTAAATTCTGTCTCAGTATCTATTTCTGATATCCTAGCAATACCACTTCTGCATACAATATTTGTATAATATATACTATAATAAAAATCATAATTATTATTATATATACTAATCTCCAACGAAAAGGCAAATATCTATTTATATATACCATTTTTCCATGATTTCACAATACCTGTCATTTCATGATCACCAGCAATATCACTTGAAACATGATGGCTATATAAGTAACATGAATGATACAATTGTAATATATGTGAATTGATTAATAAAATCTATCTGTATTGTTTAAAATAAGATTGAACAAGAAAAGATATAAGATTTTGAAATTAGAAAGATATAGTAAGTCTATATTTTTGCTTTCTTTCTGTTCCTAACAAGTTTCAAAAAATATCCAACAAGCCCCAAGCAAATAATTTCAATATTATATCTGTATTCTCAAATCTTTTTATACAACATTATTTTGAAAATTAAAATTTCAATGCAAATGAAAATTCAGAAATTGATAGCAGAATACTTAAAAATTTGATTATTATCTGCAACCACAACATATATTTAGTTGTTCCTAGAATCAGAATCAAGAATAGCAGCACATAATCATATGCAATTAATGTACCAATCCCTTTATTGGTTGTTCTCGGGACAGCAGTTAATACTCTACAAACTTCTGACCCAATCAACAATAAAATTTTCATAAGTACCAAAAAATGATCAGATATATTGAAGTGTATCTCAATATTCCTAACAAGTGAATTCTCCAGGTTCAATACCTTTTCAATCTCTACAGCCACATATCTAAGATATCCTACAAGACTTTCTTTTGCAGCTCATCTTTCAAGGCCCCTTACTTAATTACTAACATCACAATACCCAAAATGTTCCACCTTAACCCCAATAGTGAAACTTCTAATCTCTACTGCTAATTCTTTCTCTCCAGCAAAATATACATAATATACAACCATATCCCCAACAGCAGAAATTCCAAGAAATCTCCAAGTTCTTTATTCTCAGTCAAATATTCAAGGTGGACTGAAGTTCACTCATCTCCAGTCTATCGTCCAGCAGTAAACTCAATACTCTCAGCTGTATTATTTTTATACCAAAACACCAAGCTACTACAAAGGTATTCATCTTCCGCATATCAATACCCTGTGTACGAGTATTACACCCATAACTCTTATGCAGTCTCAATTTGTCTCTAAACACAAATTACTCCCTGGCTATATTCAATCAATTCAACTGTAATTTCTTTACACATATTGTATCACTATTTGAATAGTGATATACTTAATTCTTTTCAACCATATCCAAATTGTACTCTACCACACTTTTCAAAACATTCACCAGTCCCATATTTTCAAGCATATATCTTATGTAAATGGATTTCATTTTGGGCAAAGCAGTTAAAATAGACTTTACAAGTTCAAAAATCAGGAATAGACAATATAGCTATACTGCAACCTTTTTCAAAAATATTATTTGTATCGTTTGAAAATGGTTGAAATATTTTGAGCATTAAGAAATTTTTTATCCAGAAGAATTCTGTGCCCCAAGGTTAAACAACTACAGATTTAATTAATAGAAATCTTACAATATAAATGAATTTCATAAAGACCAGATTCCACAAATTGAAAAAATCTTTCAATATATACTATATAGAAAAAAACAATAAAACAATAATTTCTGGCATGAAAAGAATAATTCAATATTGAAATGAAATACTACCCTGAAAATGATTTCTGATTGTCAAAAGTCCAATATCTCTACAACAAATATAATTCACCAATTTCTATAATTTTGAGCTTTGAATATATCTATACTATTAGAAACAGTTCCAGATTATTTTGTTCCGGTACAGAATAGAATCAAGTAATAATCACCAGTTGCCGTATATGTTATGGTTATGCTGGGTGACGATTCATGATAAAGTAATGATCGGTGAGTAATACAGAAGATAATGTATTACGAGAATGAAATCAAGTTTCATACGCAGGTTATACACAATGACCATAGAATCAGGTTATGAATAGCAGCTTAAGCACAATGACAATGAAATCAGGATTTAAATAGAAAGAAGTAGGTTTCAAATGTGAAGAATCAGGATTCACAGAAGAAGTAGAAATTGTATGAAGGTGGTGTACAAAGATAGTAGGAACTGTGATGTAGTTATGGAATGAGGAAATTATGGACCAAATCGCTGTATAGAATCCAGGCATTTGGTGGAGGCTGAGATTCTTTCTTCACTCGTTCTCTATTCTATGAAGCAATTCAATAGCTTCATCTTTCACATAATTCTCATTCATCAATTCTGGATAGAGTCTTTTGTGTACAGTCTTCATCCTTTTAGCTACATGCTATTGTTGTCTCTTGAGCCTTCTGGCATTTGATTTTTATAACACCTAGAACTCCGAGCCCTGAGCCCTCAATATCTGCACCCCATACCCTGCATAGAGAAATGAGTCTACAATTGATTCTACTGGTTATGATTTAGTATATGTGCTGCTATAACTACCCAAGTGGCTGTTATATTTGTCACTGATCGTGCAATTCAAAGTGCATAGTATTTGTATTCATTGGACATTTCGAAAACTGATTAACAATGCCCAGTTTATGGAGACACCTCTGCATAGTGCATATCTGACAATTCCAACCAAAATGATACAATATGTTTGAATAAATGCCAGCATACAACATCAACAAATCACTACAAGCAGGAATCAATTTCATTTACTTAGCTGGTTGAATCATGAACATCTTTGAGAACAAACCTATAAATACCTTTGATAGCATCGATATTATTCTCTCACAATCTGAGGAACCTTTGGAAGAAACATTTTGGAACAAACCACAGGCCGTATCCTGGTAGAACAGTTATTGGACTGAAGCCTCAAGCACAGGAAGAGGAATCCAAATGAACGACCGGGTGTGTGAAATCTTTTGGACCAAATACTACGGTCTGCACTTGGATTGCTGGAATCAGAAAGAGTGTCTCTGTGAACATGATTGTAGGGGAATCCATATGCCAAATGGAAGAGCCACCAATGCACACACAATCAATTTCCAAGCCACAATCACAGTAGACCCAGCAACACCAAATACTGCACCATCCTGGTCCGATCATCAGCAGGCCAAACTCAATTAAAGACAAACTGTCGACTGAGGAACCTACCTGCTCTCCACCTCTAGCACTATTCATTCTTCACCAGAAAGATGTCAGGAGTATCTTCAAGAATGGCCTGCACCGTCACATCAACTGGATTCATGCAAACCGGACTAGACAACCTGATGCATGCAAACGCAGTGGTGATGGATAAAGGGCAACTGCAGGCACATAGCCAGTCAGTCACCAAAGAACAGAACGCCCTGATAAGGCTATCCATGCCCTGCAGGCTGAACAATCGATGGCAGGAAAAGATCCTGGTAAAGGAAAAGTTAGTAAAGATCAAAGAACAGATGAGGGAAGGAGAGAAAATTATGATGGTGAAGGAGAACCTAAAGTAATAACTGAATCACACACAATAGAGGGTAACCACAGAAGAGGGAAGAATTCCGGAATGCAGTCATGGGAATCTAGTGGCAAAGGTTATAAATCTGGAACAACAGCTGGAAACTAGGGCACCTGAACAAGTGAAGCTAGTACATGATTTGGAAGATACCAAGATACTGGTGGAAATCATGTGATAATGGGTAAATAAATATTGGGACCAGGTGAGCCGAATATCAAAGCTAATAGAGACAACAAATATGGAAGTCCAGGAGGAAAGCGAATATGAAAAAAAGGGGAATGAAATAGCCCACTTCTTGGAAGAAGACAAAAAGAAGCTTAGGGGATAAAAAGTCTAGTTGGGTCTAAAAATTGCCAGACAACCAAGGACATTCAACAGCAAACAGAAAAAGCTGTGGTATACTTTTGGACATCTTGAGAAAGTGGCCCTGGCACAGGTATTGCCATACTGTAATGAAGTATTAGGAGAACTCAGGTTGGATTGTTTCAAAACCCTGGTAGAAGAACAAGATTTGGCATTTAGAAATCAGGACAAAGCAGTGACCACAAAAAGGGAAATCCTTAAGTTGATGCAAAGAGACTGCGAATTCCCCCAGTATTACATAGAATTTAAAAGATATGTGGCTGATGGTAAATTGAACACAGAAGTACAAATGGACAGACCACGAAGTGGCCTGTCCAACAAGTTTATGGATGTTCTAAGCACACCAACGTCCCAGACAACCTTGTCAACTTAGTCGACTTATGCTCAAAGTGAGATGCACAGATATGCGCAAGAGCGGTGGAGAAGAAATCTGTTTGGTGGGAAGGAGGATACAAAAATCCCAACAACACAAAAAACACCTCCTCCACCCCAGGAGCTACACCAGTGGGAACCACGGCAGGTTATTCGGTTCCACCCCTATGGACGTATCCACAGTTTACCAAAGAATGATCACCCCAGATACGCGATAGCATCACAGGGAAGGAGGACTGAGCATGGACTGTGGCGATTCAAGTCATTTCGCAGCAAGTTGCCCAAAGAAGTTGAAGGCAGTATCAAGGCAGGTGGAAGTTATACCATCGAAGGATTGGGAAAAAGTTAAAGAAGTAGAGAAGATAGTGGACAAGGAAGTCGAGTTGGGAAAAGTTTAGGCCAGCATAATAAGAATGGGCATTGTGCAGGGCGTGAATGTACTGTGTCTATAGTTGTTAAGTCTCATTTCGGAATTCTCAGTTTTCAATCAATAGTGCAGATATTACAGAGTCTTCAATGGAAAGTAAGCATCATGTTGTAAAATGTTCACGGAAAATTGGAAACAGGATAATCAATATACTCACTTTGATTGACGGCACTGTCATAGGAATAGCATTTGTGGATAAAGATTTTGTTCACCATCGGCAGTTGGAAAAGAATGAATTATGATGATCATGACAGTTGGAGGTTATTGATGGATGATCCATCCCATCAGAAAGAATTATGACTATAGCTAAATTCCACTTGGGAATATAATCACATCAAGAACAGCTACCAGCATTTGTCACAAAGCTAGGACATTATCCAATAGTTCTAGAATTACCATGATTAGACCTTTATGATGTAATGGCCAATTTCAAAGTCTCAGGATTTGCTTGGAAAGTAGTTACTGTCAACAATACTGCCGACATCATTCAAGTGTAAGTGTGACGGGCAATCATATAGAACCAAGAGTTCATCCAGGGAACTCCAAGCTAGACATCTGCACAGTAGGCACATTACCTTTCATCAAAAGAGTAAAACAGGAGAGATTCAAGGTGTACACCATCCCATTATACAAAATCAATAAGGTCCTGGGGATCAAGGATCTACAAGAAAAACTGCTCAATGAGGTCATCCCCAAGCAATTCCACAAGTTTCTACCCCAATTCAACTAGGAAATCATGGCAATGCTACCACTACACCAAACTACGATCATAAAATTGAGATGCACAAGAGATTTCCAACATAGTTTGAATCGATATATAGTGTATTTCGGTCAGGGGTACAAGATTTTGAGGAATGAATAGAGATGCACTTGTCCCGGAGATTTATCTGCTCATCTTTATCACCTTGAGCAGCTCCAGTACTTGTCACTCCAAAACCGGGGTGAGGCATATAACTCTATGTCGATTTCCAAGGCCTAAATACAAGAATATTGCAACACTGGAACCCCCTGCCATCAATCGCAGAAACCTTGCTAAGACTCTCAAAGGCTCGCTATTATATCAAGTTAGATATCCACGATACATATGACATAGTTAGAATTTCCGAAGGGGATCAAGTGAAAATAGCTCTCAGGACTCACATTGCACTTTTCAAATCCCAGGTTATGCTGTTCGGATTGACCAATATACCGGTGTCATATCATGAGTTCATCAATATTAAATTATGTCTGTTCCTGGATATATTCTGCAGGGCTGTTTTTAGATGACATTGTTATCTATAGCAACAACCTGACAGAACACAAGGAACATGTCTAAACAGTAATAATATCTCCCACGGAAGCCAGCCACTACCGAAATGCTGTAATCTGCTTGTTTCATGAGCAAGAAATTAAATACCTATGGATAATTGTCTGAGTTCACGGAATCAGAATACATCTGGAGAAAGTTCAAGCAGTTGAAAACTGGGAAGCACCAGAGAAGCTTCAGGAAGTCCAAGACTTCCTAGACTTTGTTAATGCTTATTGACCGTTCATACGAAATTGTGGCAGGAAAGTGCAACCACTAACAAAACTCACGAAAAAACTAATAGCTTCCGCTGGGAGCCATAGCAAAACAGGGCATTCACAGTACTCAAGACAGCTTTCATGACAGCCCCAGTGCTAACCCACTTTGACGATGGACATGAAATGGTTCTAGAAACTGACACTTCAAGTTACGTATCTACAGGAGTTCTCTCCCAATTCAACGATCCAGGAATACTATCTCCAGTGGCCTTCCTCTACAAACAACATTCTCCCACCAAAGAAAATTATGAAATTTATCATCAAGAATTGGGTGCGATAGTAATAATCCTGGAACAATGGATACCTGAATCCAAAGGTTCAGGACACCCAATTCGGATTGTCGAAGATCACAAGAACTGAGAATACTTTATGTCATCGAAACCGTTAAATCGAAGGCAGACAATGAAGTCCCAATTTCTCTCCCCCTTCAAGTTCAAAATTGTGTATTGCCCAGTCAAATAGGGACAAAAGCCCGATACACTGACAAGAATACCAGGAAACACTCATTTGAAGGGGAGGGCAGATAAAATTCAGCAAATCATGCTACAAACAGAAAATCTTGACATGGAGCTATACAAAACTTTGATAGTGGCATTTGCAGAAATGGTGAACCTGGATAACGATTCAACAACCACTGAAGAATTGTGGATTTGGGTAAAAAGGGTGTATCAGCAATGCCCATAAGACAGCAGCAATGGACTATGTATGCATGAGGAGCAACTGATGGAAATTGCCGACATTCAAATCCAACCAATGGATGAAATCAAGCTTAAGTGGATCCAGGAATGCTATTATTCTCCAGTCACAGGGCATCCAAGACAAGCAGAAACTTATAACCTGCTCAGCTGAAGCCATTCCTGGAAACAAATATGAAAGGATGTGGATTGATATGTACCGAATTGCCAAATGTATCAAGAAAGCAAAGCAACTCATGGAAGGACCCACGGAATGTTATGACGATTGGAAATACCAGAACAACAATCGCAAGATGTAAGTCAAGACTTTGTGGTTGGCCTACCAGCCAGGGAAGATTTCGATGCTATATGGATAGTGGTTGACTGTAAAACACAGCTGCCACACCTAGTCCCCTGTACCCACAAAGTGGATGAAAAGAAACTGGGGAAATGTATGTAAGAAAGTGTTCAGACTGCATGGAATGCCCGAAATGACAGTGTCCAATTGATGATCGCACTTTCTTTCAGAGTTGTAGAAACATGTATGCGACAGATTGGGAATCCAATAATGATTGCCAACTGCATTGCATACTCAGACTGATGGTCAAACTGGAAGAATCAATATGGTAATCGGACAATATTTTCAAAACTTTTTTAATTATCCCGGAAATTACTGTTGGTAGAATTTGCAGGGATCAATCACACCTTGGACACAACTAAATGGGACGCATTTTTTGGCCACTACGGTTTCCACACAGGAATGACCTTCGGCCAACATCCAATCAAGAATCCCAATAACATTCGCACAAAAAACGCCCTGCAAATGGCCCAATGGATGGAGGAACTTGTCAGTGAGCTCATGGCAGAAATGAAACGGGCCCAGACTGTACAGTCCGAGCATGCCAATAGATGGCGAAAAATGAGAACAGAAATACAGGTAGTGAAAGAAGTCTGAATGGACATTTGAAACATATCGACAGTCCAACCCAGTAAGACACTCCAGTGGAATTGTATTCAAATGTACAAAATTATGGATGTCTTCAGCCCATAGGCATATAGAGTTGAGCTACAAAGTCAACTACGCAGTCACAATGGTTAACCAATATCTCATTCGGAGAAAGCTGCCCAAAGCCCTCTCCCATATCAACAGCGAAAACCACCACCACAGGTAATAGTAGACAGAGAAGAGGAGTATGAAGTTAAGCAAATAAATGATTCCAGGTAGTTCCAAAGACAGCTATAGTATTTGGTGAAATGGAGGGGATACGACGGATGCATTTGGGAGTCTACAACCAACCTTCATGGATGGTAAGATATCAACGATATGCAGGCCAAATGTCATGATTGTGTCCAGTGAGGATCAATGATAGAGTTTGGATTAATAACGGAATGATGAACTGTGGGAAGAACAGAAGGGGGTTGGATGGAAAACAGATTTCATTGGAAAAAATCAGGTTTCATTGGAAAGAAACAGGTTGTGTTAGAAGAAATCAGGTTGTGTTGGAAGAAATCAGGCTGGTTTGATTGCTTTGTAAATATGGCATGATGGTTATGATGTGAGTCGCAGGTTGCAAGAGTTGTGTAGATAATTGGATATTGTTGGAATGTATTTCAGAATGAATGAGTTAAGGTAACAACAGATGCATTAGCTGAATATAAGGCTGAGGAATTGACGGAGAATAGGTTTGTTCTTCACTCATTCTCAAGTCTACATAACAATCTGTGCCTTGGGCGTCAACCTCAGTTCACTCCTGTCATTCTGGATTTCAAGTCTCTTGTTTTGTTTGCAATTCTTGAAATTCTGAATTATAATTTGGTTATTAAAACCCCTGGAACGCCAAACCATGAATACTAGACAGAAGAACGAGTCGACAATCGATTCTACCAGTGATCATTCAGTATATATACCGATACCATCATTAAAGTGACTGTTGAATCTGTCACTGCCCCTGCAACCCTCAGTGCCTGGTGTTTAATTGTATTGAAAACTTCCAAAACCAAATTACATTGTACAGTTGCTGAAGTCACAGTGTTGTAGTATGTATCCGGAAATTCTGGTATATAGGATCCAATATCTTCTATTGAATGCCAACATATGATAGCAATTGAAAATCTACAATCCTGTATCAATTTCTTCGATCTAGCCGGCCAAATTATCCATATTTTCGAAGATTAACAATTAAACATCTTTGACAGTATTAATACTATCCTTGCCGAACCCAAAGAACCCCTCAAAGTATATTTTTGGAACAAACCACAGGCCATTTCCCATAGAAACGGCTACTGGACTGAAGCCGCCAGCAATGGTACACGACCTTCAATCAATGATTCAATATTTAATGATTTCTATACTGAATACGAAGGCCTTAATGTTGGCTTGTAAAAACCATGATCCATGCTTTTATGAACACAACTGTGGAGGCATATATATCACAGTTAGAAGTGTAGCAGAAGCTCAAACAACAGAATCACAATCCATGATCAAAGCAATACAAAGAGATGTGGAAAGAAACATTTCATGGGCAGACTACAACCGACAACAACCGAATAAATGAACGGCGGTAGATCAAGAACTACACCCAGTCCCACTTTCAATTCCTCCGATCATTGTAACTTGACTCTGTATAGACAAGGTATTATTCTGGTAAAAGTTCATGAGCAATCCATTCTTGAAAGCTGAGATCAATCAAGCTATCAAGAAAATCCAAGGAAACATTGACGAAATCAAGACTTACTTGAAATTCATAAAATCTCTGTCCCTCCTCCTAGCCATCTTCCTTCACCACCAAATGGCTGTCATGGGAATATTCAAGGCCTACAAGGTATGTTACATTGACACCTCCAATACAAAAACAGATGCATGAAATTGTCCAAGAAAATAAAACCAAAATAAGCAAAGACCAACTTCAGAGCAACATACAATTCATGAACCGGTGGATCAACAGCCTGAATTAACACCCCACAACCAGCAGGGTGAATGACTATCTACATGAAGAGAAGCTGGTAAAAAACAAGAAAGAAAGAATCCAGGAACTCATGAGAGAAAAAGAAAGAATCCTGGTGGAAAAAGAGAATCTGAAGCAAGAAATGATTCTTATTTAGCAGGGGCTAGGAACGGTAGAAAATAGCATTCTGGAATGCAGTCATGGGGACCTTGTAGACAAAATCTGAAGCCTGGAACAGCAATTGGGGCAATGAAATCCAGAACAGGCAGAGTTGAAACAAAACCTGGAAGATGCGTAGGTACAATTGAAGAATTTTAAAAAATTGGCAGAAGAAAATTAGAAGCAGGTAGCCCAAATCCTAGAATTAACAGAGGGAAAAATAGTAGAGAGAGAGGAAAAGGAACGAGATGAGAAGGGAAATGAAATTGCCACGTTGTCAGAAACCAATAGGAAGGAAATTGAGAGATGGACAGTGCAGCTGGCCCTGAAAATTGCAGGCAGAACCAGGAGGTTCAATACCAAACAAATGAAACTGAGATTGAAGGTGGGACATCTCAAAGGGGTAGCTTTGGCGCAGTTGATGCCACTATGAAATAAAATCTTTCAAAAAGTTATATTCAAAACTCTAAAAGACCTCATCAACTTGCTCGACCTAGCCTACGTTGTTCTGGGCAATGCAGCAATAGCCAAGAGGGAATACTTGAAGCTTAAACAATGAGACTACAAATTGTTCCTATACTATGTGGAATTCCAAAGATACGTAGTGGACAGCAAAATGTACAAGGCAATCCAGCTAGATGCATTACAAAATGGACTGTCCAACAAGATAAAAGACTCCCAACAACATGGCAACATACTGTAAAATCTGGTCAAATTTATAAAATAGCGCTCGAAATGGAATTTACAAAAAACGCCATAAGCTGTTGAAAGGTATTCCAGAAGATAAAATGCAGGCTAGAAGAAGCCCCATTCAATGACTAATACCATACCAGTCCTGCAAACAGCACCTGGAGGAGCAGTACAAGGCTATTTCAAAGCCGCACCAATGGTCCTTTCGGCATTCAAAGAAAGAAAGATCATTCCAGACTGACTGAAAACGATCAGGGAAGGGGGGCTATGCATGTATTGTGGGTACAGTAGGCATTTTGCCACATCATGTCCAAGGAAATTGAAGGCAGCAGCAGGACAATTTGAGATAACTCAATTCAGAGACTCAGGGAAAGGAAAGAAAGCAGAAAGAGTAACAGAAAAGAAATTGAAGTTAGAAAAGATTTTGTCCAGTGCAACAAGGATGGCAATGGCACTGGAAACGAATTTCTGATGTCAGTCAATGCTAGTTTTGATATTTTGCAATTCTCTATACAAAGTACAGAAATAAAAGTGTTATCTATGTTCAGCCAACACCTCATTGTAAAATGTTGGCTGAAAATTGAAGACAAAATTATCAATACCCATGCTGTGATAGATTGCAGAACTACTGGAATAGCATTTATTGACAATGATTTTGTTTGCCATCATCAGATAAAAGAGAAGGAATTGAAACAATCAAAAGAATCAAAAGTTATAAATGGAAGATGCATAAAGTGAGGAACGATAACCACCATAGCAAAACTGGACTTAGAAATATGTGGATATCAAACACAACTGCCAGTATTAGTTACAAACTTAGGGCACTATCCAATACAATCATGACCGCCATGGCTACAACTCCATGATGTTACAATAAAATTCCAGAAGAAACTTATCAGATTCGAAGGCAATTTCTGCCAAAATCACTGCCAACAGCACTCAAGTGTATGGGTGTGGGGAAATCGAATGAAAACAATGGGAGGACCTGACAAACCAAAACTGCATATATGTGCAATAGCAGTGGCACCATGTATGAGATACAAAAAGAAGGAGAAATGCAAAGTGTATACAGTAACTGTATATGAAGTCAACATGGCCCTAGAAGTGCAGGATCATCAGGAGAAATGGATGACACAGTTTATTCCAAAAAAATGCGATGAATTCCTTCTACTCTTTGACAACGTAGGCACTGAAAGACTACTACCACATAGACTATACGATCACAAGATTATACTCCAAGAAGGCTTCATACCCCCATTTGAACTGATCTACTGTGTATTGAAAAAAGAATTACAAGTCTTGAAGGAATGGATCAAAAGGAACTGTTCAAAAGAATTGATCAGATCATCATCATCAGCATGCAGAGCCCCAATAATTTTTACACCAAAATGAAACAGAGGACTAAAAATATGCATGAATTACTCAGACTTGAACAAAATGTCCATAAACAACGGATACTCATGACCATTAATGCACATATCTTGGTTATGACTATCCAAAGCCAAATGGTATAAAAATCTGAATGTTTGGAATGCCAATGATATGATTAGGATCGCTGAAAGTAATAAATGAAAAATGGCATCGAAGACCCAATATGGCCTATTCAAATTGCTAGTAATGTCCTTCAGACTAACCAATGAACTGGCATCTTTCCAGAAACTCACCAACGATACACTCTGCACTTTCTTACACATTGTCTGCTCAGCATGTCCTCATAATATCTTGATCCATAGTAATGATGTAACGGAACATAACAAACACATCAGTGGGATAATGAGAATGTTACAGGAAGCCAGACTGTATTTGAAAGCGGAACAATATGAGTTTCATTAACAGGCAGTCAGGTATCAAAGACTAATAGTCAAAGTAAACAGGATCAAGATGGATCACAAAAAGATGACAGCAGTGAAAGAATGGGAAGCACTCAGGGAGGTCCAAACATTTTTAGAATTCACAAACTGTTATCGATAATTTATATCGATTCACAGCAGAGTAGTCCAGCTATTAACTAAATTCATGAAAAAGCTAGTACCGTTTGAATGGCGATGTGATCAAAAGAGATTATTTCTCAAACTGTATGAAATATTTACAATAGTACAGTCCTAGCACATGTCGACTATCAATAGGAAATTGTCCTGGAAATGGACGCCTCTAGCGACATGTTCTCAGAGGTATTATCACAATACAACTATCAAGAAATTCTTCACCCAGTAGTATTCATTTCCAGGAAACACACACCCACTGAAGAGAATTACACAATCTACAATCAAGAATTGGATACTATAGTAAAGAGTCTTGAACAATGGAGACTGCAATGCAAAGGGTCAGTATATCCAATCAAAATACCCAAAGACTACATGAACCTTGAATACTTTATAACATCAAAATTGCTCAATAGAAGACCAACAATATAGTCCAAGTTTCTGTCAAGATTCAAGTTCAAACATATTTACTATCCAGGGCAGCAGGAACAGAAGCCCAATGCACTCACCAGAATGCCAGGTGACCTTTCTTTGAACGTAGGGGGCAGAAAAAATCTGATAAATCGTGCTGAAAATGGAAAACCTTGATACAAGAATACAGAAAGGACTTGTTGTAGGATTTACGGAAGTGGTAAATGAAGTTGAAGGATATATCAACCCAAGAAAGTTATGGAGCTGGATTGAAAATGTATGCAGAAATGGCTGGCTCAACAGTAGCAAAGAATAATGTATCAATACATAATTAATCAGCAACAAGGAAGAGGACAACAAACTCCAATTGATAAAAGATCATGGTGACTTACCAGTGGCTGGACATCCAGGACAAGCCCAAACCCCGGAAATACTTGAGGGCAATCAATACTGGCAAGGCATGAGAAAAGATATGGCCAGGTACATGTGGAACAGCCATGTATGCCAATGCAGCAAATCAAGGAACCAAAAGACACATGGATGGCTAAAACTGCTAGAACTTCCACAACAATGATAGGAAGATCTGGGCGTGGATTTTGTGGTAGGACCGTTGAAAAGAGAAGGGTACAACACCATTTCGGTGTTAGTCGATAGGTTGTCAAAAATGAAGCACTTGGTCCCATGCCATGATGTCACAGGAAGAGGAAAGCTGGGTGAAATGTTGATACGGTAAGTATTCAAACTGCATGGGTTACCAGGCACGGTTGAATTGGACAGGGGACCTCAGTTGGCGTTGAAAACCTGGTGATATGTTTGCGAAAGACTGGGGATTGAATGAAGACTCCCAACTGCTGTTCACTAACAAGCAGACGGTCAAATGGAATCAATAAAGACCATCATGGAGCAGTACTTACGAAAGTTCATGAATTACCAACAAACTGACTGCTCACAACAGTTACTAATGGCAGAATTCGCATCAAACAATAAAATTTTGGAAACAGCAGAATACTCACCATTATTTGACATTCACCTCTTCCGCCCGTGAATGACATTCAGTCAACATCCTGTTCGAAACAGTAACGACATCAGAGCGGGAAATGCCAATATCTTTTCCCACGGGATCAATGAGACCATTAAACAGATGAAAACCAACAAGTTCAGAGTTCAAGTAATTTAAGCAGAATACGCAGCGGAATGCTGATGGAATGCAGTGGAGCTGCAGGCAGGAGATCAAGTATGAATGGATACCAGGAATATTGCAACATAGAGACCAAGTAAAAAATTGAATTTGAAACAGCTGGAACCATACAAAGTTGAGAAAGTTATCAGCCCATGAGCCTATCGCATCAAATTGCCTAAGGACCTCCATATCCATCCAGTACAACCAATTTCCTGCCTGAGCAACGATTCAAAAGATCCACTACCAGAGCAGGTCGTAACAGCACCTCCACAGGCAATTGTAGATGGAAAATAGGAATACCAAGTGGAACATATTGAGGATTCCAGAATGTTCCGACGTCAATTACAATATCTTGTTAAGTGTCAGGGCTACAATGATAACAGCTGGGAACCAGCAATCAATGTGGATGGACTTCAAGCAATCAATATATTCCAAATAAAACAACCTGGTCAACCCGGGTTCGTAACTTTGTTGGCACTCAGCATGTCCAAGGGGGAGCAACCGCCACAGTTGTGACAATTCAGGATCGATGAGAGAGTTGGAATCGATGAAAGAATAATGAACTGTGGGAAGAACGCAAGGTTGCTGGAAGGGAAACAGATTTCGTTGAATAGCACCAGGTATTGTTGGAAGAAAACAGGTTGCATTGGAAGGAATCAGGTTATGTTGGAACAAATCAGGTTTTGTTGATAGGAATCAGGTTTTGTTAGAAGGAATCAGGTTTGTTGGTTGCTTTCAAAATTTGGCATAATGTTTATGATGTGAGTCACATGTAGACAGGGTTGTGTACATAGTTGGATAAGGTTGGAATGTATTTCAGAATGAGTGAGGTAAGGTGACAGTGGTCACATTGGCTGTATATAAGGCTGAGGAATACATAGAGGATTAGTTTGTTCTTCCTTCATTTTCTAGTCTACAAAACAATCAATAGCTTCAGCATCAACCTCTGTTCACTTCTGTTATTCCAGATTTCGAGTCTCTTGTCCTGTTTGCAATACATGAAATTCCAATTAGTATTTTGCTTTTTATAACCCCTAGATCTTTGAACTACAATCCCTTCACACCAAACAATCTGGCAATTCTGGGTCACAAACCTTGTAGGCACTCGGCATCAGAAAAACACAGCTACTGTCATGGTTGTGCTGAGTGACAGTCGATGGTGGAGTGATGATAGGTGAGTAATTCAAAGAATTATGCATAACAAGTATGATATCCAGAGGTGTATGGAGGTTAAATACAACAAGAATAGAATCAGGTTATAAACAGAGGCTTAAACACAATGAAAATGAAATCAGATTTCGAATAGAAGGAAGCATGTTTCAAATGGGAAGACTCAGGTTTCACAGATGGAGTAGGAAATGAATAAAGGTGGTGAACAAAAATAGTAGTAGTTCAGCTGTATTATAGAAGGAGTGGATTATGGATGAAATTGCTGTATATAAACAAGGTATTTGGGAGAGAATAAGTTTCTTTCTTCATTTGTTCTCTAGTCTACAAAGCAATAGAATAGCTTTGGCTTTCACTTCTTTCACATTCAGTGATTCTGGATTGAATCCCTTGTATACAGTTTTTGTCCTTTTAGCTACAGGCTATTTTTGACTGTTTAGCCTTCTCGCTTTTGATTTTTATAATCCCTAGAACCTGAAGCCCTGAACCCTTGACATCTGTACCCTGAACCCTTGACAGTATATCTGGAAAAACAAAAAGATTGTTGCCAAGCTCTTTGATATTGTTAAACTCAGCAATTAAATATTCAAATTTTAATTTCAAAAACTCAGGTCAAGCTATATACTCAATTATGCATATAGTATTATCTCTGTACCTGCCTTCTCTCCACTTTATATAAATAGCTACTAGAATATTAGATCTTCTTCTTATCTGCACTTCTACCACAAACATCAAAAACTTATCTTATTGATACTTGCTGGCCACTGTAACAGGAATATTACACACTTTAGTACAGTCCAAAAATATATAGCAGCTTCCATATACTTGGATAAGCAATTTGAATAGATATATATACAATAAATTATGCTACCACAGAGGCTGCTGAAATACAATTACAGGGAAAATACCAAAATTCATATTAATTATTCTGTTTCTCTGCTGCACAGTATAGCCAGGTTGTCTGATAATACTGAAGCAGATGGAGTAGATGAGATTTAATATCTTCAAAGTATTAAAGTAGATGAAATATTCCTATTTAAATGTCAATACAGCAAATCATATATCAAATTATGGGTGATATATATTATCATTGGTATGAAATGGATACATCAATTTTTATTCGAAAACTAGTCAACTTTGTTCAACATGTAAATCTCTCACATATGATTCAACTCGAATTGTAACTGAATATTTGTTTTTGTATTATAAATCAATATACTATGAACCAAAGTAATTTTGGCTATATACAGTTTATCAATAATGAAAAAAGAAATTTGAACAAAGCATTTGCTCTGTATAACAAATATTGTTTAGACTGTACATGAACATTTGTTAGGTTTAGGATTGTGATTCATTTGTAGGCCAAGATATACAGCTGAACTGTTTATATTACTGGCTGAAGAAAATACTTCCTTAAACAAAATGAAGAGGATAATTATATTCTTCATCCGATTGGGAATCTCATCTGTATTTGCAGTCATATTGATTGCACAATAAATAATACAGCTGTAAGTATTGTTGTGATTTCATAAATCATTGGTTTATTTATTACAACTGCATTGAGTAACATTGCACCCTTGATTGCATGATAAATATAGTTGGCAAAAGACAACTATCAATTGATTTATATTAGTATAGTATACATTGAATTACTTGTTTCAACATTAGTATACTATTTAATTATTTGTTATAGCCCTGGTAAAGTTTACTCAAATATTTTAACTGCAATCATTAGTTCATCAGCAAAAATTCTTAAGTTTGCAAATTGAACTGTAAAATATTCCTGTGAATTGTGTGTCTCTAGAAATATTTGGAAACATATGTGGACTTTCTTCAATGGAATATAGCAATTCTTCATTGAAATTAAATATTTGTACTGCCAAATATCTGGTAGGGAGTAGAAGAAGAAAAGAAGGAGGAGAAACAATTGCTTCAATTGAATAATCCAGGAATATATACTTAGTATCATCATTGTGGATTCAATTTCAGCACTAAGGGGGAGAAAGAAGAGCATTTGCATCCTCAGTATCTTTGGTGTTGTACATATTTTACCCCCAGTAAAATCATCTATATTGAGACAGCTATAATAAAAAATAAGTATAATCTCCTTTATGCTATTGTACTTGAATGAACATTTCAACCCAAGCCCAATAATTGGACACAACTATAAATACTATTTCATTTACAGGTATGAATTAAATGGAGTGAATATAAAAGACTCCAAATGATGTGAATTTCCACAAATTATATAAAAAATACTACAACATTAAAAACTACTGGTATTATATGATTGCAAAGCTAATATAATTAATTCATGAAATCATTAATCTAGACAAGAAAACCAAACTTGTTCAAAAGCAATTATAGGATAAAAACCTGCAAACTGAAAACATACTCAAATACTATATTTTATGTAGTATCAATTCTGCTGTTGTTTAGATTCATCAGCAGCTATTTGTAATATATTATCTATTTGTTGACAAGATTATTCTACACTTTTGTTGGTAGAGACAGTATTTTCAACAATAAAAAATTTGTCATTCAAAGATTTTTCTTGAATGAAATAACCTCCAACTCATGAATATAAGTATTTATATAGTCACCCTAAAACTGATCAATCCTTGCCTGAAAAGATTTGTATAACCTCTATTGGTATACAATATTTTTTTGACAACAATCTCTTGCTTTTCAAATAAAGATTGGGGTTTTCACAATAATAGACTCTCCAGAACTTCTGTTTCTGTATCAGTGATATATACAGCAACATTTGAAATATCTGACAGAAGTACTAACGAATTCCAAAGAAATGATGTTCTGAGATTAGTGAGTCCAGCTATCCAAAACCAAATGGATTGCAATGATCCACAATATTCAGGAGTAGGTTAGTTAAATGTTATACCAAAGTAAATCATTCATTCAATAGTTGATCATAAGGGAAATTTGCTACCATATCCTTGCTTGCATTCTATGAAACTGATATATTTTCTACCATCTCTATACAGTTAGCTGAAATAGTAATTGATGGATCAGGAATCAAATATACCAATAACTGTATCAGGTCATTCAAAAAAATTAACTAATATAAGGAATTGATTGTAATAATAAAGGAAATATTCTTCTAAGGCCACTCATAGGTGAAAATCAAACTATTTGACTTTGTGAGTATTTTATATATAACATATACTACTGGAATTGTAATTTGTAATGAACCATCTGATAATGAAATTATTTGCACAAATCATTAAAACTTTAATTCAAATGGCAAATAATATTTGTCATTATTATTAGCTGACTAGAGATTAACAAAATCATTACTGGTATTGGCAATTAACCAATTCAGTTTATGAAGAATCAAACTTAGCTGGAATTCAGTTCATGATTGATTCAAAATTGGCAAATTGTTATCCGTATGATACAAATCAATTTACCAACTGATAAATATTTGAACAACAATCTGTTATCCAGTTGTTGTCCAATCAGCTCTATTTTTAATTTATTTCATATTACTTGAAGTTAGCTACAACATAAACAAATAATCAATCTGATCAAACCAAAACATTTCAACTGATTTTTTTTAGAAATTGGGATACAATTTGAGTAGGTTGCAATCTATTTTTCATTGAAAATTCAAACCATGGTGAACCAAACCAGTTCAGCAAAATTCTCAATTCTGCAGGGTTTTTTGCCAATACCAATCAAAATGACAGATAAAATTTCATATAATATTGAAATGTTTTTATATTTTCCATTTAAAATAATTCAAATCAACTAGATACTAGAACAGATTATAAATGATTCAGTGTGAAATGGTCAGGTATGTTGATGAATTGTATAATATTGTCTGTCTGAATACCATTTTGACAATACTCCAATTTGGCCATATTCAGAATTAATACCTCAACTGTATGGACAAGATATTGTAGGAAGTCTATCAATTTTTGTATATATTGTACTTTTTTTGCTAATGCTTTGTTTGGTAATACTATAAGTACTGATTTGAGACCAAACAATATTGTCTCGGTCCAGCAATGGACTTGTTTTTCCAACTGCAAGTTTAAAAGTAACTGACTGAACATTCTTTATTGCTGTATCCTTGGATCTATATGTGATATTATGGCAAATGGAAATAGTTGAGAGTATCAATATGAAAGAATATAAAGAGCTGGCAGAAAGGGCTGGTAAATGCAGTATTATTCCTGAGATGAGGTTCAAATGGAAGTTAAAAATATTTGATTATTCTAAACCTATCAGACTGTATCTTGTTGAACTATAGTATTATAATATTTTATTTAAAATTTTATAGCTATAAGGATTATGGTAATTCAACTAAGTGTTGATGAACAATATATAATTAATTACAGTACTGAAGCTACATATATAATGAGGTTTACCATTCTTGACTGATACCTTTGTATATTTTGGAGAAATAAAATAGTTTGACTTAATAACAGTATACAATCCTCTCTCTGTATATATATGGTATATGTTATACAATCATATATTCAATTGAAGCAATTGTCAGAAAAAATATATATGATATATAAATTGGTCTGCCCAGATAACTAGAATCTTATACTTTGATTATCTTGTAATATTGTGAATCTATTTAAACTGCATTGTTCCTTTGAGATTATTATTGTAACACAGTTTTTTAATTGTTAATATTTTCTGCACCTGGACATCTGAATAACAGAAATTTTTTAGACATGGGATGAAAAACCCTCCAATGCGATCAATTTGTTTTATATATAATTCTTTCATTTGATCATATCAATTTATTAAATAGACACTGACTTTCAATATTCAATCTCTGAAGAATCTTTGATATTATCAATTCTTTCAACAATTCAATCATATATATTTTCCATAGCAATTGATATATCTATCTAATATACATCAATAAATATATATACAATATTCATGATAAAAAAGTTGGAAGAATCATATGAAATACACTTTTAAACAAGAACCATATTGTGACAAAATAATTAGATAATATAACTAATCAAAAGCACTCTGATATTGACTATCATAAAAATCCAAAATCTAATGATTCTGCTTCCGAATCAGCTTCAAGTATTGAAGAATACAATCAACTATTACTTGAACAGATATTGCCATAGGCTTCCATTACAATAGATTTTCAATTACAACATCTTTATGCTGAATAATATGGAAGGTTAGTAGACAGTTGATTTCTTCTACTGAATAGGAAAGATAAAATCAGAATTCTCGTTTCAGTGAAAGGGGTATCTATTCACTGAATAGATGGTGAAGAATTAAATTGCCAATACTGCAGTAAATGGTAATTTGAACATTGATACTGATTAATCTGTGACTTCTTTTTATCTACTATTTAAGAAAATTGATAACACAATTTATGATTTTGAAATACTAATATGGAAAACAATAAAGATAACATATATATGATTGGATTGGAAGGCATGACTTTGAATACACTATTCTTTTATTTCAACCGGATAGTTTATGTCTACTATTGGCTGGAACAATCAACTTATCAAATCCATATTATATTTATACTAAAAAAGAAATATAAAAACATAGGCAAATAAATCTTCTTCAAATTCCCAACAGAAATATAGCAGCAGAATCAACTGGTATATAGTTTATTTGCCTTTTACACATAGTTTTCATATCAATGTTGACCAAACATTTGTTCAATTCAAAACAATATCAGCAGTACTAATATTCAAATTTATGATAGTTCTGATTCAAATCACCAGGAAAATTATTTTGGTTATAAATAGAAGTAATCAGTATAAATGACTGTTAGTAGCAAATGCATATTTGAATAATACAAACCACCCAAAGAGTTATAAAACATAATATACATTTTACCTGTTTTAACAGAGTATTCTTTTACCGAATATAGCAAAATACCAGTATTAAAACAACAATATGACAATAATTGGCAAGTTTTACCGAGAATTTTCAATTTAATTTTGATATATAAAACAATATATTTCATAATGAAAAGTTTGGATTGTACTGAGATAGATCTACATGTATAAGTTTTTCTGTTATATATGAATAATCAGCTGACTACTCAGAGGATATCAACCTCCATATATTTTAATCCTTTTATTCTCAAGTTTTTGAAGTATTCAAGGCTTGGTCCATCTGTACAACTACCTTGCCTGTATCTTGTTGAAATTTGAGAACAACATTCAGAAAATAATTATTACAATTGATTCAAATATTACTCTACCAATGGGAAATACTATCTACCAATTCATCAACTATTAAAACATTAGACAAACTAACGTGGTTGTCTGGAAACTTTTGTTATTCCAGTGAATAAGTCTCTTATCATCAAACATATTTTGTACCAGCTAGCTTAGTATTTGGCAAATGTTGATCAATTGAGTAAACTTATTTTGTGTATATTACAATTGAATTGACTTATAGTACCATATTTTGTATTAAATATTACCTCATTCGGAATGTTTACAATTCACAAAGAGATGTACTGTAGTTATCACAGAAAAAGACAAGGCGATAAGTATGAACAGTCAAATACTTCAACCACAATTTGTAATGAATATATTTTAACCAAACACCCAATAACAACCATTTGGAAATATCATTCTCTGCACAATATGCTTGATTTATCAATATTTCAGCAAATTGTACCACAATTACACTGATACAACTATTGAATAAAAGGAACATTATCCAGAAAATTGTAACAATATAAAAGGAATTTACTAGTTGTAATATACAGCATTCATAAAGACCTAAAAACTCTTTCTGCTATTGTTTCAAAATTGCCTAATGAATAGCATCAACTACTTGATATATTACTTCCAAATACTTGAAAAATATTCTGATTTTTGTCGATAATGCTATAGTAGTGGCTTACCTATCAGAGGTAATCAATACTGATTGTACTCCATCTTTTGTATTGATGCAGAATTTCAAATAAAACAATTGTATTAGATACTATATAGAATCTACAGGTACTGAACAAGTATAGATGATCATTGAAACCCAATATGACAATATATTTACTTCAGGGAAATCTCTATATAATAAAAAGCTTTGAATCAATTCAGTAAAGAAGACTGGGATATTGAAACTGTCTATTTATTGTACCAGAAAATATATTTGGGGTTGTAACTACTTTGCACGCGTGGCAACTTCATAACAGGTTTGATTTGTTAATATTTTAACCTCATGATGGTACATACAAAACCTTAGCAACATACATCCACTTAACAAAAACATAACGTGGGTTTCAATTGTGTTATATTGAATCTTTCAAATGGATTGAACCAGCTGTCAATTCAATTGAATATAATTTTGCTAAAAATCACAATTAATTGTTTGTAAATAACCAAAATAATTTGAATCAGTTCAATTTATTTTATGACTAGTAAATTCTTTGAAGTGACAGATACAATATATATATATGAAGTGGCAAGCATTTGGAAGAGTTTTTCTAGTTTAATTTTATTATATAAAATTCAAGAGCATAATAATAAATATTTTATAATTTTATCATTCAATTGAGTGGTGCAATACATAATCAATTGTTTGAATATAAAGCAATTGTAACGAAATAGATAGTATCAATCAGAAATAAAATAGATATTATAAACCCAAAGTTTAAATATAATGTAAGAACTCAATTGAAAAGTATAGAAATATTAAACATTTTAAAATTAGTAAACAATAAGTGATGATAACTATTATAGTTGAATAATAGGAGGATCAGAATTCCAATCAGAAGTGAAGAAGGATGGATATATTTATTTAGAAGAACACTGGTTTATATATCGTGCGAATAGCATACAGATTGCAACAATCAAAACATTTTGATCCGAGAGAAAACTGATTTCTGATACAAAAAAGTAGGTTTGGACAATTGCTTGTAGATAGGAATTGAATGCTGTTGGGATATATGTAGATAGTATACAAGGATATATAGAGCATGAAGATATTTGGAACAAATGAGTTAAAATGATGAATAATGCAAATATTGTATATACAATTGATGGTTTAGTAGAGAATTGGTATGCTGTTTGTGCATTCTCTAGTCTACAAAACAATCAATAGTATTGGAATCAATCTCCATTCACTGCCATGATTCAGGATTTCGAGTTTGGTATTTTTTTGTATCCTTATAACCTTGAATGTGAATTTGATTTTTGTAACACCTAGATGTCTGAGCCATGAAACCTTGACACAAGAATCACTTTGAATCAATTCTACTCAATATATTTTCAGTTCATATGACAATACACTTACTGTTCAGACTGCTATTACTGATACTGTATCTGTATTGCATTCTGCACAGTTTTTAAATCTGCAAGGAACTTTGAAAACAGATTCATTATCTATTTCTATTTGGAACACACCAATTTGTTCTGCCTGTGAACCTTTCAAAAATGTACAAATCTGGATATCAATGGCAATCAGTGCTATTTCTAGTTCAATATATATGCAAAAAAACCTGCAATTGAATTGCCATCTGCTATTGTTCTGAAACCTCAATGCAATGAGACCTTGATTATCAAAATGCAACAATCTACTGTATCTGTTCATAAAAACCAGAGTGGCTTACTAGTATCCTTTGCAATGGCAAGTATGAAGAATATAATACCTTTGTTAGTTACATTGAAGAACCATCTTTTCTCATTCGTTTACTCTTGACTGTTGGCCTTAAATCTCTCTGGCGTGGGTATCCAACTATGTATTAACACAATACGCCTCTACACTTGCAGAAATATATTATATACGAGTAGACATTCAAGCCATGATTGAAGTAATCACTGTGCATTCACAGCCCAAGCAATGCATTATATCTATCAAGTTTATATTCTTACTGGTGGAATATAATTACAACCAAAAAGGCTACACTCAGTTCACCATTAGGTGTTGATGTGTTTGGATTTCAGCAGCTGCACTTGGTGTGATATTCCCTATGCCATCAATTGTTGGATATATTGAGAAACAAACAATCAGTGGGAATATATCTCTGATTATTATATAAATATATTGTACTCACTTCAAGGGCTCAGGTTTAATATCAACTACTACTTACATCAATTATCCTTTCAAGATGGTAAGAATGTCCACAGAACGCAAGTATACAACAACATATATTACTCTGACTGCAACTTCATAGAGTGAGTTACACATATTGGTAGACACAAACCTAGATACAATATCCCTGGAACAGAAATCACTGTTTACAGAAGATACACAACAAGCTATACAATTGACTGTATCAGCTGCAACAAGTTCAACAGAAGTGGAAATAACCAACATGAAACGACAAATTCAATCCCTGGGAATGATAAAATTGAGAACCCGGTGGAAATTGAACTTGAGTCAAACCAAAAATACAGAACTGGAAGCAAGAGAAGCGGTATATACATATGGAGATTTGCAAAAGAATCATTCATGGATACAATGGAAATACAGCAGGAATTGAAAGATACTGAGAAGCAACTGAGAATCTTCAGAGATGAAAGAAAGATATATCTAATAGAGGACACCAGAATACTAGCAATGCTACGAAGTGGTGGAAATGATGGAAGTAAGAAATGCAATGGCAGTGCAATTCCCAGTTTGTCAGGAGCAGGCTAAAGATCACATTGAAAATTGATGGCACAACTAGCAATGAAGATCATCAATGGATCCAAATGATATTTTAACAATCAATCCCAAATATGGTACTCAGTAAATTGACTGGAATATATAGCTCTAGACTGAATTCAACTATACATCAGCAGAAAATGAAGAAATCTGAAGCTAGAATCACCAGTGAACAATTCGAAATGGTTATAGTTGACTTTTAGCAATCAGAACATATTAGCTATAGCAAACTGAAAACTCCTCAAACTCAAATCAATAGACTGAGAGGTTTTCTGGTATTATGAAAAATTTCCGCAGTGAGTACCTGATATTGATTGGAATGTGGCAGTCCGACTGAATATGCGATAGTATGGCGATTGAAGGATTAACTACAGCCCTGTGATATTGTATTCAATATCCCAGAATTGATCCATATATACTTATAAAAAGACTTCCAAATCTATCCCCAAGTTACTAAGAGAGTCAGGAAGATGAGCAGCTGGGTCAAAAATACCTGAAATCGTGAACAATACTACAACTGCCCCTCAGGGGGCCACAATACTACATCCACTGCAAAGGCCACCCGAGCAAGATAAGAAGCGGGTTACAATGACCGAATTCCAGTGGGTCATGGAGTGGTCAGGGGAATGAGATTACATCTGAAGACCACAATTGTGGAAGGGAAGAAGGACTGTCTATATACTGTGAAGATACAAGGCATTTTACGGCAAGTGGACCACAACAGTTGAAAGACATATCTGGTAAGGTGGAAATCAATCTGTTCAAGGAGAATCAAGATCAATACAGGGGAGAGGAGATGGAAGTAGAATTAGAAAGCATCTAGTTCAATACAATAAGGCTGGCTGTTGCACTGGAAACAAATTTCTTTTGTCAATAAATTTCAAACCTAGTGTTGGAAGTACATAGTATTCGATCAGTTGCCTTGAAATGAATGAATTATCAATAGAAAGCAAATCTTTTATTGTGAAATAGTTGTACCAATTTGGAAACAAATCAATATACTTGTTTAAATCAACAGCGGAGCTACAGAGATAGTATTGGTGGATATCAATTTGGTTTGCCATTACCATTTCAGTAAAAAAGAATTTCGAAAATCAATAGAATTAGTAGAAATCAATAGAACATGTATCAAATTGGAAACTATTACAACAATTACCTTATTGAATCCAGTAATACATGGATATCATGATCAGCTACCAGTAATCAATACACAACTGGAAAACAATGTGATTGTATTGGACTTGCCATGGTTGTAATTCCATGATATTTGATTCAACTTTTAAAATAGAACAATAGATTTTGAAAGCAGTTATTGTTAAGAACACTGTCAATACCCCTCAAGCATATAGATATAGAGCAATGATATTCAATCAAG